>CM076400.1:7453672-7958134 GCA_038363315.1 Mugilogobius chulae
CCAGAGCTTTTTTGACTATCAGAATTAAGAGATATCGCCACACCATATGGCACTGGCGAACTAACCATTTCTTTGGCCACAACGACAACCAAGTCATAATGTTTGCCGTGGTATTCTTCCAGCCCATTTGTTCGTTTCGAACCTCAATAGTTGCTTTAGAGTTGACCATTTGTCACTGATGCCCCCATTGTACAAGAGGTTGTTTTTTTGACATTGGCTAAATTTAAAAGGCAGTGTTGATGTTTAAGAGGAAGATGAAGAAGTAACCATCTATTCTACAGGAAATCAACACTGGAAGTGTGGTATTTTCATCAACAAAATGTTGCACACACACGTCTGAACCAGCATAGAAATGAATCTGTATTTAATGGAGGTCGCAGCATGATTGATGTTTATTGCTTCACTGTATGAAAGACTTTTTCATAGAACAGCAAGCTAATCTACGCCTTGCTCCTTCGAGTCGTTTATATTTTTTAATCAGCATCTCTTTCAAGGCCTAAGACATGATGAAAAATCAAAGGAATAAAAATCAATCCACAAAGCAAATAGTATCAATCCCACTTTATGATAGTAAGCTTCTACGATGCATTTAAATTCACATCCTGGCGAGTTAGGAAGCTACATAATAGAATGGGTTCAAAATTCGGATTGCACAAAATTTTTTGGAACCCACTCCCATCTACATAGAAATGGCAGACAATGCCTCAACACTATTAATATTCATTGCAATTAATGGGCCTCGTAGGATCACACGTTTTTATCCGAGGAAGGAAATTATAAACAAACAACAACAAGGACGATAACGGCTTCAACAAAGACCAACTAAAATGACTTATAGTTACACCATCAGATGTGAAATACATTAATTCCTAACATAATATAAATATATTACAAATTTTTCAAGCATTACAGCGATAATGTGGTAGCTTTTTTCTTCTGTCTAACCAACAAACTTGCTATTCTAGAGCTTAGCAAATTCAATCGAATGTTTCTTGTCCTTATTCCGCGTTCTGTGCGCTGCCTAACCAGCATGGCTGAGGGTATTGCCCTGTTCTCAAGCGTAGATCTCTGGAGCACAAACATCGATACAACTTCCAACATATGACAAACACACTAGCACATTACTATATTTGGATTTAGATATTCGTGAAGCATTAAACAGACATTGTGTGATTTTTATAAATCACTAATATCCATTCCTATTGTTGGGTGGGTTATTAAGTCAAATTCTCAAACCAAAATTAGAGATTTTAGAAAACTACTCCTTTTTGTTGGCTGGTTCATGATTTCTCTGGCAGTAATTAAGACGACCAATATGCCAAAGACGTGCGGGGCCGTCTCCATATAAGATATATTGACTGTCTCTTATAATCTAAAATGACACGCGTTCACAGTCACCACGGAGAACTATTTCCTGAAATTAATGTGCGTTCCAGGCAACTGGGACCTGGTATAACTGTTCCATTCCCACTTGAAAAAATGGCGCTGGAACGTATGAAAGACCCACTCGAAACTGGGTTAAATTATCCCCCTTGTGAATGAGGACCCTGGTCGATTCGGAAAAGGGCGCCTTCACTTCACATTATAAACGAGTTAAACATATTACACAACAATGATAATTTTATTATGAGAGGTTTATTAACTGACGACAAAAATTCAATGTAACTATAGTATTCAGGTATATTTACGCTCTTACTTTTGTTATTAGAAACTAACAGGTTTCGCCAATTTAGCTCATAAAATGTTTACATTTAGTACAGAAGTATGATGGTAGCACCGCCCTTGGACTACGACTTCTGAAATGGGAACATGGTTTTCAAGTCACCACAAAATGTTCCAGTTCCAGTTGCGGAACGCAGCATTAGCCCACATGGTACGGTGCTTTCGAGGAGCGCTCTCGGAATTGCTTCGTCATAAAACCACCGCTCCGAACGCACACTTCGCCTACGGATTGCTTGCTGATTACTCGGCACAACACTTTGAAGCCTCGATACAATTGCCGTAAAACATCCGCACTCACGCTAGATAGAGCTTATTTGCAAAGCAACTGTTGATCCTGAAGCTAGTTTGCTAATGCTAGTTTGGTGCAGTTCCGCAGAGCCCTTCAAGTGCTATTTATACGTGCAACTTACCAAATGTCGTCCTCAATCGATGTCGGTCAGCTACTTCAGGATCGCTTCAGAGGTTTTCTGATTGTCAATTCGACATTATGGAGAGATCAGCACCTACTCGAAGCTCAGGAAGCAATCACCCACTGCTGGATAGAGTGAGGCTTACTCGGCTGTTTCGAGGTCGAAATACAAACCATTACAGGTGCAGCGCCGCTAGCGTGGTTGTGTAACATATAAATAACCTACAGACCAAGCCTTCATACTGATGGTACTCCCTTGATTCTCTCTTAAGTTCTCGTCCTTACAGTTCACATTCTCCTCTGTTTTAAGCGCACTGCTTATTACCACAGTGTGGCGTTTCATAAGACCAATGTCTTATGCATGGCTCGCAATAAGAAAAATTAAAATAAGTCTGCTACCTTGACACAAATCCAAGACCGGGCTACAGACAGCATACCCTCAGGCACAATCACCTTAAGTATCTCTATTGAGATTTATGTCTTTGTTGTCATCAACTGGCTTCAATGTAGACATGCCATTGTCTTAGAGCTTATGGGATGCCAAGTAAATTTATGTACGTCAAAAAATTGCGGGACAGTCCCGAATTCACGCATGTTCCCGAATCCTGTCTACATGTCCCGAACTCAGCCTTTGCCCCGCTGACACTTCGGAGATTTCTGTGCTGCACGTCTTACGCAGGTACACATCCATTACGTCCCAACGGGTGAGAGAGGTGTAGGTGCGCTGGGTGGTCGTTTAAAGGTCCACTAAACAGCCAAAAAAAGTTTTCCGCCCAGGTGCTACTTCATAAAAAGATGTTCTCTGAGGGGCGGTGCCTGGAGGACTAGAGAGAGATGCCGGGGGGAGCGGGGTTGTGTCCGCGGAGGCGTGTTCCTCTACCAAAGTAAACAACATAACAGGGTCGCGCGGACCACGGCCAGGTCTAGCGTCTAGTGAACGGACATTTGCGGTTGGATTATTCATCCCTCTTTTTCGGACCAGACGGGACATGGCGGACCCTGACTGAAGCCTGGACAGGCCGCTGGATGAAAGCCAAGTCTCCAAATAGACTGAAGCAGCCGCTTAAAAGCTAACGCGCTAACACCGGAGCTAATGCTAAAGCTACCAATGCTCCATATACTGTATTTTGAGAGATAGGTTTGGCTACTTTCAGATGTTTATAGTGTAAAGTTACTAAGCAGAGCACTGAAGGTTCGTTCAAAGGAAACAAATGTAGTCAGTAATGTTAATGCTATTATCAATCATTATTTTTACAGGTAAAATATGTTACAAACAAAAGCAGCTACAACATTGTTTTAATATGCACATTTGCACTTCTGTGGCTTTGCAATCTCCAAACATTATAGAATTTGTTTTGCAATGTGATGTAGACACAAAGTAATAGTCTAAATATATTTAATTTATTCATGTTCATTAATGAGCAATAATTACTGAAGCAGTTTATCACTTCATGCAAAAAAGCCTAAATACGTGGGTTACACCTTGCTATTCCGACACACCGCTACTCAGACACCCTGCTTTTCCGACAGGGTGCTATTCAGACATTAGAATCCTATTGTCGGAATAGCGGTATCCATCTATTTTTCAAGAGAGTCGGTATTCCGAATTTTTTTTTGTTGTCGGAGTAGCGATACATTTTTTGTCTTTTTTAATCAAACATCCTGCTATTCCGACATTAAAAAATGTGATCCTACCGTTCAGCTGAACCACTGCTGCTTTGATCAGGAGCAGTTTGGTAAGGTGCACGCGCCTTACCGTGCCACTGGCATGACACACCAGCCACACGCTACTTACGTGTTCTCCTGAGAACGGAAAACAGACACTCAGAAGATCTAAAATCATCGATAAATTAATTAATGGATTGGCCCGCAAGTCTAAAGGGCTTCCTCTGAAGGAAGCGCACTTAAAACAACCACAATAAAAAACGATTCTGATCCTATTTTTGAAATAGGCCTTGGCCTATATGCTAATAAATCTGCATTAAAAAAATAAAAATAATAATAATAATAATATGTAGCCTATTAGGTAAATAAATAAATAAATAAATAAATAATAAATATATATATATATATATTATATATATATTATATATATATATATATATATATATATATTATATATATATATATATAATATATATATTATATATATATAATCAGAGGTTACATTAACTGACAATTTTCCGTCATTTAGCCTACCGATTGTATTTTGCTTTGACGGAAAGTTTTCGAAGCTGACCTTTATGGAGCTAATCTTTTATTGTCTACTGATTTAGTGACCTGATCCCGACCGGACTCGCGCTTCCCGCTCCCTCAAACTGAAGAAGCAGCGAGGGAAATGCTGCTTTCAATCTCATCCTTGCGCGCTGCTGTTCTGTCGGGGAGGCCGTGAGACTGACGGCTGCAGAGCGCACGGCGCTGTGGCCTCCACAAATACGTGACCTATCTGTAAACCGCACGCGTTTGCTACAGAGCGCACGGATAACCGCTTCATTCGACAAAACAGCGGGATGGACAGAGTTTTATCGGTCTGATTTCAAGAGGATTTGTACTTGTGACCGTGATCACTCGGCAGACAAACACTGATGTTTATTCAGATTCTTAAACTTAGCGGAAAGTCACACCTGCAGTGTTTGGTGACACGCTCACAACGGCTGGCATCAGAAACTTTCCCGGAGGAAAAAAGACTGTCTTTTATGCAGGAGAAATGGAAATAACACCTAGAGTTTGGGCAAAATACAGTGTGGATTTGCAGAAAGTGGAGAGAAGTGGAACTTTGTGCTTCAGGTAAGAAATGCAGAGCCCATCAGTCACAATGAGATTGTTGAAAGTCAAACGGACACAATGATTTTTGCAGAAGCTTTAATGATATCTTAAGAAACTATTTATGCAGAGTTCAGTCATTTTTGTAATGTATCTTATGTCTCATGACCCGTGTGCTCCCGTACAGTCTCCGTGTCAGAAATCAGCTACAAAAACATAGACAGGAATAAACCTACTGAGCAAAATTATGACGGATAAAAATCCCTCATGACGGATTTTTTGGGACCTTGTCCGTCACGGTGACATATTGGAATTAAGTCTAGTGTAACCACTGATGCTAATAAAAAAAAATTATGCTAATAAATCTGCATAAAATTTTTTTTTATATGTATTTTGGTAAAAAAAAAAAATGTTATGTTTTATTTATTTATTTGGACAAGGGTGTCTAAAAATCAGTTTTAAATGAACCAAAAATAAAAGTAAACGAAAAACAAAGAATTGCGGAGAAATTCAACTCAAAAGTCACGTAAATCTAAAAGTGCTTCGGGTCTTCTCATTGGCGCGCAGGCTGTCACATCTCTTCTCTCGCACTCACACAGACGCGCGCAAACATTGAAATAAGTTTACTAGGCCTATTAATCTGCAGATGATTGAACAGCAGCGTTATATAGTGATATATAACCTGCATTCTATTTGGGGTTTGATGGGACAGATATGCTCAGGCCTCAGAGCCTCTGGCCTACGCGCTCTGAGTTGCGTGAAAAGGCACAGGGCATGACACTGTGCGGACACAGTACGGAGCAGAGAAAATGAGCGAATACAAGTGACAAATATAAGCCAGCGCGTGTGTGGCCACACTGCGAGATGTAGGTGGAATGTAGAAGCACTCCAGCCATGCGTCAACGCGCGCCATGAGCCACGAAAAAAGAGAATACCAGTGTATTGTACCAGTGCAAAAGGAAATTGGAGAGACCAAATAAGCTTCGTGGGTCTCCCCAATACGTCCCCAGAAATTACAATTCGATTGCTCATCATCACTGCACCTCAGATCCTGATGGCGCGTGAAGTCATGCGTAAAAGCCGTGCGTAAAGTCGCGCGCCCAAAGCATGTAATGGATGTGTTTATTTTAATTTATTGCTTTCTGGTGCATTAATACTTGCTTAATAGTACAGCGCGGAAAAAAAAAACTGTCGGAATAGCGGACCTAAAAGGTGTCGGAACAGAAGGCTGTGGAGTGGAGGTCTGTCGGAACAGAGGGCTGTCGGAATCACGGTCGGAATGCAGGTCTGTCGGAATGGAGGGTTGTCGGAAATAGCGCTTGCACACCAAATAGGGTTGTTTTTCATGTTAACACAATTTATTTTAGATTGTAAGTACAATGACAAATAACAATATTTATGATGAAGAGTTTATTCTACAGACTCCAGACTCTTATTGTGAACTAAACTAATACTGTACATTCATGTCAACATGTTTGTGCCAACTTTACAAATGTAATAAAGGTATTACTTAAACTTGCAGTATTATTTAAGTTTGTATTGAGCTTTATATTTGTGATGAAATGTTTGTGTGCACAATCTGTATTTGAGATGATCTGAAGATGTCTGGTCACAAAGATGAAGCCACAGAAAGGAGCTGAAGCAGATGTACAGCAGGACAACAAATGACCAGCTTCTTCAGTTTGGAATCTGGAAAACAATTTGGAGTTTTGTTAAAAAAAAATATGACATTAGCAAATCTGCCTTTTGAATCTGTCACTACTGTGTCAACACCCTGGTCAATGTATAACCCATCAAGAATGTTATTCATTTTCATTGGTGTTTGAAAATATTTCATCAAATGTTAGATATGAGTGTGCAGCTCTATACACTTCTGATACTGCTATACTAATCATGTAGGCCTACTATATTATACCTGGTGTTGTATGCATTCTAATACACTTCTGATACCACTATACTAATCATGTAGGTCTACTATATTATACCTGGTGTTGCTGCTCCTCAGTCACACGCTCAGAGAAGTCTCCTCCTGCAGCTGTCTTCAAATAACTGCCACAACTGTTGTATGAACAGAGACAATATGCAATTAAAACTACCTTATTCTAGCATTTGCACATTTATATTTAGAAATGTTACCTGATTGGATTCTGGTGGGATCATCAGCTTTGTGACTCTGCCATCGCCTTCATCTTCTATCAGGTATTAGAATACAACCGAAAATGTAAAAAGCAAAGTCAGTTATGTTGGATCTATTATGTACTGCCTCAGGTCAGACATAATCCTGTTTAGCTTTCCTAACTTGTAACTTATAATGAAATGCACAGTCCATCTAGTTCACAGGAACAAAGTTTGTCTTCTGTTTATTACATTCTCATGCACAAAGCACTGACTCACTTGGACAACTACCTATTTCATCACAGCCACAGCTGAGGTTTATACCGTTACAATCTTTTTTAATAAAAACAACATGTTGTGTGAGTGAAATTGTGCAAACTTACCTCCAAAAATAACTTGTCAGAGCAGCAGAATCCGTGTTTGTAGAAGCAGAGAGTGGCTAACATGAACAGTCACAAGCCAACTTCTGCAGAAAAGTTCGTGACAAACTCCGCTCAGCTGACGAGCAAATGTAAAAGCGTTTGTTTCAGAGCCTAAACAGAAGCTATAGCCCTACAGTAAAATAATCTGCTACAATAGAGGAGTGAGCTGATGCTACGATGCTAACAACATAGCTTCCCCCGTGCTCTGCGGTGCTGCTCTTCTCTCTCTCTCCTCGCACACTGCTGCACATGGAGCAGCCCGCCCTCAGGGGAGAAGGAGCACCCTCCCCTCGCAAAGCCCCGTGACGTGGAGTTCCAAATATTCGTTGCGTGCCGAAAAAGCACCAACCGCGAAATTCAAATGTAGTGTCCATATTTAAACCCAAAGAGGACAATACAGACACAGTTTTAGACCCAAAAGTCCGATTTTTAACAACTATGCACCAAATTACGAAATAAGACCAGGGATGTGTAGATTCATCTATTTAACACCCATTACACAGTTATCAGCTAAAAAAGTGGTTTTGGTGTTTAGTGGCCCTTTAAAATGCATCAATACAGACATATTTTCTGTGCAACTGATTGAAAACCGCGTCACTGCGCGAGCCTTGAGCGGGATAAATACGCTTGAAGCGTATTTGGGTTGGCGAGCAGCTTTGGCTGCGCCTGGAGGCGCGCGGCTGCTCGGCGCGTTGGCGTGCTGTGTGCAAGATCTGACCCACAGAAGTTGGTGCTAAGTGAAACGAGCCTGGCGCCTGGCTGCGCGAGGCATTTTTCTTGCTGTTCCGCTCCTCCCCTCGCAGAAGCCAGATACTTTGTTTGACAATCATGAGGGTGAAGAATTTTATATTTTCTGCCTCATTTAAATGAATAATCTTCAGTCCAGCTCTAGTTCCGTTTCTGCTGCGTGTCTCGGACCATCTCCCACAGCTCAAACTCCTTCAGCTTCAGACGCAGCTCCAGGATCTCCGTGTCTTCGCTCGGCTCCTCTGCAGTGTCGCTCTGCTCCTGCTGGGGCGCCACACGTCTGCAGTGCCTCTCCGCAGCTCCAGGGGCAGTACATCTCTGGTCTGGGTGATGGCAGCAGCGGAGTCGTGTTGTTGTGGTGGTGGTAGACGGAGGAACGGACATTTCTCTCCTGAGCCTCGTTAAAGCAGCAGAACTTTCAGAAGTCGTGTCTGAGATGAAGAGCTGTTTTTGTTCAAATGTGTTTGTCTTGAATCTAAACGTTTGCATCGTTTAAACCCGACATGAGTGTTTCTGTCTCTCGGTAACGCGACGTCTGTGTCGTAGCAACAGACGAAGAAACAAGTTCAATAGGTGGGTTTCACATTCTAGAATTCTTGGCAGTTACAAGCCAGATGGAGGCAAGAGGCACTTTTTCCTATTAATAACATTGGACTTTGCCATGGAATAATTCAAAAATATTTTGCTAATTTAAAAAGTGGCTATTTCTAGGATGACTAGACCCATTACTCGTTTGCTTTGCAAAAAATAAACTGCATTTAAACAATCTTCATTTTAGCTGCCCTCCACCTCATTGAATAACATCGGCCTGTAGAATGTTGTGATGTCACGTGAAACCAACCTATTTCAACATACGAGGGATCGGGCTCATAGACATATAATTAGTAGAGGCGCAGTCCGACTTTGATGCTATCGAACACTTAGCATCTGAGCTAGTCCGGTAAGATTTAAGCTAGTCCGGAGTGTTCTACTGTTTATTTTCCTATAGCTGTTATGAATGTGGTAAGATGGCTGTTGAGGCCGGAATGCTGAAGATGTGTTTTACCCACCTTTTTAGTTCTATGTATCTCTACCATTGAAAAACGGCACTATTTTCTCTGTAGCTACTGCAGTGAGGTGTGTCATCTTAGCTTTAAAACGTTTGTACTAAAGAGCACTACATGATCCGGGTGTGTTTATTCGCTATTCGTAAATCGAGATATTAATTTTATTGATCAAAAGAACTGACCAATCAGGTGCCCGGGAACCGTTTGATTGACATCTGCCCGCGGACCTTGGCGCATTCGTTCCGCGCCGCTCTCGTTAGCTGCAGCTGCGTAGCTAACATCGGCTAATAGCAGCTAGCCGTGAGCTAGCTCCGATGGAAACAAGCTGGATTCACTACTGCAGCTGCTGCTTCTGCTCCTTCTTCAGAATATTCAAGACAACATGGATGTATACATTTTTAAAGAGTTGTTAATGGTGTGTTTATTGTAGTTTAGTCGTGTTCTGGCAAGTTTAAGATGAGTTTTAAGGGACAATGTTAGTTAATGGAGCAGCCTGCTGTTTAATGGATTCACATTCACCACCTGCACTTGTCTTCTCCCAAGAAACTACACACGTGAGTAAAACTAAATATGCTTTACTAACTAACTAAAATAATTAGGGGAAGTTAGTTGGCTCTGTTGTGACCTTTCCAAAACTCAATCTGCTTTTCCAACATGCTAAAGTAACTTTATTCATTCTAGTGACATGATCAATGTTACATCACAGCTGCTCCAGTAATGTTTATCATTTTAAACCCATAGACACATCAACATCAACAGTACAAGTTGTTGAGCACATATTAAATTGTCTTTATTTGATTTAAGATGTGTCTGTGTGTAAATAGTAGTTAAAAAATCACTGCAAAAGCTGATACATTTTCAGTATGTTTGCAATTGTGAATTTAAATTATTTCTAACAGTTTACTTTTGTGAATGTTCTGACAAGGGAAGTTATGCAAAAGTGAAAAGCAACCTGGCAAATACATAAATAGAATTAGAGCAGCATGATGAGTATTTTATGTATAATATGGGATGTTCTTGCATTTCAGACCCAGGATGAAGTCAGTGGAACTCAACACAGTTACACCTGGACCTGGTCTTCTCTGACTGCTCTGCTGCTGAAGACTGACTCCTCTGCTGCTGTAGACTGACTCCTCTGCTGCTGTAGACTGACTCCTCTGCTGCTGTAGACTGACTCCTCTGCTGCTGTAGACTGACTCCTCTGCTGCTGAAGACTGACTTCTCTGCTGCTGTAGACTGACTCCTCTGCTGCTGAAGACTGACTCCTCTGCTGCTGAAGACTGATCCTCTGCTGCTGAAGACTGACTCCTCTGCTGCTGAAGACTGACTCCTCTGCTGCTGAAGACTGACTCCTCTGCTGCTGAAGACTGCAGACCTAGTGGAGCAACAGACCTTCTCATTGTTCACCAGGTAATAAACATTTACCTACAATCCAGCTTGTGAAACACCCAGACTCCTTTCTGATTTGTCACACATCGTCTGTTGCAGACTATTTTTAAAATATGATAAATAAGAGATCTTATTCTACATTCACAAATTATAAGTGTCATACTTGTGGACATGGGTAAATAATTCACATCCATGTTTAGTTTGTTTTTTGTGTGAATAAACTTGAAATCTGTCTTGGGCTTAGGTATGACTAAATTGATCAAATGCTAGCTTATACACTTAACCAAGAATCTGAAAAAAACATTCATGTTTATTTTTATATGGTTAAAGAATAAATTATTATTTTGGGTCGAAATGTAAGATAACTAAACACATGTTGGCATATTTAAATCATGTGTAATGACACTGAGGTAATCAGATGATTTGAAACATTTCTTAGTGGTTTTAACTCTTTGCTCAAACATATGTTAATATACTCTTTACCACATGTTCATTGAATGTAGCTAGTTTCTCTAACACTACACATCTGGTCTCAGGAGGAATTTGGGCTCAACATCTCAAAATCTGTACAAACTTCACACCAAAAGAAAACTATTTTTAAGCTGCAAAATCAAACAACAAAATAATGATAAAACATGATTGTTTAGCAGAATGTGAAGATTGCTTGAATGTACATATCATTTTTTTTTCTTTTTTTATCATTATGATATTTTTATAGTAAATCATCTCCAGATGTAAGTTCATATGTGTAAAGTGTGATTTTTTTTTTTAGGTTAAGATTTCTGTTTTGAGAGTAAAGCTTCACTAGGCTTGAGCTGATTTTATATGTTTAGTTTAATAAATAAATTGTATAGTTAGGCAACTGAAGCTCGAGTTTTGCAAATTGTCATTTAGAATGGAACTGTAAGTCAAAATCATTGAGAAAAACTTTCTTTCCTCTTCACAAGCAATTTACAATTATTCATTTTTATGCCTGTAAGGCTTGTTCCACCAACCAAAGCTCCCTGCAAGTTTGTGAATACTCTGACAGAAAACCTTTCTAATTTGTGTATTTCCAGGTTGTATCTAATTTGCTGGCGCTTCTCTGGTCTTGTGTCTTCTCCTGTGTACAGCTTGGTCCTGTGTCTTCTGTGGACGGCCTGGTCCTGTGTCTTCTCCTGGGGACCTTCTCTTCAGTGGACTCACGCTTGCTCCGCCTGCTCTCCTGCTTTAGCGGACATCACTCTGTTTTACAATAAATTTTTAAATATACATGTGTGTGTGTTTCTAAATTTAACATTAAAACCAAGTTAGTGAGTGAAAAGTAAATGTTTGGTCTATGTAATACACAGACTCATCAGGTGTTTGATGTTTTTGCTTTATTACTTGTGAAACAAAAAGCTAAGCTAGTTTGATAGAAATCCAAAGTAGAACAATGCTGCTGATGTTGGTTTCATGTTGTCCTCACTGTGTTATCCAGTCAGCCTGTGAACACAAACAATACTCAGTGAAAACGGAAATATCAAAGTATAAAATGATAATATATCAAAGAAAAGGTAAATAAGAGGGGACGCAGCTAAAGTAAAATTCAGATTTTGAGCTCTGGAGTCTAGTCAATGATAAAAGATGTGTATCAGAAATAACAATGGAAGTGACACTTATTTAATTGTAAGGTACAACGTTATCAAAAGGCATACACTGAGAGAAGAGGTTTATCACGAGTCAAAATAACTCATGTAAAAATGTCTTAGCAAATGTTTTTGTATTCACAAGGGGCATTTTGTTTGCTTCACATGGTTCAAATTTTCTGGAAAAACAAAAAAGTGTATACTGACAGGTCCTAACAACAAGCTAAGCTACTGATTAATTAATCAAACGAAATATTAAGATAATAAACCACCGAAATCATTAGTTGTGCATCAGCCACATATATTTAGGCCTACAATGGTTTAAACTAGTTTGAGCTATTCACTTAACAGACAGAACAGACACAGAATTATCCCTCTGGTCTGGTAAAGTAAGACCTGTAATAGAATTGCAACAAAGGTTGTTGTGTGTAAATCTACTGCAGATCATTTAGCTTAATGCTGTAAAAGGGGATTGATAGCCCACACACATGCTATTTTATTGCTAAAAAGCAACATAGGCCTACATTTTCTAAATAGATCCTGATAAATTGAAGAATTTTACATATAAAGTTTGTGTGAAGCTCTTACCTCCGTCGGAAAAAGCAGCAGAACGCCATTAGCTCTGAACTAGCACAGCAGCCGAGGAGTGCTAGCTAGCTGCGTAGCTTTGCGTGTAGCTGCGTTGTAGCTGCGAACTTGCCGCGGACTGTCGCCATAGAAACCAGCGCAGAGGTAGGTCCTTTCCAAAGCCGCGTCCCTGGTTGGCTCTTGGTTGCTATGATACGCTGACTCGGATTTCCAAATATGGTCTAATATGGCTGCTCTGGCTCCACTGTAGCCGAAAAACTGCTAGCCTCTTTCGGCTTCATTTGCCTGGAGCCGAACGCTATGGGTGACGTCACACATGCGCGGTCCACTGATATATACAGTCTATGGTTTTACCTGGCGCCCCGCATGGTGAGCGGGTGTGGACTATTTAAGCGCTCCTCTTCTCGTTGCTCCCCTTTTGCCCACACGCATTTCCGGGTCCTTGGTTTGGCTGCTCCGTCCTCCTGTTCCAGGTAGACCTCGTTCTCCAAAATTATTCCTTTAAATGTACCAAATTCTAAAGCTTTGATCCTTCTAGTGCTGTTGTCTGGCTGCGCGCTCTGCACATCAACTATTGCTGTCCGCCGCTGCTGACAGCGCGTTTTCGTGCGCTCACGTCTGTGGCATTAGGTAAATCTAAAACTTTTGTTCATTCTTAAAAATGGCCGGATCCTTACAAGCTTCATGTACTTTGTAGCTGTCGGTTTGGTGCACCATTCATGAAAAGCTTGAGCCAAACGCACACTGCTGCGCGCGCCCATCTGCTGTGACAGGTAACCGCTTCATGCACCCGCTTCATTCATATATTTACCCAAGCTTACGCATGTGTCCCTTGTCTCCAGTCACGCTGCTGGCCGTGTTTCCTCGCTGTATCTAGCGAGCCTCGTATTGTGCTGCAGTGTATTGTCATCATAAGAAAAGGTAATTCCAGGTTGGTTAATTCTGCAGAGGTATATTATTAATTGGCATTTTGATCATATAGTTGGCTCACGGCAGTCCTCGTGCGCCCTGAGTGGTTTGATTGGCGTACATGTGAACTCACTCACAGGCGGTCTGTGGCTGGACGCTGCCTCTCGTTGGGCTTGTGGCCGTGGACACTTGGTCCGTCAAATTGGTACGCTGTCTGTCATTTTTCTATGTAAATTATTTTGTAAGATTAGTTTCTGTTAATTTTTGTATTATTTCCAAACTTATTTTAGGTGTCAGCCGGAGTCAGTCGCGGCACTGGACACGTCGCTGCTGCTGTTCTGTTTTTCTGCTCTTTCTTTTTGCTTCTGTTCTGTTTTCCGCTGCTGCTGTTCTGTTCTTTTTGCTTCTGCTGCTCTCTTCACTGCTTCTGCTCTGTACTTCTGCTCGATTCCATCTTGCTCTTTTTAGTCACTTTTGCTTTTCTGTTTTGTCTCTAGTTTTAATTTACCCTTCGGTTTGAGTTCTAAATTAATGTTTTGCTTTAATTAATTTGATCCCCTCTAAATTGGTTTTGTTCAATAATTTAGTTTGATTATATTCACACATTTATTTCTTTACTTAAGTTGATTTATCCCATTATTGTTATTTTCCATCGCACTGTTATTTGCCCTGTTCTTTTTGGTTACATTTGATTTCATTTCAGCTGCTCTGGCCCTCGCTTGCCAGTGTGGCCCGTGGGCTCAGTGGGCTGTCTGCGCCTATGCTGTGGGCAAATTAGAATTTTAAGGTGTGTGTGAGAATGGATCCAATTTTATTTTTGTAGCTTAATAAAATGTAAAAGTAAAATATATTTATTTAAGAGAACTGTAAAATAAAGACTTTGCAACTATAGCAACCTGACTCTGACCTTTGGTATGCTTACCTGTGCGCCTTTCAGGGAAACAGTCTTTTAACAAGGTCTATCTAATATTCTCCCGGTGAAATTCCAGGGGTGGCGTTGTTGCAACACTAATTAATTAAACTATTAAAAATTCTTAAATACCCACCACTCGACTGCCACATTAGCATTAGCCGTTAGCATTAGCCCGCAAAATACACAAGTTATGAAAGATCCAGAGCGTGTCAGCTGTACAAACCTACTGACCACATTTAGCAGAGGTCAAAGGTCAGAGCCTTGCTACAAGTTATTGTGGAGTTTACAAACCTTTTAGCATTTAAAGTGTGTATAAAACTGCTAACGGCTAGCGAATTTATACATGTTTTAAGACTCTAGTGACACAAACGTCTCTTTTACATGTGACTAGTGAGAAAAACAGACAAATGACATAAATAAAGCCAAACACAGTTACAGCTTCACTTCTCTGTGGAGGCGTCTGTCACATCACTGATGGAGCATTTACAGTCTAAGAATATAGTAGTTTGAGAAATATAATTCCACATCGCCAAAGTTGTTTAAAAAAGCTTCATAAACACAAATCAGTCCGTTTTGCTCATGGTTTTGCTGAAATCGCGTGTTTAAGCTTGTTCTATCCATAAAAGTGCAACTTCTGCCATTGAGTTCAATTGACTTGCGTCGTCACCTCTACCGGAGGAATATGGCGTCGCGCCGTTCGAGTTGTAGCAACAGAGCAGAGATGCTGATTGCGCGTCTACTAATTTAATGTCTATGATCGGGCTGACGTCACACATCAGTGCCGAAAGCCTTAAAAAGAGCTTAAAACCAATGTGCCCTTGTACACAGACCTCGGTGCAGTGCGAGTGCGGAAAGAATCCGTAGAGAGTCTATTTTTGTCGGAGGTCGCAGCGGTCTAATACGACTTTCAAGTCATTACGAGCATTCTCGCGGTATTCACATGGATGAATCCGCGTGGCTTTGGGCAATAACGGACCGCAGTGACTGGAGCTGGTGAACAAGGCACTTCACCAGAAACTTAGACACGTCTCGGACCAAAACTAACCCTAACCAGCTATCGTTGCCGATTTGTTTCTTAAATCTATCAGGCAATGTGATTATGTCTGCTTTATTTTTGTCCCAGGGCTTGACCTCACAGTTTGTCTGAGCAGCCAGTCTCTACACACTTTGACACTTTATAAAGACGTGAGGGTCTGGGATCAGAGCGCTGGGTTCAATTTGAGGACAGGTTTTCTGAGCGCTGAGTCAACCAATCACAGAAAACCCAGAAATTCCACCGAAACGGTGACTGGCTAAACCGGATGTTATAGTAAATATGTAGCGCGAGAATTTTTTCAAGGGAGCATTGACCTGTGTGAATGATTGATGTGTTCCTAATTGTTCAAAACCGAAACCAGAGCCGAAAACAATAATCTTTTAGCTACGTCCGCCATCTGTAAGATGTAAGATTAAATAATATTACGACTGCTGGTCCAGCAATCATGTGCTCTTAATTTATGGATTCAGGTGAATGGAACCAAACGAAAATTATGAAACAAATGTTACTGTTGCAGGCCGCGTGTTGTCCCCGTCAGTGCCACGTGTTGTCCCCGTCAATGTGTTCTCATGGACTGCGTAAAATAGCACACCATGACAAACTGCGTGTCACGACAACGCCCTCTGCCTGTTTTGGCGTGCAATTACATGCTCATTTTCTCCAGCGTAATCTGGACACGCCTAGTGGTTGACGACAAACACGAGGTTTTTCAAGGGATTAACGGCAAAATTTAAGTCTGAAGTTACAACAATGGGTAAGTTTAGCTCTTTGGCTTGGAGTTAAGGTTAGGATGGGTTAGGGTTAGGATTCTGTTAGTTTTCATGAATAATAACACGTCTTAACATTCACCATTGAAATGAACGAGGACAGAAACGCGTCAAATACACACGCATAAAATAGAAGTAGCGTTCATATGACACGCTGTTTACAATAGCGTGGTATTCACACGCTTATCCATGAGAACAGGCTGTCCCCGTCAGTGCCACGTGTTGTCCCCGTCAGTGCCACGTGTTGTCCCCGTCAGTGCCACGTGTTGTCCTTGTCAGTGCCACGTATTGTCCCCGTCAGTGCCACGAGTTGTCCTTGTCAGTGCCACGTGTTGTCCCCGTCAGTGCCACGAGTTGTCCTTGTCAGTGCCACGTGTTGTCCTTGTCAGTGCCACGTGTTGTCCTTGTCAGTGCCACGTGTCGTCCCCGTCAGTGCCACGTATTGTCCCCGTCAGTGCCACGTCTTGTCCCTGTCAGAGCCACGAGTTGTCCTTGTCAGTGTCACGTATTGTCCCCGTCAGTGCCACATATTGTCCCCGTCAGTGCCACATATTGTCCCCGTCAGTGCCACATGTTGTCCCCGTCAGTGCCACATGTTGTCCCCGTCAGTGCGGGCCCTTGGAGGCTGAGACTACGTCATGTGCTTCATATAAATAGTTCTGTTCATGTTACATTCTTCGTAGGGATGCACCGATCCGACATCTGCATCGGATATCGGTTCCGATCCAGGACATTTTGCTTGATCGGGTATCGGCTCCATGATATTGGTTCAGCCGATTTAATGGCTGTGCCTTTAATTGGACATAATGAAACTATTTTACAGGCTGGTGTTGATCCATTACATTTCATAATATTGGGCATTTTATTCAGATTAAGTTGTTAAGTTGTGACTTGCACTATAAACAACAGTTACATAACACATTATGACCAAATGTTTTAAGTTTTTATAAGAAAAAGAAGCAATTTCAGTCCTTTCACTAGTATCGGTTGATATCGGATATCGGCAGATAGTTAAAGCCAAATATCGGGATCGATATTGGAACAGAAAAAGCTGGATCGGTGCATCCCTAATTCTTCGTTTCTTACTTCTAGGCGCGTAAATGATTATCATGAATCGCATTCAATTATTTTTGCTCATGTACGATAATTGGGCTGCAGTCTTGCTATCAAACTGTACCGGATAAAAAATTATAGTATTTTTTCTACAACAAATTATGTTCACGCACGTATTGAGACTAAATTACTTTTACCGATTTCCAATTATGTCTGACAAATAAAACATGTTTTAACTTGATTCAGTTTCAATAGCTACAATTTAAACATTAGTGTATTTTTCTATAACAGAGCTAATCAGATTTTCAAAGGACTATGGTCTGTGGGCCAAAAACAAAACTGCCCCAAGAACTTATGTTTAGTAAATTGAAAATAAGTCTAAATTGCTCTGTTCTATAACAGGCTTACACTGGCAGAGATAAATCAAAACTAGAACGTGAGCAAATCAGAACAACAGATAAAGGACTAAACCTAGAGTTAATCCAACTCTATGTCTCTAGGTCTATATTTTGGCTACTTTAGAGTAAACCACAATTTGGAACAGGCCTAGAGCATAATTTGTGAACCAGAACAAAACTGATCAGTGGCATTTTAGCTGATTAAGTTGATTTAAAAGTACTGCAGGCTACTGAATACCAGATCTGTTGTTTTCATACGTGTCCTCACCTGATTCACTAAACAGGTTTGTCTGAAAATCTTCCTTGGAAGAAGCTCATAAAACTTTGTTGGGTTTAATTGTCTGTCATTCAAAAGTCTTTTCTGTGCCAGGAGCCTCTGTAGGTTAGGTCAGGTAAGGTTTATCAGGACAATGTACAGTTACATGAAGCACAACGACACGTTTGTATTTTCAGCTCATTTCCATCTGTCGTCCTGGAGAGGAGCCACTGGACATGGTTTTAGTTCAATTCATTTATTTAGTTCTTAAAGAAATGAAAGAATATACATGTTGTTAAGAAAGAATTTTGTTCCTTATCATTCAGGCCTATTTTTTCTTCTGAGATGAAGAGGCTCTGATCATAAGTGAGAACAAGCTCTGCACAAAAGAACAACACATTTCTTTTGGAGGTAAATACACAAAGCAGTAGATAGAAATGATTCACATTTTGGTTTGTCTTCATATGACACTTTACATTGACATTTAAGAAAAAAAACAATGTAAATCAAAGAGAATATTGAGCTCTCCATTATGTTTTAGTCTGGTTTTGTTCATTGATAAAGACTTTCTAAAATGTCAGTCTAGAGTTCCTTTAGTTGTTTCTATGATGATGAAGAGAAAACGGCTCATGACTTTGCTTAAATAAAAGTTTCACTCTGTATATTGTACTGTTGGATCTTAAAAACGTTCTACAGTAGAAGAGTGATTAAAGCTCTGACTTCACAATAAAAAGACTGTGGGTTTGACTTGTGTTGTTTAAGACCATCTTAACGAGAAATACAACTTTCAAATCTGTGCTGAGTAGAGAACATCTTCTTGTGCCAGAAACTTTAGAAATCATCAGGATCATCAAAGTTAAATATTTCGATCATCAGACAACAAGACTTTCTTCTATGTTTCTATGTCCAATGTCTGAAGTCTCACACATCCTTACAAACGTGTGACTGTTTTCTTTGGTTTTCAATGTATTTGGTCAAAAAGGAGAGAAGAGCTGAACATTTGTATCTACTGCCATTGACTTGAATGGAATATTTTCACCCCAAAGTGGGTGTAGCAAGTCTTCGATATAAGTTGTAAAGTTGTGACTTGCTCTATGAATAACAGTTACATAATTTGACCAAATGTCTTATGTTTTGATAAGAAAGAAAAGCTATTTCAGTTTTTTACACTGGTATCGGTTGATATCAGGTAAAAGATACTTAAAGACAAAGTATCGGAATTGGGACTGAAAAAGCTGGATTGGTGAATCTGAACAGAGCCATGATTCTCAGAATCAGAACAAACTCATGTGTGAGATCAACAATGAGACAAATAAAACACAAAAACACATGAAGGAAACAGGAGAAGGATGATTCAGGTATAATATGATCACATGATCGTATGTCACAGTTTTCTCACGGTATTTACAAAAATAATAAAGTTATAAAACTTAGATGGAACCAAACAACAGAAAGTAACACTACAGCTCATTTTTCTACAGGAACATGGTCAATATTCTTCTAATATTTAGTTGTAAAGTTAAATGAGCAGAAACAGGCCTTTCAGAGGCAGATTGTTTCAAACAGATAAACTTTTGTAATGTTTCCGTCTTTACTCTGAGTCCTCCTCTCTCCTGAGCAGATTCTTCATCGACACTTGACACGGTCGCCAAACAGTGCGTTTGATTTGTAATAGATCCATGATTTGAGTGCAAAGCACATCGTAGACTAGGGCCGCGCGCCTGCGCACACACACGCAAAACAACAGTTTAATACAGTTTTAATGTGCGCGGGTTCAGGTTTGGCTCAGGTCCTGAATTTTAAGCACATTTCTTCAGACTGGGTGGGTCAAGTTGAAATTGAAATCGGGTCAGGTGTACGTGGATATGACCTTGTGCTGAAGGATTTGTTAGAGAGAGGAAGTCGCTGGACTCTGCTTCAGGTTTTGTGGCGTGAAAACCAGCTGCCTCACTTTTACATAGAATTTAGATCTAAATGGATAAAGGAGAAGTAAATGTGTTTATTTTAGCCAAAGTGTTATTAAAAACATTTAAAAATCATTTCTAACTAAAGGTTGTTGCTGCCGGACTCAACTTATTACAACTGTTTTATTAAAATAAAAAGAAAGTTCAAACTAAGAAGTAGACAGAACAGATTTCCTCCGGCCCTGCTCGTGTGTGAGATAAGACTTGTTGTTTTCATACGTGACACTTTGACGTGTCCTCACCTGATTCACTAAACAGGTTTGTCTGAAAATCTTCCTTGGAAGAAGCTCATAAAACTTTGTTGGGTTTAATTGTCTGTCATTCAAAAGTCTTTTCTGTGCCAGGAGCCTCTGTAGGTTAGGTCAGGTAAGGTTTATCAGGACAATGTACAGTTACATGAAGCACAACGACATGTTTGTATTTTCAGCTCATTTCCATCTGTCGTCCTGGAGAAGAGCCACTGGACATGGTTTTAGTTCAGTTCATTTATTTAGCTCTTAAAGAAATAGAAAGATTTTAAGAAAGAATTTTGTTCCTTATCATTCAGGCCTATTTTTCCTTCTGAGATGAAGAGGCTCTGATCATAAGTGAGAACAAGCTCCGCACAAAAGAACAACTCATTTCTTTTGGAAGTAAATACACAAAGCAGTAGATAGAAATGATTCACATTTTTGTTTGTCTTTGTATGACACTTTACAGTGCAGGCGGAGAGCTGCTGACTTTGACTGGGGATGTTGTTGGACGGTGGAAGGAATACTTTGAGGGTCTCCTCAATCCCACCGCCACGTCTTCCAATGAGGAAGCAGAGACTGAGGACTCGGGGGGAGGCTCACCCATCACCCAAGCTGAAGTCACTGAGGTTGTCAATAAGCTCCTCAGTGGCAAGGCTCCGGGTGTGGATGAGATCCGTCCTGAGTATCTATTATTTTTGCTCATGTACGATAATTGGGCTGCAGTCTTGCTATCAAACTGTACCGGATAAAAAATTATTGGCCTGTATTTTTTCTACAACAAATTATGTTCACGCACGTATTGAGACTAAATTACTTTTACCGATTTCCAATTATGTCTGACAAATAAAACATGTTTTAACTTGATTCAGTTTCAATAAGCTAAGATAAGATATCCTTTATTTGTCCCACAATGGGGAAATTCCAGTGTTGCAACACACATTTTAAGAGCAGCAGGGAAAATAGAAACATGCAATCAAACAAGATAATAGAAATAGAATAGACTTAAAATATATATAAAGATACAATAGTTAAAAGACTCTTATTTACATTAAGTATCTGTTCTGGTTGAGCTCAGTGCAGGATATGACAGGATAAAGAGATAGTGGCATCAGTATATAATATGTACAATATATGACTATGATTATGTACAACTGCAGCAGATGAACAGAATAAATAACCAGTAATAAATATGAGGTAAAAGTATGACTATGTTTATGTACAGAGCAGCATTTAAGGAAGTGTAAATAGAGGTAATAATACTATCAGATATAGTGACATGAGTGAGTTGTACCAGAGATGTTTCCATGGTAACACAGTATTGCACAAGATTAAATGTGATGATGTCCAGAGGTAACAGTGTTGCCTATAATTATAGCCTATAATTTAAACATTCTTCTATAGCAGAGCCATTGAATTATATTTTACAGCGGGCCAGATTTTTCAAAGGACTATGGTCTGTGGGCCGAACAACAAAACTGGCCCAAGAACTTATGCTTAGTAAATTGAAAGTCAGTCTAAATTGCTCTGTCCTATAACAGGCTTCCCTTACGGAACAAAAATATATTTCTCAATATATTAAATGACAATATATTTCATGATATTCATATATTGTGACATTTTCCTAGCAATATATGATAATATATATTTTGTAATAATATATTTTATATGGAAGTAATATATATTTCAGTATATGAAAATACTGCAATTATTGCCACTTTCGTATATTGAATAGATATAAAAATATACTCTGGAATATATTGCTATATATATTAAAATACATCTTACATTATACAAGATTATATATTGCACTATATATTAAAATATATTTCATATTATAAAAGATTATATATTGTTCTATATATTGAAATATATCTTACATTATACAAGATAATATATTGTTCTATATATTAAAATATATTTCCTAATCTATAAGAATATATATTGTAAGAAGCATTATAAATATATGACATAATATACTTTATTATATGCAAAAATACATTCAAACTTAATATACTTTGCAATATATACATATCTTACATTATATGAAATTATATGTAAAACTATGACAATTTCCATCCTTTATTTCAAAATATTTTGAACAATGCATCAATCTACTACCATCAAATTGAGAGGTTTATTTCAAAACTAAAAGTGAAGTCAGACACAGTCAAACTCAGAACAGACACCAGAGTTAGCTTAGTCCTTATATTAGCAAATGTTCACAGTAAATGTCCATTGTGCTTGTCCATGTGTCTGGAGGTTCGTCCTGTGTCACAGCAGACTGTCCTGTTGTCTCCATTAGTAACTTTACACTATAAACTTCTGAAAGTAATCAAACGGATCCATCCAAAAACATATAGGGCATTGGTAGCTTTAGCTTTAGCATTAGCTCGGTGTTAGCGCATTAGCTTTTAGAGGCTGCTTCAGTCTATTTGGAGACTTGGCTTTCATCCAGCGGCTGTCCAGACTCCAGGCTTCACTCAGGGCCGTCAGGCTCCGCGATGTCCCGTCGGGTCCGAAAAAGAGGATGAATAATCCAAATGTCTGTTCCACTAAGTTAGACCTGGATGTGGTCCGCGCCATGTTTACACCGGTCTAGAAGAACACGCCCCCGCGAACACCCCCGCGCTCCCCCCGCGCCCGCATCTCTCCAGGCACCGGGACAAATTGCGGCCCACGGGCCAAATGCGGCCCGCTAAACAATATGATGTGGCCCACCATGGTAAAATGGGCCATGAACTGGACCACATTGTAAAGAAGCCTGGGAAACACTGTATCTTTACAGTGAACAGTGGTGGATACAGCAACATAATGCTAAGGAAAAAAGACTGGCCCATCATAGTAAAGTGGGCCAGGGACTGGGCCACATTTCTTGATTAGATCTGGTATTCAGTAGCATGTAGTACTTTTAAATCAACTTAATCAACTAAAATGCCACTGATCAGTTTTGATCTGGTCCACAAATTGTGCTCCATTGACTTGCTGTAAAATATAATTGAATAGCCCTGCTCTAAGAGTATTTTTGATTGTAGCACCTGGGCTGAGAAAACTTTTTTCTGGCCGTTTAGTGACTTTTTAACTTGATAGATGCTCTTTGTATGGACTTGTTAGTGATGGGTAGGTTTGGTAAACATAGAATACTTAGTATTTTGGGGGGATTTTTGGGGTATTTGTTTGATACCAGTACATCCTTACAGATGAAGGCATTTAAAAAAATAACAAACAATTCAGCAGGAACAGGTAGTTAGCTGAAGCTGATGTGAGACTGACACACAACAATGAGGAAATTACCACAATAATTTAACATTTGCATATGGAAATTATATTTGCATGAGCATCAATACTGAGATTTTAAAGAGTCAATATCACTTATCAGTACTTCAATATTGATACTCCATCACTAGTTAAAGTATCAACAAACTTAAGAGTTTCAGACATAAATGTACTCAGACATAAGTTTCAGACACAAATGTACTTTAAAGTGTTTATTCAAATATGTACTTTTTATTCTTATAGAATATTACAAATTATGGTCCAGAATCACTTTTTTCAGTGTATGACTCACTATATAGCAATATATTGTCTACTTATATATTGCCATATATGTTAAAATATATGAGAAATGTTATCATATATTGAAATATATTTTCTAATGTATTGCAATATAAATTCTAGTATATTGCAATATATTTTTGTTTCGTAAGGGTTACACTGGCAGAGATACAGAACAACAGATAAAGGACTAAACCTAGAGTTAATCCAACTCTATGTCTCTAGGTCTACATTTGTGCTACTTCAAGTGTGAACCACAATTTGGAACAAACTAGAGTAGAATTTGTGAACCAGAACAAACTGATCAGTGGCATTTAGCCGATTAAGTTGATTTAAAAGTACTGCAGGCTACTGAATACCAGATCTGTTGTTTCATACGTGTCCTGACCTGATTCACTAAACAGGTTTGTCTGAAAATCTTCCTTGGAAGAAGCTCATAAAACTTCATTGGGTTTAATTGTCTGTCATTCAAAAGTCTTTTCTGTGCCAGGAGCCTCTGCAGGTTAGGTCAGGTAAGGTTTATCAGATTCCAGATTCAGACGACTTTATTAATCCCGCGAGGGGCAATTCATTCGAGCAGTAAAAAAAAGCACATCCACAAAGAAAAACAAACACACAACAGGAGTTCTGAACAAGTAGGAGCTTTGAGGTCATTATGGAAACAATACAGTAAAATACAATAAAATACAATTTACTCATTCCTAAACATTTCCATTTTAAAAGACGAATAGAATTAGGATAAAAGATTTAAAATACCTGTTGTTTTGCATAAGGGACTGCAAACGACGCCCTGATGGCAACAACAAAATCCACTTTTTAAAATGTGGTTCTCTGAGCTAAGAATTCATTGGCTTTTTGTAAAATCTGTGCATTACAGAAAGAAGCCAAGTCTCTCTGCTGCACTCCTGTGATTTTTGAACTAACTCTAACAATGGAATTAAGACTGTTTTTGTCTTCACAGAGAGGTTGTTAAACCAGCAAATAAAAGAGAAACACAGAAGGCCTTCGATAAAGACTGATAAAAACGACACAGAATAGAGGGGCTTACAGAAAAAGAGTTCAACTTCCTCAAAAGGTGCAGTCTCTGCTGACTCCGTTTGACAACAGATGCCGTGTTAACATCAAATTTAAGCTGGCTGTCAAAGATCGTTCCCAGATATTTGTAGGAATCAACAATTTCAACTGTTCGTTGTGGATCATAGATTCTACAGCAGTGACTTTGTTCCGTCTAAAGTCAAAAATGAGCTCCTTGGTTTTAGCAGCATTTAAATCTAAGAAGTTTCTGTCACACCAAGAAATAAAGTCGCTAAGTGCTGTGCCATGGTCAGACTCCAGTCCATTTAGAAGTGACAGCAGGGCAGTGTCATCAGAAAATTTAACCAAAAAGCTTCCCTCCTGAGTGCTCTGGCATGAATTTGTATACAGAATAAATAAAAGTGGAGATAACACACATCCCTGCGGAGACCCAGTTGAAACAATAGTGCAATCAGACATACAATTGTTTACAAAAACAGTTTGTTTTCTTTGAGTTAAAAAATCAGAAATCCATAAAACCAGTTGTTGCGACAAATTAAAATCATTTAAGAGCCTCTGAACCAAAAGAAATGGCTGCATTGTATTGAATGCTGATGAAAAAGTCGGCAAATAGAAGTCTAGCATGAGCTTGGGGCTTTTCTAAATGCTTGTACAAAGAGTCCAAAATAAAAAGCTTTGCATCCTCAACTCCTTTGCCTGTTTGGTATGCAAATTGCAATAAATCAAGTTTCCACCCAAATGCTCAACAATCACACTTTTCACAATTTTTTCAAAAAGTTTCATACACAATGACGTAAGCGCAACAGGGCGAAAATCGTTTAGCCGTTTAGGCACATTCACTTTGTTAACAGGAATGACAGTAGCAGTTTTCCATAACAATGGAACTTGATGTAGGTCAAGAGACAATTGGAAAATATAACGAAAGACTTCACTTAGTTGGTCAGCACAAAATCTTAAAGTCCTCCCACAGATCTGGTCAGGACCAGAAGCCTTTCTGATGTTTATCTTTCTCATAAGATCTCTGACACATTCCTGACTAATAACAAGGCTGGACTCAGGGGACGCATCTTCCTTGAATGATGACAATTCATCAGAAAAAGCATTATTTTCGAAACGACAAAAAAAGTCATTAAATGCATTTGGAAGGGCTGATTCTTCAATTCCTTCGATCTCAACCTTCTTTTTAACAGGATAATTTTGTAACTGAGAAATGGAGGACATGGATTTGATGCCCTTCCATGCAGCCCTCAAGTCTCCACTACTATACTGCTGCTCTATTTTGTCTTTATAGGCCCTTTTTGCTTTCCTTAATCCCTGCCTGACTGGCTTGTTCATTTCCTTCCTTTCCTGACCTGTCCCAGTGAAGAATGTGGATTTTTTCCTATTTAGGACCTGTTTCAACTCCTTTGTAATCCATGGTTTGTTGTTTGCATACATTTTAACAGTCTTACAAGGTATGTTGCAGTCAACACAAAATGATATGTAAGCAGAAATTGTGTCAGTCAATTCATTCAAATCAGAACAAGAGTCATAAAAGACATCCCACTCGGTACAGTCAAAGCATGCTTGCAAGGAGGCTATGCTTTCAGGAGACCAGCATTTTACTGATTTAGAGGCTGGCTTTGTCTTTTGCATAAAGGCATATATGATGGCAAAAGAAATACTGAGTTATGGTAAGATGCTCCCCAGGGAGGTCTGGAGAGTGATTTGTAAGCACCAAGTACGGTACCATAACACAAGTCGATAGTAGACTCCCTCATTGTTGTTGCGCACGTGACGTACTGTTCATACGTTTTCAAAGTTTATCCAGACGACATTTATTGAAATCACCCAAAATAAATTTGGGGGCATCAGGGGACAAAGAGTCAGTTTTGTTGCTCACCTCCTCAATAAGACGAACTGCCGTAGAGATGTTGGCCCGAGGATGAATGTAGACCAACGTGAAGAATAGCTGGGGAAACTCCCTCGGCAAGTAGAAGGGGCGCAGAGAAATGCACAGCAACTCCAAATCCGGGGTGCAAATTTGTTCCCGCACAACGACAGTCTTACAGTAACTTTCATTCACGTAGAAGCAAACTCCTCCTCCCTTGTTTTTATTTGTTATAGTGGGTGAACGATCCGTGCGTAAAGGACACCCAAAGCCGCTAATACGCATATCCAAGTCATTGTCCCTTTCTCCTAGCCACGTCTCTGTAAATGCCAACAGGCAAGTATCTTTAAACTCACGCTTGCACTTTGCGTGGGCCTCGAGCTCGTCTATTTTGTTCCGAATCGACTGAACATTGGACAGAAGGATAGTTGGGAGCGGTGGAAGTCGGCGTTTGTCACCCAGACCATATTTCCTTAGCCTGCGCAATACGCCGCCTCTCTTTCCCCTCTTTCTCCGACGAGCTTTTGGCCTTGGATCGCTTAAAACATTAGATCCATTAGTTTTGTCTGCTGCTTTTGATGCGGTTTCAGCAGAAATACGGAGGAATTTCTTTTTGAAAGAAGAGCAGTATGTGTGACACGTACTTGTTCTATCGGACATTGATACCATTACGAGTTGTTGCTGTGATTGGCTATAGCTCAAATAAGGAAGGCCCCACACCCAATCAGCTCGAAGTATTTTCACTAAACGCCCCGCCTTTTCTCGAACGCTTTCAGCGAGTCAAGTCCCAGATGGATATAGTGAGAACTCAGATAGGAGTTCAACACATATCCATCTGGCGTGAGCCAGGTTATGAACTCGTGCTAATCATACTTAATATACATGTCCTGTAATGTCGTGGTAAATGCATGTATAGACATGCAATTTATGAGAGTACATTTAAATACGATGACATTGGAGCTTAACAGTGACCTCCCACTCCTTGGTTCAGGAAGTACGGGCTCCCATATTAAATTTTTAAAACCAAAAAAGCCCCAAAAATTATAATGTAAGGTTGAAAATGTCCTCAAAGTTTAACAGTTAATTATGTCTGGTGAGTCAAGAATATAAGACTTACATTTTCGTTTCAAATTTGTTTCTGCAATTTTATAAACTACAAAGATAGTAAGACATTTTGCTGAATTTGAAACTATAGATGTGCTTTTAGACAGAAAACAATTGCACTGTGACTCTGAATAGGGACTTAGCTAGCTAGTTCGCAGTATGTCTTTAAACTCTTAATAATTGGATTTTTTAAAATCCCATATGGGACTTTATGGGGCAACTCACCTCCAGAACCAGGGTGATCTTCTACTGTTGAGCTTCATAAACTTCCATGTGTTTTCCTTTTATCATTGAAAAACAAGATTTAACCAATGAGAGTTAAAAAATTCAAGTAACATTTTCCAAGTGACAAGGCACATGTTTTTTTTTAATTGTATTTTAAAAGGGTTTGATTTTTTTAATGATGACCTGCTGCACACTAAAACCTGCCGTCACTTTGCTTCTGCCCAGGGACTACAGATGAAAATTAGCTTGTAGCTATATCTGGTCTGTACAATACATTTATTGCGCAATGTCCCTGTCAAATAAATAAATACATAAAAAATAAATAAATAAAAAAAGTTACATATGTGAGAGATCAAAACAAAATTATTTTCTTTAAATTAA
This sequence comes from Mugilogobius chulae, assembly GCA_038363315.1. NCBI lineage: Eukaryota > Metazoa > Chordata > Actinopteri > Gobiiformes > Gobiidae > Mugilogobius > Mugilogobius chulae. The sequence continues at coordinate 7,482,177 of CM076400.1, forward strand.
AAGTACTCTGTGATTTTTCTGACCAAAAGTAAATTGCACTTAATACATATTAAAAACCTGTATCTTTATTTTAAGTGGACTTGCATGACCACAACATGAACTATTGTTTCCACTGAGGAGGGTTTCCTCTTGTTTTTTTTCTATGGAAAAAAAATGGTTCCTTTTGCTGAATTTATTTCATTATTTATTTATTTTTTTTTTTTACATTATGGCATTACACACAATTGTCATGATTAACAATGTTACAAACTATGGTTTGAACTTTCCATTTCACCTAAAAGCTAGTTGACTTTTCAGCTCCAAAGTTTCACAATGCACCTTTAACCTTTTTGCCCATGAACATGGAAAAGTTTCATGTTTAATGCTTAATGAAAAGTATGTCTTTTAAATCAAGTTTGATGTCTAATACGCAACATTCTATATAAAACAGACTCTATCAGAAAAAGTAGATAATAGATCATTCGAGTCTGATGCTTTGACTGATTTGGTTCAGTTCCACCCTACAGATGGAAATTAGCTGTAAGCTACAATCTGGTACAAGCATCTCTGCCTTTGGGCTTAATGTAATTGTACATTGTCCTTAATAAACATTACCTTATATTTTTATTGACTGACACATGACAGACCTCTCCAGAGCCGGAGTGAAATTGGAAATAAAGAGCGCATACTGTGTATGTCCAAGTATACATGTTTAGATTTAAAATGTCTCGCTGCCACTTTTCAAAGGTAAAACATGTAAAAACTACTGTCTAGTGCATGTTGAAATGTTTGTATGAAGAAGCAGAACTTATCACTATAGCAGCTTTGAACAGGAAGCCCATTTTGAAAAACTGTTTTAGATTTAATATTGCCGTGTGCAACGAAAAAAAAGTTAATTCTTTTGTTACAATCCAATACTAAGCTGCTGAAAAAAGCACTTGTCTAATTTAAAATAAAAAAGCGTCCCTGATAAGTGTATTTCAATATCTGCAAATGAAACAAAACACAACCTTGATCAAATTACAGTTATGAGATAAAAGACAAAATAATGTGTTTACCGATATCAAATAACAAATTCCACCTTCAGCTGCGCATAAATAGAACTCACATTTGTGCTAGTCTCTCTCCACATATAGAAGATAATTAAAAGATAATTACAGCATGTACATTTCCAAACACTCAGCATGTTAAAGTCCCATCTGACCCACTACTAATTACAACCATATTACATTTTACCACACACTGCAGAGATATTCAAAAATCCATATCATATCCCCACTCCGCCGCGCTTGTAATCTAACATCTATTCGAAATGAGAAATAACAAGATTAGGAAACAATTTCTGTGAATGGTCTTTGTGTTTTTGTACTTGGAGGGAGAAGGCTACGGTCTCCATGGAAACTGTGGTCGGACCAAGAAGAGTATTTTCTGCCTCTGCCTTTCCATATGAAGAGCCGCTGTGAAGATTGGTATGGAAGTTGGCAGCTGGGGCGGCTGGGGTGCTCATGATTTTCACAGTGGAGAAGGTGGGAATGTGGAAGCGTGTTAGCGGGAAAATTGCATTACTAAAAAGTCGAGCTATAGGGCTCATGTGACTTACTGCCAACTGTCTACACCTCGGCAGTAAGAGTAGAAGTGGAATACTGATAATAGAGTTCAAAAAGCTATGTATTTTTAATTCCCGAGCGGCTGTGTTGAATGGAAATATCCGTTTTTACATGTGCCTTATATACGTAAAGTTTGATCTTACACAACCTGAATGTTCTCAAACTAACTTTAATGTCGGCAATTGGAAGCTATGATTAGTCCGCCTACAGTCGTAAAATTTTACTTACCAGCAAATTGGGAAAAAGGTGCAAATAGGCTACGCCCCGTGTCCACAAATTAACAGCCTATAAAATTGGACCATTAAAGGCCTATGGGAAGTGTAGAGTTCATTTCTACAACTAGGCAACATTGTGTGTTTTGATGGTGTGCTTGGATCAATCACATTGTTTTGAGCTTAAAGAGCGAGAATCATAGACCAGGCCAGCCAGATGAATTCTCAAAATATTTGTGACATCTGGGCCCCCACCAGCTGATTTGTTTGGAACTAGGGATGTCACAATATCAGATTTTAGTGTTGCGATTATTGCCAGACAAAATACCACGATTTAGCAATCATTTACGATTACAATTACCACAACAGTGAAATTTGAATACTTTACTTTTTTTTCTGATTTGAATACCTTACCTCAAGTTTGTGACCAATTTTATTTGATGAGTTTACTGTATGTGACAACGACATTCACTTGCTTCTAAAAGTGATATTTTTCTTTGAGAAGAACACAATTTTGCTTCCAAAATTGTATGTTTTTCTCTATAAACTGAAGAATACCATTTTGCATCTAAAAAGGCCACATTTTGGGAAGAGCCTCTTTTTTTGAAGTCTGTTATTTGACCTCCTGTTTGTACCAATATTTTGAATTTTAAATCCATATGAAGCCTCATGTAATCACCAAGTCTGCACCAAAAATCAGCCTTTTTGTATAAACTTAGTCAATGTCAAAACTAGAATCATCATATCGTCCATTCCTCAGTTCTATGAACTTATAAAAATAATAATTTTGGGTCTTTAAATTGACAATATTATTTTTTCTTTTTTTTTTTAAATATTGTGACTTGATAATATTCTTGACATCCTTAGTCAGAACCTCTGGCTTTATGACCCAATCAGGTGAAGGCGGCTACTTCTGAAGCCAACAAAACAAAGATTTTCTGTTGCTATTAATTCTGTCTGAGCAGAAATACAGAGTGTTTTGTTTTTGAAAGAAGAGCAGTGAGGTGTCCACTTGTTTTAGCCCAGGCGGACACTGGATATATACGTCATTACAATTTGTTGCTATGATTGGTTAAAGCGTGTTAAGCGTTTTCCACTAAAAAAAGTATAAAGTAAATGCAACACTTTGTGATTTGTGAAATTAGACCACTGAGTACTGTGAATTAAATAATGAAGATTTTAGTTCTTATCAGAAGCCAAATGCAGCTCTCTGATTGGCTGTGCTTGGGTGGTCCTCTCCAGTTTCACTCTGTTGTTTGTGAAAAGAAGCTTTTAAACTGTAATGCAACCAAATTGAATATATGTCAATATTTATTATGTGCGAAATATTTTAAGAGTTTAAGAGTGAAAAAAACCTAAATTCTGTGTGAAAATCAGCTACCCAATCTTTAAGGACAAAGTAAGGTAGACTGGAACTAGTCACCAAGTCAGCGCAAAGTATTCCACTAAACATGTGAATGCTTTCAGTCAAGTTCCAGATGATAATGTGGAAAAACTCAAATCTGAGTTCAACACATATCCATCTGAGCCAGGTTAACAGAACACACCATGACATGTGCCCTCATAGTTGGTGGGACTTGTTAAGCAGCTCTCAGAAAACAACACTGGTACATTTTCATTTACAAAGCCATTTTGGGGAAACGTCCAGGTTCCCTCAGTAATCTGCTCACTGCCAACTCCAGTAGTTACCTGTTTCATTCATCTTGTCAACTGCTTTACAATGTGCCTCAGTGCTTCACTCAACTGTAAAAAACGGCCTTCTCATACTTTCTTATTTCATTCTTTAAAGCATTGTTTTTATATTGTAAATATTCTGTGACTTTTAATCCCAATGGCACTTATTGGTTGGGCTTGATGTCGTACTGATTATGTTGGTCTTAAAATACTTCATTATTTTTTGTTTGTTATATCAATTCATAAATTCCAATTTGATATAATAGATTGTCTCACCCACTCTATCAATTTTGCAGACTTGAACAAGAACACATGAAACCATTTCTACATTTTCTTTTTCTATTCCTTTCTTTATGCTCACGTTAAATAAATGATAAAAGCCTTATCCATTTCCTCTATATCAAGAGTTTAAAAATACTGCAACACCTTTTGAACTACAGTATTTTCAACCAGTGTGCTACGTTGTCAGTTTCAGCTCTGAGAAATCTCCAAGCTTAAATCACTGTGAAAATACTTGGCTTTATGGATGTTGAAAGTGCAGTGTAGGATCAACGCTATTGGATTTCCATTAACCGCAAAGCACATGCATCCGTGTTTTCTTTCTTTCGCTTTACATTTTATACCAGTGGGAGCTTTATTATCCGTGAAGCACTTTGTAACCAGGTTTGGAAGTGCTACACAAATAAAGTTTATTATATAATGTCGCTGAGGCAGATACAGCTGAGCCCTCCGGAAAATGTCTCTTGCTCTCTCGGATCTGGGCGATATGAGCAGTGGCCTTGAAACTACCTGTCGACATTGATCAGTCACGCGGTGGGGTGGGCGGGTAGGCAGGCAGGCGCTCTCTGTGATGGGGCTAGAGGTTATTAGAGCGAAAGGCAGTTAGATGGAAGAGTATGTGACGTATCAGGTAGGCCCAGAGGAGGAATCATGCTAGCAAAGGACCGTCGCGTCATGGTGATTGATATATTGGTGCACAACTGAGCTTCTCTGTTCAATGCCACAGAAGGAACATCATGTTGAGCTGAGGTTAACACTAAAAGAACATTTATATAAAAAGAGTGACTATATTTTTACACAGTTATCAACAAACAAGATGGCAAAAGCAAAACCGAAACGCCTTCCCCCCAAGATGAGTATAAAATCACCATACATACATGGAGATGGCATAACATTATAAGAAAATGATTAAACAAAGCATTCAGGGGACCTCTGTGGAGTCAATAGTAACTTAGTCACTTTGTTCGTTCGTCTGCAGAAATTGAACTTAGAAAGTATTTTAGTAGAGGATTCCAGTGTTTGTTAAGTGTTTCTGATGTGTCCTTCAAACCAAATCTTATTTTTTCCAGTTTTAGAAGTGAAATTGTGTCCCGCAACCAAGATGTAAAGAGGGAGAAAATTCTACGCGAGCAATAAGTGAAGTAAAAGAAATAAGATGTCTCTTAAATGGCAATTTTAAATCAAGCATTGGTACTCCAAGTATAGTGTTACATAGACAAGGTGCAACTTCCTGTCCCAAAATTTTTGAAATGGTCTTAAAATATGATTTACAATCATTTTCAATCCCTGGACAAGACCAAAACATACAGTAGATGCAAAATTACATGGTTCCATGCTCCAATGTTTCCAAAACAGTGATTTGTTGCTTGCATTTCCGATCCACTCCACAACGTACTGGGCAATCAGATTAGTTTACTTGCGTGACACACATCCAACAAGGAGTTGATTGGTCGGCTGTTATTTAGACCAAAATATAACTTCACTCATCTCACAATAAAATAGTTTTTTGCTTCACTCATTAATTCTGCAGAAATCTGCAATGTTTTCAGTTCCACGTGATATTTTTTTCCATGTTTGTTTTCATACGAGAGACAATGCATGTCCTGAGTGGCTAATTAGTCTGTCAATCATGCCCACTGAAATTCGAAAGAGGGACATGATGGCCATGATGATATTTTTTTTAGATATTTTGGAATTTCCAGACAAATTGGTTTGACCCGGTTGTCCCAATTTTGAGGATATTCATCTACCAAGAACAATGTTGAAATTGTTATTTCGTTAGTAAAATTCAAATGCTGACAATTTGACATGCTAGATCAGGATACCATAATGTATCTTTAATAATTACCATCTCTTTTCACATTTTTTACCCCAACCTGGGTGTGTCACAACCCTGCATTTTGTTAACATTTCAAAATACATTAGCAAGGTAGAAATGGACATATTAATGATACTTATGAGCCTTTAAGGGGTATTATTTTTTTTTTTTTTTTTTTTTTTTTTTTTTTTTTTTTTTTTTTATATTTTTGTTTTTTTATTTAGGTATTATACCCAATATTTGCTTCCTTAAAAATGTAAAGAAAAAGAAATTATACATTTAAAAATTCATACATTGGGCCACTTGTTTTCCTCCCTTACCTAATGTATTCTGAGCCACCCAGTTGTTCATCATGTGTTTTCAGCTTTTTCACCACCATTCCGGTATGCTACTGACACTGATTTTGGTGAACAAACGGGATATTATTAGACGAGGACCTTGAAGACTCTTTTTACTGAATAGATACATTACCAAAATATCTTAGCTAGGGGAAATATTGAGTTATTTTATCATCACAATGCAAAAGTGTTCTTTTATCATTCCATTATTTGGTGTTGTATTTGGAATCTTTCATGCTTTTTTGAGTAATCTTGTTGTCCTGCTGGTGACACTGACACTAGTGAGTGCTTAGAAAATCTTGAAATTTCACAAAGCTAATCTATTAAACATGCTCTCTTATTTACTTGAACATAGCAGCAAGTGGCCTGAGGTCTGGAACCTACTAATAACCATACAAACATTTACATCTTGTCTTGAGCAAATGTCACAGAGTCCCAGAGGGCTGCTTTGATTAATGAAGAGTGCAGAGAAAGGTACAAACACCCTGTGCGTGGAATGAATAATTAGTTTTAATGAAAAATACATAAAGATTGGCTTTGTCTCCAACATTGTGGGGATCTCCTCATTAGCAGCATGTGTTGATGTATAATTATCTGTCTATGATCGACTATACCTTTTATTTAACAATAAAATCAATTTCCTCCTATCACAGATCTCTTGTTAATGTAGGAAATTAATCCACAATGTCCTGTCTTTGTCTAATAATGTTCCATTTGTTTTACCAAACTCCACTAAGTTTGTCTGTTGTTGATTGTGGTTAACTGCACGTCTTGCTCCCAACAGCAGTGAAGAAAGTTTAAAACACATTGTGGTGAATAATTCTGAGGATTAAAATACATTAGGTGGGCAATGAAGTCTCCAAAGAAAACATAGCTATGCACTGAAACTTGAAGCCTTACGGTTAAACACAAAGACAATGTCGCCAACTGGCTTCAACTGAAATTTGTGGTTATTTTACGTTTTGGGTTTTCGTAGCATGTTTACTTAAAAAGGTGTGAAAACATGCTTACCATATGTTTTTGACATTTTGTTGTATATCTACATTTTCTTCAGACTGGGCTGAGGTAAGTGAGCAAAACAGGAGGACTAAACTGAATTATTTCTGTTTGTTTACATTTTTAAGAAAGCAAAAATTGAGTATTGGCCTTTAAGAGTTTCAAATTCTACCGATATTTGGATGTTCCAATCCCAAGCTGTATTAACCCTCAGGCTTCCTATGGACATTTTTGTCCTGTTTTTCAAAATTTGTCGGTCAAACTATTTCGTTTGTTTGTTTCAGAGAAAAAAAATATATAACAACAATAATAAATTAAAAATGCAACTGCTTTGGATTACTGGGAAAAAATAAGTGTAACACTCATGACCCTAAGGACACCTACAAAAATGTCCACCTACAAAATCCTTCATAAAAACGTCATTGTTTTTTTGTTTTAACTTTTTTCACCTCTTTTCAAAGATCTATCCCTGCCGTAGAGGTTAGGGTGTTAGTTGTGCCTTTTCTTCTTATCGAGTGCTACTCAAAAACTAAAAAATCTAAAAACTCAAAATTTTAGACAAAAATGTACCCTCATGGACACATCTAAAATAGCAACGTGTTCGCATGGATTGCGTAAAATAGCACACCATGACAAATTGTGTGTCACGACAACGCCCTCTGCCTGTTTTGGAGTGCATTACACTCTCGTTTTTTCTGGCGTGGTCTAGACATGTGATGTGGTTGACGACAAACAGGAGGTTTTTGAAGGATTAACGACTAAGTTTAGATCTGAAGCTGCAAAAATTGGTAAATTTAGGTCTGGGGCTTGGAGTTAATTAAATTTAGGATTAGGATTGTGTTAGTCTTCATGAATAATAACATGTCTTAACATTCACCATTGAAATGAACTGACAGAAAAGCGTGAAATACAAATTAGAAGTTGCGTTTATATGACACGCTGTTTACAATAGCGTGGTATGACATGCTTATCCATGAGAACAGGCTGAAAATAGCTGCCCATAATAGTTTGTCTTCCGGTTTCTAAAAATATTGCCATTTTCTAGATCATTTTTTCCCCTAAATGTGAAATTCTGCTCATCTGAACATAGCATTGTTGTATTCTTACATGCGATATTCAAAAGAGCATATGGCCAGTAAGCTTTGCAGTCATGTTATCTTCTGTTATGAGATTAAGAATCATGAGAAAGAATGGGTCATGAATGAGACTCGAAAAAAGCTTAGTTAAAAAACTTTTCGCAGTTGACTATGTGTATGCCTCCAATAACAGTCTCATTAGCACTTCTCTTAAATGCAACATATGTGTCACCTCTCAGCCCAGTCAAAGCACTTGGAGGTATTTGAAGTATTCCCTAATGGCTGCACAGAAGGTGGCACACAGCAGTCACTCCTTGTTCCTCCGCCGGCTTTGTCCACATTTGCCTAAACCCTTTTCAGAGGCCAAGCTAACAGCCGCCTTTAGACAGCTCCTGCCCATAGACCGTCCCAGCGGGCAGCACCTCAGTGGGGCTGCGGACTGCCAGAGACGCCCCCGTCGGAGATCGCCGGTTCTCCTCCCGACTCTATGGTGAGGATTACAGTGGTGCGGACCAGCTGGCGCCTGCTCCACACTGGCCTCTCGGGCGTGCGGAGAACCATGGACCTCCAGCGGACCTCAGTCAAGCTCTGTGGGGTTATGATTGACGGTGCTGTTGTTGGGTCGCGTCTTACTGAAAAGAGGTCACATAGTTAGCCTCACAATGCTGTCGTACAGTGCCATACAAAGCGCTGAACTCATGTTTACCTTTGACATTTGGATTTTTGGATCATGAGTCTTTTGCGGTTTGGTTTGATGGCGTCAGGTCAAAGCTCAAGCTTTTTTTTTACTGTAATGGAAAGCACGGAGAAGCAAGCATGCAGTCCGTGGAAAATAATCAGCCCTCTAGCATTATTATGAACTGTAAAACCAGAATGGAGAGTGAAAGATGGCTGCAGATGCGCCCCAAACCATGGTTTATAATTCACATGCAGACATAGTATATAATTTGTAGCCCACCAAAGATTTTGTAAGAGGATTTATTCAAAAAAATAGAATAAATGGAGATAAATAAAACAACAAATCGTCAGTATTTTAGTGGTAGATTTTGAATGAATGAAAACCAATCTTTTGTCAGTAAAATGTGTAGTTTGGAGCAAAAGTAAAAACTTTAAGAATTGAAAATTGATAAACAGTTTCAAAATAAAAAATAAAAAAAATCTAATAAATGGGACATTTATTAGATTTTGTTTTGTTTATGTTCATGAATGGCATTCTGCATTGGGTTTTGAAAAGGTTAAACAAAATCAAACCGAGATTGATCAATAAAAAAGTGATTTTATTTTTTCCCAGATCACCCAACCCTACTGTATATTATAAAATACTGTAAGTAATGTCAAGAAAATGTGCTATTTGGAACCAACAGTTAGATTTTAAAAGTGTTTTTCTCCGTACAAAAGCAGAGGATACATGAATGTCAGCTTTTTTTCTGACAGTTTAGTTAAAAGAACTATGCATGCTAATTCTAGATATTAGCATAGCACACAGTTACGAATAAGCAAAACAAATAGACCACGATTTTGTGAGGTCTTCTGAAATGGCATCTGAGCTACAAAGGCGCTGTTGAGATTTGATGTTCTGAAGAGATTCTGGCAAAAATGATTGTCACTAAGACCCAACTGGCTTCACTATTTGTAAGAGATAAAATGTTAATTATTAGCTAGCCAAGTGATCAAGTTGTAGCAATGAATAAAGATTTTTATGTTGCGTTCCAGTTGTCGGAATGTTTTTCTGATTGTTGTGTGTTCCAGTGGTCAAGTCAAATGACAGTACTTTGACAAAAATGTGCCAATCAAGTAATTTGTGCTTTTGCGCATTAGCACTGTGCAGCAATTAGCAACATTAGCATTACAACATTAGCATTGTAGCACATAACAGCACATTTGTAACAGCAAAACCACATAAGCTGCAGAAACAGGTTCACAGAATGTACTTTAAAGACAAACCCAAGAGAAAAGCACCAGTACAATCACTAATGAAGCACTTTCTCTTTCTTTTGTTCAATTTTTCTACCTCAGGCACTGATATTACAAATTGGAGAGTTGTTTCAGTAGGAACAGTTGTTTCAGTAGGAAGATCTGATATTACATCAAATATCCCAAAAATGATTAAGTCGTTATTGTTGATTACTATGGCAACAATGCTAGATTTGTATCACTTTTTAGACACACATTTCCCATTTCTCACAAGGTCCATTGTTACACGGCTAATCAGCTAATCTCAACTCTATAAATTATTGAATTCTGTGTGGCCGACCACATCTTAAATCATCTGAAGCAAAATGAACTTCAGAGTGAGAAATGAGTGATCTGAGCCCCACTGGCTCTACATCTGTGGAAGCAGAATGCTGGGGCACATTATGCAGTTGGGGATCATAATGTATTGTTGTGGAAATGACCTTTGAGGAATAAAAAATGGGCTTGTTGGATCTGAATGTGGACTACATGCAGACATGAGTTACATTTTAGGTTTTGCCCTTATAATGAGTTCATTTTATTTGAATTTCTTGTGATGTTAGCTGAATCTGAATGCCCTCCTTACAACTCATTTACTATAATTCTGCTCTTTCTAGTGGAATTCATAGTGCTTTCATTCATAGAAATGTTCAGACACTCTGCTCACAACTTTCTTATCATTGCGGGTATTGTGTGTGTGATGCTTGTGCGCAAAAAAAAAGGCAAAACTCTAATAAAAATATATTTTATGTAATAAATATTGGTCAAATCAATCACATCATAAAGTTTTCTTTTATATAATTCTATAATTCATTAAATATCAAACTTACTAGACTATTTAGCTTTAAGACGGAGATCTTTTGAAATTCAAACTAAAATAAACAGCTAATGTTAGTGTTTTGATCACTGCTGAAATGGCTTTTTACCTGCTCCAATCAGTTGTGCTCTGCACATTTCATCTAAATAATAATTAACATCAAACTAACAACACTGGGCGAGCCAGGGACATTTCACAGGTTAGGTTCAAAGATGGTTTATACACTATAATTTACTAAAAATGTATAGTAATTTAGTCAAATTTAGTATTGGATGATGCACAAAGTGTGTTTCCTATGTTATTCTAGTCTTTTTTAGTATCATTGTTCACTGCAATTGCCCCTGCTGTCCTCCAGAGCTTACTCATGACACAAACACATTGTAAATCACAGTCAACGACAGTTTGTAATACGAGGCAAAAAGGTGGCAATGTTACCCGTGAGATTCCTGATAGCTTTAGCTGCCTGAAAACACAGTGCTTTAAGTGGGCCAAGAGATGCATTGGTACTTCGTTCCACCACTTCTAAAAATTCCTCAATTTAGTACTGGCACTTCGATGAGCATTCAGTAGTGGAACTTCTTTTTGTCCACTCAAACCTTTACTATAAAGTAGACAAGAAACAGGGCAGCACTAAACACCTCTGAAGCACCCTCTCGTGCCTGGTCAGTAGTCTGGTGTTAGTGCTGTGTTGCTGCTTCCCTGAACCCAAACTGCACACACACCAAGGAGCAGGATTTTAGCTTCACTTTAAGGGTCTTTCACACCAGGCCGAGGGTGCCCGTCTGAACCTGTTTGGCACCTTTTGCCGACAGGCGGCTCATGTGTGTTTGGAGTGAATGAGGCTGTCGGGGGTCAGAGGGCACGGAACAAGTTGTGGCGACAGGGTTTTGACAACGTGTTCTCATGGATTGCATAAAATAGCACGCCATGACAAATTGCGTGACATGACAACGCTCTCTGCCTGTTCTGGTTGTTTACATTTTTAAGAAAGCAAAAATCAGGTATAGTCCTTTAAGAATAAATACGAGGTTTTTCGAGGGATTAACGGCTAACTTTAGGTCTGAAGTTGCAAAAATGGGTAAATTTAGGTCTTAGAGTTGGTAAAGTTTAGGATTAGGATTGTGTTAACACGTCTTAACATTCACCATTGAAATGAACTAGGACAGAAACACGTGAAATACACACACAAAAAATAGAAGTTGCGTTAATATGACACGCTGTTTACAATAGCGTGGTATTGACACGCTTATCCATGAGAACAGGCTGCGTGCCATCTTGCCACATGTTTAATAACAAACATTGTTTGTGCATGGGTAGCGTGAGAGATACATGGCTTTGCTTCTTCACTGCGATGTTCCCACGAGGAGCGACCAGAATTTCAAACAAGTTTGATTTTTTTGCGATCCTACAATTGTTGATCTGAAGCTGGTCATGAGGTGTTAATCTTCATTATCCTGTAACTAACATGAAAAAAAGAGCTGAAATCAAAATCTCCAAAATTGTAGCTTGAGTGAAAAATCATACCAAAATGGGTGAAAAAGTGCACAGTGTCTGCCCGCCTAAAGAAAAAGCCGCTTTTATAGTGTGACCCCTAAATAGTGGGAATAGTGAACATTTAGCTGAACCTTGTATACTTTCGACATTTGAATATTCCCTTCCAGTTTGTTTTGCTTGCTGCATACACTCCTATGAGTTTTGTACATATCAAACTGTCATTAGATGCAGCTTCTTAGGAGATTCTGTGTACCCGGCCCCCTGTCGTCACACTCATCATACTTCTCTGCGTGCAGCAAAATAACATTCTGAAAGAGACATTTTTATGTGTCTCCATGATTTTTCCAGCAGCATTGAAGCTTCACATATTCACAGTGGTGGAGGATAAAACTTGCACACCAAGGTTGCCAAATAAGTGTTTATAGACGCAGCCACGAGCAGCTGCTGTGCACAAGTCGACTCTCTATACACGCACACAGCAGGAGGGAGCCAGGCGAGCCGCAGTCTGGACTTTTCAAAGCAACTTGGTTATGTTCATTCAAGAAAAGAAAATCGCTGCATAATTCATTTTTAATGGCGTCCTGATGAGTTCTGTCAATTCTGTGTGAGTTTGATTAGGGAAAAGTAAATACATGTCAGCTATAGATTATGAATTGGTATTAATATTCTGTGTGTTGTTTAAGTTCATTTTCAGTGGCAGTAAAGAGTATCAAGTCATGCATGCATAATTACATTTATTATACAGTACATATAAATTTGAATTGGGCCAATCAAGAGTCTTTTTGAAACACTATACAGTTGATAATGCCAGAGCAGCGGTTTGTATGATTTGTGATCAAAGCTTCTGGAAGCTACTCAAGTTAAAATGCACACAAATATATTGGAAATGAATATTGGAACTTTTAATTGGTTTTGCAGTGTTGGTGATGTTTATAATAGTCAAGCCCCGGTGATCAAAGATGGCGGGCGCGGTGCATCAATGGCTTTAGCTCACTGGTGTTCATAGCCATCATGGCTGTTAGCTTTAGCCTTTTGCTAGGTGCGGTACAGGCTATGGAACATGCACAGTTGTGTTTCCCCCTAATTCTTTGCGCAAGGAGTGGGACGTTCTGACCGTTCTGACCAATCAAAGCGGAAGTTACAGTGTGAGCAGTGGTAGCCGAAGCTAAAGCTTAAAAAGCCATTTTATACAAAACTAAAACTTTTTGAAACGGAAAAAAGTTTATGATGCGAAACTAGGTAAGAATTGCCACAAAATCTGACAGTTTTTTAAAGATGTAGATGCTGTTTCTGCTGAACACGAGCCGTTTGTGTTTGCATTGCACTTTAGGAAAAAAATGCTCTATAGCCTGTAGAGGGATTTTCCCACTGCAGTACCAATGGAGTGGCCACTGGGGCTGATTTACAACGGCTACAATGTCCTATCCAGATTATTTAATAGATGGCGAAGATGGCGAAGATGGCAAAGATGGTGATAATTCCACAACTGTTACTGTTAACTAGCAATCGTATTGTAAACAAAGCCCAAATCTATTCATATTGTGCTATATTCAATATTCATGACAGGACACCAGAATGTGACCAATTTAAACGTAAACGAGTCTAAACATTTGTTTGGTGTGACTAAATGAGATCTTTGAAATTCATTTGATAGAGACAGACAGGCCTCTTTTCTGTTTATGTGAATAAATTACAGGTTAGAAGCAGTAAACAGAAATAAACACAAGAAAGCCTTACAGCAGTGAAATTCAGCTTCTCTTTCATCATGCACCCTTTGACTAGATTGTCTCGTAAATGAGATTAAAAAAAAAAGGCTCAAAACTAAAACTTTTTTTATTCACTAAGATTTAATGAGAGAACCAGACCAATAAGAATATTCAACAATAAGCAAAAGTTATTAAGATATCTAACATGTAAAACACAAATACTCAGTCTGCCCTGTTCCAGATAATAATACAACACATTCATTTGGATAAAGTGTTCTTTAAACAGTCAGAAAAATGTTCCAGTCCCAAAAGTCATAATGCTTCAACAGCCTGAGTCATTTTCTGAAAACTGGTCAGAGACGATGGCCTTTTATACAACTATTTTACGTCAATTTGTTCTGTCTTTTATTTAGAACTTGATGGTGTACAATACTATATTATTCTGATACGCCAAATATATAATAGCGCTGTTCAAGATTGCTTTACTGATCCAAATATGACAATAAAAGTAAATAATTCCTTGGCTGGTATGCCTGGAATTCTCCTCTTCCACATCATGATCCTTCCGCAAGTCTCCCTGAATCACCAAACTCCTCACACACCTTTACCTTAGTTTGAAACATCTTTGTGAGGCAATGCATTACACCATGGTTTCAAGGGATTCAGTACAAGTTCTGGTTCAAGATCCAGTCCAATACAGACCCAAGACCCAGTTTTTGTTTTGTCCAGTCTACACCAGCAAGCACATTGCCATGGCTGTTTGGTAAACAGAATAAAGTCTACCGTGTTGGTCCAAAACGTGCAGCAGGAATTTGTCTATCTTTACCGCCAATTTCAAGCTTTTCTAGCTTATATCAGTCTGTAGTTTGACTCCTAAATATCATAAAAAGTGTTTCCATTGCAGTTGTGAAATAAATCCATCTTGACACCCTCAAAAAACTTCTTGCTAGCTCAAAATCTTTTTATCGACAAACAGGTGTGTGGTTTTTTTATTGCTGTGTTTTCATTAGAGAAAATTTGCTGATTACATTTGAGAGTCCAACTTTTGTTTGCAATTCAACACAATCTGCTGCTGTTTCCTTTAGAGTAGGTTGAGCAATGCAGGCAACATTTTGCACCTATAAATGACCTTGCCCTGCTCACCTGACCCACCCTTCTGAGGCGCTGAAAGAGTGTCTTGTTTGACCAGTTCAGCTCAAAGTGCAGCGTCTTATGAAGGAACTGGTTATGTCCTCAGTCCTCAGGCTGTTAGTGGGCAGTTTTCTTTGGCCAGCGCTCTCAAAAGCGGCACACAGATGTTATTGGCTTCTGCTCACTGCTCCACTTTGCACCCAAATGATGATAGAGGACAGCTTCGCCGGCCACTCCTTAAAATGTTTATAGACTGTGTATTTCCTTTGGCAGAGAATGAGAGGACAACATCTATTTGAGCTTGTTAAAGGCTTTCCTGGCATCGGTCGGGATGAGAGAGTTGGGTATTTGTAATTCAGATGAGGGTGAGTCTATTTGGCCCCTTGGAGTGTTTAGGTGTGGTGTCATTTCAATGGTAATGTGGTAATGATGTTGTTCGGGAAAGATGGAAGTGAATGTTGAAAAGGAAGAAAGCATAGGCCATCTTAGTTTTTTTTTTTTTTATGGAGAAGAGTATTGCATTATTAAGTACCTATAGCTTTCTGCAACTGGACTCATTTCAAAGATTGCTTTATTGAAGCACTAAGAATATTGTCTTTCACAGTGTCAAAACGGAACATTTCAAGACATAAAGCAATGCAGTCTCTGAAGAAAACGTAGATTTACAACAAAATGTCAAAATGCACGGTAAGCACGTTTTGACGCCTCTTTTTTCTTACATCAATATGTTACGAAAACCCAAAAAGGCTTCAAGTTATGAACATGGGTAAGTTTAGGACTGGGGCTTGGGGCAGGTTACTCATTAAACCCAATGAAAATGATGTTAAGTAGCTTCAACCAAAATTTTTGGTCATTTTAAGCTTTGGCTTTTTCGTGACATATAGACGTAAAAAAAAAAAACATGCTTATTGTATGTTTTTGACATTTTATTGGCTGGTCCTATCATTGTGAAGCAGAATTCACCAAGCGTTGGACTGTTCACCTACTAATAGGTAACATGAGTTTAAACCCAGCTCATGTGAGTCAGGTAGTGAGACAGGTCTCGTCTTATGGTTGAGGCCACATTTTCTTTTGGCTAGGTTTAGTCTGACTTTACAAAAATGGGTAAGTAGGTCTAGGGCTTGGAATTGGTTAAGATTAGAATTCAATAACACATCTTTACATCCACCACAGAAGTGAACTGGGGCAGTAACGTGTATCATAAATATGCAAAAAGGGAGAAATTGGTTCGTAGTTGTATGCATTTTGGGGACATTAGGTTGAAATTTTTCCGAGTCCAGAATGTTAAGTTGAAGTTAATACATTTCACTAGCAAACTACTTTGACATATACAGTATATAGATACAAGTTTAGATATAGGAAATAGTCACATGTAAGTGTAGCATGGGTGAGCAAAAGAGGTAGTTTTGTTTTTTTTTTGTTAGCACTGTCTTTGAGTAAACCCAATGAAACAATCATTCTAGGTCGCATTAAAACAGGGCTATTGAAATTACAGTATTTGATTTTACTTTCCAGATTTTTCACATGAGCAGTGACCTCAGTGTGTGCAAATTTGGGCTCACACAATTTATCCCTGACTAAAATACAAAAGACTTTACCAATATTACATATCGCCATTTGAAAGTAGAACAGGAACCAAATGAGGGTAAGATAGACTAGACCAGGTCAATTCAATATGCGGCCTGAGGCCAAATTCGGAACTTCAAACAAATAAATCTGGCCACTGACCCATCTTACAAACATTAGAACATATTTTAATAGAATAGAAGAAGGCTAAGAGTGCTCACTGGATCCCGATGATGTAGAAACATAATCAGGTGCTCATCAGAAACAAAGTCAGCATCAAAGTCTCCAGCAAAGAGAAAACAAGGGGCTCAGATACAATTTTTTCTCTTTATTAGAAAATATCTGTTTTGAAATTATTGGTATAATTTGAGGTTTGTATTTGTTTAGGCCTGGTTTGATTTGGTCTAGTCCACCTGGTCTGACACTTTCATGGTTCTTGTTCTGCGTCCAAATGGCAATATGTTAGCATAGAGCTTTTTTGTATTTTGATTTTCCACATAAACCTAATCTAGCAGCATTTGTTTTGCAATGTTCAAACACATTTAATGTTGGGGAAATATTTTGTGAACCCAAATTGTGCTAAAAGTGGTGACATGTCGTTAACTGCTCGTAGTCATTTCAATAGCCCTGGACAAGACAGAATCAAATCATGTCTAAATAAGAACAAACCTCAAGTTGTAGATATTTTCTAATATTTGGAAGATAGGTTAGGAGCTGTATTTGTTTTGTTGGAGAGCCTGATCTTGCCTTCTTGACGCATATTGAATAGCCCTGCATTAAAATGTTCAGCAGAAACATACTGTACATTTTCGATTGCTTGTTGTCAGCTGTCGGAACAGTCATTCATATTTTATGCAATCAAACTCCCCATCCATTCCCGTATAGCACGTTCACCTTCTTGCTCTAAAAACCCTTGAAAATAGACCACATTAATACTAATTGCTCCAAGGTCAGAAGTTGCAGCGTGTTAACAAGGTCCACATCATACATTATAAATCATAACCAAACGCTCTTGTTGGACTTCTGAGAGCTTGACCCTTCAATGTCGCCGGTATGTGGCTCCGCAATTGTCCCAGCCATAAATACATTACCCGAACAAAGCTTATGGAAGCCGACCCTTTTGTTGGAGGGCAACCCGATCTGCATCTCCCATAAAGGCCCCAATTAACCGTGGCGTGTATATCAAACCCAGCCACTTCCAAAGTCACTGCCTTCCTTCCTGCCCTCATTATCAGCAGCCACCCACCAGAGTGCACTTCACAGCAGTCAAGGGTGCAAAGGAAGTATTGTTTTTCCTCCCAAGAAGGGTTCTCTGCTTGTGTCCTGAGGGGGCTCCGGGGTCTGCGAGAGTGGGGGTTCTGGGCTGTCCGCATGTCGCCGTATGACATCTCCATTGTGCCGGCTGAAAACACTCACGCAGGGGCCAGGCATACCGGAGTGTGAAAAGTATGCATTTTGACAGTGAGACATATATCAAAAAGGCAACACTATGCATATCACTTCGTGCAGGCCGTAGGTTCACTGCACAGAAACAATGACATTGAGAGGAACATGCGTATCGGAGAGCCCCACTGACTTATTATGGTGAGACAGGATTTGTGGCAAAGGTCGTCAGGGGTTTTCATCGGGAATTCATAAAGAGAGAATGCGCCGTGGAATTCAAGAGCGTTATTGTTTGTCTTATCGGGTTTTTCTTGCATTCTTGGCATTTTGTTTTTTATGAGATGATAGAGATAATTGTTAGAGAGGGAGAGTAGCTTAGGTTTCTGGTGTAGTTACAGTAAATTTTGATGATGTCCAAAGTTCAGATGCGAGGCAAGAGGTAGAATGAGTGAAGTTAAGTGAAGATTGGATTTGGTAATTGTAGCACTAGGTGGAAAAAAACGAGAGTACTGTCAGAATTGAATAATTAAGAGTTTTTGTTCTCATTAGGAGCCAAATGCTGCGTTTTGATTGGCTGAGCTTGGGTGGTCTTCTCCAGTTTAACTTTTCTGTTTGTAAGAAGTAATTTTGAAGCCCCCTTGTTTTTTACACTAAATGAATACATGTTGATTTTAACCATGTCAAATAATTTAAGAAAGGATTAAAAATATATTGTTTGCAGTCTAAAAATCATTTACCCCAGCTTAGTTGCTGGCAGCAGTAAATTTGGAGTATATTCAAAACAGTACATTTAATTATTATCAGCAACATTTTTCATCCAAAGTTTGATAAAATAAAATGTTTACTTCCAATAAAAAAAAAATATCTTGATTATATTTTATAATGATTAAATCCAATGAGTTGCTCCTCTGTTAGTCTCACTGTGGCTCCTGTGGTTCCTTCATTGGTCTCCCATCCAAGTACAGCCCAGGCCAAGAATGCTTAGCTTCTGAGATCTAACGAGATCAGGCTTTGGGAAGCTACACTGCCACTTACAGAATTGATATGTGCATTAAGTAGATCTTTGCATTTACACTTTTTTTTAAATACACACATTTAAATTTCAGGCGGTTGGTGTAATTATTAATCTAATTATGTGTAGATATTAATAACAATAAAAATATGATTAAATCTGATTTTAAAAAAATTTATGCTACCTTGAATACGAGCCAGAATCCTCCTTCTTTGACATCACAGATCATAGACTTTGAGATTAGTGTTTTGAGCGAACAAAACAACAACAACAACAACAAAATATATATCTCACAGATAAAACTTCAGCAGTTTTTTGATGAATGCTGCATTCATGTGGTCCTCGGGTGCTCGTGTTTCCGAGATGAGAGATCGAGGTTCGGACCTTGTTTGCATTCATGTGCTTTTTATTTCGGAAAGTCGGGATTTTATTGTATGTGTATTGTTTATTGGCGTAACAGTGGGATCTGACGCTAGCCTGTCCAAAAACTAACGTTAATGGTTGCTAGTATTTATTTTTTTAGCTGATTTTCATCAATCTCCATGTGTCAGTCCCGTCAAGTGCTGAGTTCGTTGCCTGACCAGTCAGCCCCTCCTACATTCTGTTTGAATGCAGAAGGGTCTGAAACTGAAGAGATAGCCAATGATTTCGTCGTCCAAAGTTAGGACGATCCAATCACAAACGCCCCCCCCCCCCCCCCCCCCCCCCTTCCCCTCCTCCCTCCGCTCTGCAATTTCAAAACTTTTTTTCTAACCGTCTCAAAATATTCAAGATGGCGGACGTAGCTGATAGATCATTGTTTTCGGCTCTAGCTTCGGTTTTGAACAATTAGGAAAGTGTTCAGAGCCTTCACATAGGTCACTGCTCCATTGAAAAAATCCTCGCGCTACATATTTACTATACCAACCGGTTTAGCGCGTCGCTGCATCGGGGGAATTTCCGGGTTTTCTGTGATTGGTTCACTCCGCGGTCGGAAAGCCCGTCCTCGAAATTGAACCCCGGGGCTCTGATCCCAGACCCTTACGTCTTTGTACAGTGTCTGTCAAAGCGTGTAGGGACTGGCTGGTCAG
Source organism: Mugilogobius chulae (assembly GCA_038363315.1). NCBI lineage: Eukaryota > Metazoa > Chordata > Actinopteri > Gobiiformes > Gobiidae > Mugilogobius > Mugilogobius chulae. The sequence continues at coordinate 7,502,289 of CM076400.1, forward strand.
GCAACTGAGTTCGGGCAGCTCCGTTTGTCCCGAGTTTCCGAGCAGTTGTTCCAAGCTGCTCGAGCGTTTTTTTCTCGGAACAACATTTTTACGAGTTCCCGAGGACCACATGAACGAGGCAGAAGACACTTTTTTTTACTTGGATTAAATACTCAAAAAAGTTGATTTTCTATGATAAACTCCCATGCACATGTTAAACACTAAATAAATAGTATTACAGACAAGTGAAATGCATTTATGTACTGCATTTACAGTTGAATAATGTAAGCCTGAATCTTCCCCCTAACCAAATTATGCCATACAACTGTCACTTAGCAACACTAAATGTTTTTATTTTACTTTATGTACTTCCTAACTCTGGGTGAAGTTGGGGTTTGGAACATTTCATTGTATTAAGTTTAGGCTTTTGGTAAAACTAGCTGGGGGAAGTTAGGTCTAGGAAAAGAATTAGGATTACTTTTTTTAGGGTTAGGTTTTGGACAAGTTACACTGTGCAGCTTTATGTTCTTAAGTTGATCATTCTGAGTCACCACCAGTGCACATTCAAAATTAAACATTTCGAGTTGTGAGCATGCATAATTTTAATCAACAAGAAAAAGTGCACCATGCAATCATTTCTACCTGGAGTTTTCCAAACACACGCACCAAGTCATGCGTTACCACAGGCTGTAATCAAAATAAATCCCTTTTTGTTATTGTTCAACATTCCCCCCAAATTAATTTCTGTTTACCGGCAAAAAATCTTCCAACATACACAACTCCCTCTGGCTTCAAACGCTAATGTTTACAAGTGCCCGCCCTCTGCTAAAAGGTAAACAAATCATCCGGTTTAAGCAGATGGAAAATGAGGCATCTGGAGTGCTGTTTTTCTCAAATGTTGGTTTTGCGGCGAAGCGAGAGAGGCAGGTTCCAGATTGAGACCAACAGTGTGCTTTTTTTTATGAGCCATATCTGCTGCTGGCAAACGCTATCTGCCCTCTACATTATTTACACCGGCTTTTATTAGGCCAGCGCTGACAAGTGTGCCCCGTGATCGATGGTGATGCGTGGGTTTACTCCGGAGCTGAAGGATGCCGCCAAACTGGGCCACGAGTTAGGGTCGGCCAATACCAGAAAAGTGTGAAAGAATAATGATAAAGTAAAGCCGTGGCTGGGTTGGAATTTTAAAAGAGAGTCACAATGGCACTTTTTGGTTTTTGATAGGCAAGACGTTAATGACGAATAGGTTTTCCATCATGTGGCATTTTTGATATGGAAAAAAAAGCAATTATTGTGTAAAATGGGCCAAAATTGTACATATTTAGAGGAGTTAAATTTCTAAATTGGACAGCGTAAAAAACGAAATATTGTGCTTAATGTATTATGTCTTTGATAAACACATTTGCATATGGAAATACGGATTATGTACTTAAATTTTGACCAATGTTTTTAGACTTTTTGAAAATGCATTTGGTGAAAGGAGACAAATAGTGTTTTTCCCCCAACTATTTAGTTAGAAACTAGAACATAAGGTAAATCAGTACTTTACCTTTTGTTCAGTATAAAACACAAAATGGATGTAAAACAGCTTAAAAATAGAAACAGTTCCAGTGACTTCCTGTTCAAAACTTCACAACTGATGCCTTCACTTAAAATCTAACTGTGAGAAGCAACAGATTTTGAATGACAAATTAGTTTTGTTGGAAAGTGGCTATGGGACAGTTTTGAACCATCTAAGCTTCACTTTGCGTATTAATCTTTGAAATTATAACAAGTAAATACAGACAAATACTGACAGCAAATACAAGTGGGAGGGGATAGGTGGTAGGTGAGAACAGGGATTTTCTGAGCACTTGGGCTCCAGCTGAAGAACAATACAAGATTACTCAAACATGCATGAATTAATTCAAATACAACTTTGAGTAAACTAATAGTGAAGGCCATTATAACAAGGTTAAAATCTTTGAATACTGCAATTTATAAAATAGGACCCCTTTAAAACATTCTTTAAAGTTCCACACAGTCTCTGAAGAAAATAGATACAACGAAATGCAAAAAGATAAGCAAATATCCATGACTTTCATATATTTAATATTTATTTTACAAAAAGGCAAAACGTAAAACGAATTTGGTTGAAGCACATGGCGACATTTTCTTTGGGTTTAACGGGTAAGTTTGGGCTTCAAGTTACTAAAATGGATAAGTTTAGGAATGGGGCTTGAGGTATAGTTAATATATGACTTTATTGTCCCCAGGTGGAAATGTTTTTCACATAGTCATAACAGATGTTACATCACACCATCAACATATAACACAATAGACTAAAAACAAACATCTACAGAGAAACTTGGTAAGATATCAGTGAAAGTGAGATGCTGCACTAAGGATGGAGATTCCTGTTGGGACAAAGCTTCTATTCAAGTTAGCCCTTCTCCATTTAAATGAAATATTAAAACATCTCTAGGAGCAGATTGGGAAAAAAAATGTGGCAACATTTTCCTTGGGTTTAATGGCTAACTTTAGCTTCAAGTTACTAAAATGGGTAAGTATTTAAAGACTGGTGGCTTGGGGTAGGTTAAGATTTATCTGTTTGACATTTCATTTGTTGTAGAGCTAGGGTTAGGGTTAGGGTTAGAACTGCTCCTATACACATAGTTCAGGACTATTGTGACTTGAAACTTGATAATTCTAAAAAAAAAAAAAAAAAAAAAGGCAAAAAACAAACAAACAGCGAAACAAACAAACAAATAAAACAAAAACAACCGTAAATGCTATTTAAACACCAAATGCACAGATTACAGTACAAACAAAAGTTGATTTAGTGTTTGTTTCACTTTTACTCTTAATTGCTGGGTAGAGAAGCCAAACAGAAAGTGTAACAATGGTGTACAAATACAAGTTTACTTTTTGTTCATGTACTGACTAAGTGTAATTACTCATTTATCCAGTTAGTTTGCTGTCCTCATGGAAGTGCTCAAGTGGACACAGCCCAAATGTCCACATCCAGCAACACAACACAAGGTTTACATTATATTTTACAAAAACTGCCAAAGTTATACCATAAAGATTGTTTTTTATGGTTTGTTTGTCACATCCAAACTCTTCACACTTTCTTGGAGTCATTCTACAGTCTGTGCACAGCTAAATCCAGAGGCACTGGCCAATTAGCATAAATCAATACAATAAGCACAGCAGTACTCCGTGTTTGTGCTAAACATAGAAAGAGGCAGAGTCCAGGAATAGCTGTGTTACACTGCAGTTTGTCCTGGAAAGCTTAGAAACAAATATGTTATGGTGTACTTTAGTGTCCCTGCAGAGAGAAAAGTGTGTTGTGTTTGACCCATGCGTCACTTTTTCTGGAGCAAAGGAGTCTGGGAATCTGGTCCGGAGAGATTCAGCTGGAATGGATGTTATAGGAAAGATTATCTACCTAGATGTGTGGAGAACATACAGAGTCCATAAGATGACTCTTCATTCTGTGCAGTGGCTCTCTAGTTTTTCACACCAACTACAACCTACAAGATATGCTGTTGCAATATTGTCCAAGTGCAAGTGACCAAACTCAAGAACGAGAATGAAAAATCTATGTTCTCAAAACAATCAATAAATGAAATACTGTGTGTGTTAATAATTTTGAACATGGATGTATGAAAATGAATAAGACACATTTCAGTGAACCTAGCTCACGGCAGATGAATATGTGTGAACAGTAGTTTGTTCTTCCACATTATCCATCTGGAACCTAACCCGCTGAAAGTGTTCGGAAAAAGGTGGGATGTTAAATGAATTACTTTGGACTGCCCATTATGTTTTTATGTCATTATGTTACAAAAGTCAAATGTAAAATTTGGTTGAAGCCACTTGGTGACATTTTCTTTAGGCTTAACGGGTAAATCTCCTTAAAAAGCATAAAAACATGCTTATCATACATTTGTAATATTTCATTATATACTGTATCTATGTTTTTCTTCGGAGACTGTGTTGCTGCTAGCACTTACCTTAGGTAATGCTCGACCAATCACAGCAACGGAGCGCACTAGCATAATTATATCCAATGTGCATGTTGGACAAAAGTCACTTTTCTTTCAAATCTTTGTCTTGTTTGATCCAGGCACTATTGCTGTCATCTAGGATGACAATCCACCTCCCCCACCCCCTGCTGGAATTTGATTGGGCCATTAAAACACTGTTTTGTTTGTTTTCTACTCCAAACCAATTGGTCTGGTGGAGGGCCAGATACATTTCTCTTGAGTTTGTGAATTTAAATATTGTGAGAGAATCCATCTGGCTGACTAGGTTACATTTCAGTCATTTGTTTATCAAACCTGAAACAAAAAAAAAAAAAAAAAAAATATTATGTTGAAGTGCTGTTCAGAAGCAAGTCCACTTCAAAATTCACAAACAAGTTGACGGTTCAAAAACAGAAGCAAACTTTGCAACACTGCTAAAATACCATTTGTCGTCCCAAGTACCACCAGCTCAAGCTTAGTACTTTAGAGTTAACATTGAGCTGTGTTTTTGTTAGCTAACATCCAAAGTTAATGTTGAATGTTAATATCTCATTATAATGGTACATTGGTAAGTGGACAGTCTTTCTAGTGCTAATACCTATTATATCAAAGATTAACTGCAACCTTCCAAATGTACAAGCTGATCACTTATCTCAAATGTTTAAAATATTTGAAGAACCAGTTGTTTTCCATTCATCTCCACACAGCAGGTCACGTCAGGTATTGAAGCCGGTAGTAGTTTTTGAAGTTGTTGACTTGTTTGAGCATTCATTTGCATTTTCAACTCAGATTTTTTTTCCCCAAGAATCTACTGCATATTTTTGTTATGTCATAAAAAAGGCGTCATTATTTTATTCTTCTTATTATTTTTTTTTTTACAAAGCTAGAATCAATATTTACAACAAGCATTATTACACCAAGCTAAGTCAAAATTTGTATTAATATGAGAACTTGTCTTACTGCACTCCTCAGGCTCAGTGCCTGCTCTCTGACTTTAGACTGTTGAATAAAGTATTGTGTTCGGAACAATACACATATTCATAAAACCATAAATTCAACATCTACTCTATTGAATTGTAGACACATAATTCAGAGGCTACATTTTTCTTCTATACTGTGATAAAAAGAAATACAACTTTTGAAATTATGACCTTGTGATATTTCAGCCAGCAATGACTGGAATTGCTTTTTCAGTTATGACAGAATAAAACTACCCATAAGCATATAATTCAGTCCACTGCAGGAGTTTCAGCCATAGTAGAATTTCTATAGAAGCTCTCCAAAGCCTATTATGTTTCTCTATGTTTGTTCCCATATGATTGACATCCTCAATAGCAAAAGTCAAATGGTGAAAAGCCGCCACAGTTATCCATATTAATATAAGCTCCGTTGAAATGCCATCCAAATAGATCTGACCTTGCCTCGGCTGGGGAGCAAAAATGAATTATATATAACCTAGACAAGCTCCACTTGGCAAATAAGCAGGAATAAAACATACATTCGGAAGAGCTGAGGATGCACTTTTGGAGCTATACAGCCAGGGGGACGGCTACAGTGGAGAAATGTCAAAGCCAGGAATCCATGGGAGAGATATACCTGCATTTGTAAAGGAATTCTCTTTGAAGCAGTCGCCTGTGAATATTAATGTTGAGAGAAACAAGGTAGTCTGATCTGATGGCAGAGCTGAGAACTGGTGCTTTTCAATCTATACACTTATATTTTACTTTAGAGATAATAGAGGTTGTGCAACGTCTTCTGGTCTAAGATTGACATAGGTCTCTACATCTCCACCGCCAAAAACATGCATGTTCAGGTTAGTTGGGCATCACTGCAAATTTCCTTAGTGAGTGAATGAGAGAGTGAATGTTTGTCTGTCTAACCCTGCGACGAGTGTGCCACCGTCCAGGGTGTTCCTTGCCTAAGGCCTAAAGTCACTGGATAGCTCCAGTCACCCGGCTACTCCACGTTAGTGGGACACAGTCTTGGTACATAGATAGATAGATGCTTGTTTTTGAATTCGATGCATGTTTCTGAAAGATTTGAGTTTGGACACATTCTTTTCATTGTGGGTTTGTGTTGTTGAATTTGCACTTTCGATTTTCTATTTGTATCTGTTTTGTCCTTCAGTTTTATCATAACCATAGGTCAATATGGCATACGGCATACTAATTTGTAATACATAATACATACAAAATAATACAGTTCAAAAATGTGTCTCTCACATCTATAACTGCAGCGACAAAATGGTTCTCCGTGTCCAGTCTATATACACCTGAGTGAATGTGTGTGTGTGCGCTGCTGGTGTCATCTCATCAGCAATATTATGTTCTGTCTCGGGCTCCTGAGGGAAGTCAAAGGGTCAGCTCACAGCAAAGAGAGCCAGGACTCCATTTTATTTTCAATCTTTTTTTAATACAGCGCGTCTCTCTGATGGTGATGTTCATAATCTACACTTTAGAAAGGATAAAGTGAATAAAACTGTCAAAAAAAGGACAAGCAAATGGGAATCTTATATCATTCTGGGGATGGGTAGCTTGAACATTTTTAATCAGTTGTTTCTGTATTTTTATCAGTAATTCATGACATTTATTTTGTTAGATGCATTTGTTTAGCATTTGATGATGAAAGCAACACTGAAAAAAAGATCCACACAACCAAAGCAACAAGCAATAGACATAGCAACACTAAATGCATAGAAACAGTAAAGCTTTAGAAATTGCGTCCATCCACACTTACTGTACATGTTACTTTTACAAATTCTCAGTACACTTTCAACGTCTGCAGCTAAAATATGATATAGTCTGCAATGAAATTCCAAAAGAAGCAGATTCCCAATTTTACTTTTAAGCAATTCATGATAATAATAATGCACTGGATTTGGGTAGCACCTTTCATGACACCCAAAGATGCTTCACATTTTGCAATATTCAGTCACTCCACACTGTAGTGGTAAGCTACTATTGTAGCCACGCGAGGCTGCCATTTTGCAACAATTGGCCCTCTGACCACAACTAACCATTCACACTGACACCGCATCCACATCTTACAAAAGAACACAACATCAGAATGTATAACATATTAGAAATTATCAAAATATTTCATTTCAATGAGGCTTATTAAGTTCAGAAAGAAAGGTTAAAAATGTAATTGACAATACCCTACATTTTGTCAATTACTGGTACATTACATTTTGTAAAATATCAGTTGCAAAAGTATATAAAAGAGTTTTGGAACAACATCATGAATTGCTGTTCACTTTACATTGATCTCTTTTGGAAGAGGGGGATTTGAAGAGTTCATTTTATATATTTATTAGTAAGGTAAACCTGGATGATGTTTACACAGACATGGAGTAAGGATACACAATCATACAACACAGTGGTAGAGCGAATAGCGCTCTTACAGCAAGAAGGTTGTGGGTTGGACTCTCGCACGACCAGGGACTATTTATGTGGAGTTTGCATGTTCCTCCCCGTGTTTGGGTGGTTTCCCCATTAACAACAACAACAACAACAGGTTACCCCTGGGACACACTGCAAGCGTATTTCACGATACGCTATGCACGCGTATCGTTTAGAAAACATGCTAAGTCAATGAAACTGGCCACACCACCAGCGCTTGATGCGCGTAGCGAGCATGACGTCGTGCGAGCGTTGGGAGCGCGAGAATCGGGAACGAAAGAATCCAACGTATTTTTTTTGTCGCTTGACGCTGGCGTAGAATACAGAGAATATAAAGAAATCAGGCTTCTACTGTTGTATGTGTGTACTTGCCATCAGCACCAACACGTCCTGGACAGACCTGGACTCTGTGACGGAGCCCTGCTTCAATAGGACTGTCTGCTTGAGTTTTCATATTTACTTTTGAAAACCTTGCGTTTGCCGTGATCAGCCGGTCCAGAGGGGAAATATAAACCTGTTCATGTGATTATTTTCACTATAGACCTGATACAAGAGCAAAAACACAGTCAGACAACTTGAACAGCTTTCCCATAGAGAAACACAGGGCACGGGGCAAGCACACGTATTCTGCTGCATCTGGCGGTGTGTCCACCCATGCGTGGACGCACAACTGTAGTTTCGCTTGTTCACGCACGTCATTTTTGTCGCTTGCTGTGTGTCTGGGCCCTTGGTGGTGGTCGGAGGTTGAGGCACCAGGTGTTTAGGCACTTGTGCTGAGCTGCTCTAGGACTGCTGCCATCACTGAGTGGTAGAGGGTGGGCTGCTGTTACAAAGCACTTTCTGATATCCATCTGTGAAAGGTGCTATATACATAGATTACTTTCTCACTTATAAAACAAAAAGGCCCCATAACACCTGGGAGTCGAACTAAGGATCTTCTTGCTAATAGTTGAGACCGCTAACTGCTGCGCCACCACGTTACACAGTAAGCAATAATTACAAGGATTAGCTTAACTTTAAATGTCTAAACTTTCTGTAACACTATAACAGAGTGAATAAAGTAATGGACTTTTGGTTGACATTTGAGCTGGGCAGAATACGGATAAGAGGATTGGCCACCAGGTTTGAGTCATCCCTGCTGCTGCTGCGTGATAATAACCTCCACCCACAGGGGAAACCACACTGTTGTCTCAGGGACTACTTAAAGGTTGGGACATTTATGAGAAACAAGTTGACATTCTGCGTCCTAACTGTGAGATTTGTGTGCTGAAAATGGGATCATGAAGAATAGACGAGCTCCCAAACAACTCATCTCCGACTCCTCAAGCTTCTGTCTGTACTACTTTGTGAAGGATAAAAATAGCCAACAGGTAAGAATACATTATGGGGCATACATCACTCCTACAGTCTGTAGGAGGCTGTCTCCCAGGAGCAGGCAGACCAAGGCTGGCTGCACACTTGTCTGATGCCCCCATCACAGTATCCTTCTCAATAAAATTGTTATTTAATGTAAATGTAGTTCTATTGAATGTCTCTGTGGACTTCATTATTGGACAGTTGATTCATTCAGTTCTCAAAAGCAAAAAATTGTCACAGTACCGCTTTGAGGATAATAAGCATTTCACCAGCCTTTAAAAATCTCTTTCTTTTACTGATTGTTCTTTTTGCTTCCAGGCTTAAGTTGTGGCCAAAGCAAAGAGTTAAGAATTTTGCCCAAGGACACAACAATTCGCTCTAGCTGTTCCAATGTGACACCTACAGTATTCCATCGCTCTCTCATTCAACTTAGCTTCTGAGATCTGTCGGGATCAGGCTTTGACAAACAAGTATGACCACCAAATTATGTCATGAATATATATTTTGAAGTGGCCACTGGCATGACACCAACTCTGTTTTTGCCAGATTATTCTAAATGCCAAATACTTTTAAAGCACTATATACACTGTTAGTAGCAAACATCTTAGTTCGACATTAAGGTAAACTAAAACTTAGGTACTTGGTTTTTGGTAGCTCTGACAAATCCTTTGACACAAGCTTATAATCCACATGGATTCATTTGTTTGTTGCATGGCTAAAGAACACCTTTAGACCACAAGTGACCAACCAAGCACATCCAATCCTAAACAAAGCACATTATTATTAGATTCAGACAGTACACAGTGGATGGATTTTGTCACAAAAGCAACACAGTCTCGGAAAAAAAACTTAAATCAAAATGTTAAAAATGCATGAGAAAGTTTTCTTGCCTTTTTTTACGCAAATGTAACAAAAAGTCAAAACGTAAAAGTTTGGTTGACGTCACGTGGTAACATTTTCTTAGGTTTAACGATGGAGTTTAGGCCTCAAGTTACTAAAACGGGTAAAAAAATAGAAAGTTGTCTGCCAAACGGTAGTAAAATGCAAACACAAAACCAAGGCACTCTGAAGGTTATTGTTAAAAAGCCTTTATTCCTACTAGGCTTCTTTGAATTAAAAAATGCACCAGCACGTTTCAGCTGGGACAAGTCTTCTTCAGGGTGCACATCTATTTACCACCTTTTGGTAGACAACTTTCTATTCTACCAGGAATTCACTCACTATTTCCAAAAAGCACCTGACTGGGCTCTGTTTTAATACACCTGGACATCCATGCAACGCTCCCCAATTTAATCTTTAACTAGAATGGGTAAGTTTAGGACCGGGGCTTGGGAATGTTAAGATTTACCTGTTAAACCCAAAGACAATGTCAAGACGTGGCTTCAACCAAAATTTTATGTTATTTATGTTTGACCTTTTTGACATTTTGTTATATCTATGTTTTCTTCTGAGATTGAGCTGCACAAAACAACATTTTAGAACAAAGTCAAGTACTTTTTTTATTGGAAATGCACAACACATAAGTAGCTTGTTTGTACTTTTCAAAATGGTAGAAATCAAGAACTCTCAACTTTTCACCACCAAAAGAAAGATTTTGCTTTTTAGTCCAACACAATCTAAAGAGATGAGAGCTACATTTCGGCAATATTTCACAGAGAGAAGTTCTCAGATAAACTCCACAGTAAATACACGTTATGTGAAATCAAATTAGTTTGAGTGGTGCATATTAAATAATAGTTTTGTTTTTTTTATTTCACAACTTGTTTCTGCATAAATCCACATATTTTCCATGTATGTATTTCTTGCAAAGATGTGAGACATGTTCCTTTTCATACGATAAACCTGACTGACCAATTCATCTGTCAATCATGCCCTCTAAAACTCGTGAGATAAACATGGTGGCTAGAGATAAAAAACATGACTACGCACTCTATACGTCTAAAGTGTCCAATCCTTTTTCATTTCAAAAGCCACCGCTCAAACATGTTTTTATGTATTTTTGCCTGAGGACTCCGCAATCATGGTCTCAACATCGCAACAACGATTGAAATAACTGGGCTTGACATGCGAACGTCCACTCTAGCTTTGGTCTAATAGTGGAGAAATAGACATCGGCTTGAGCCCGGCCAAAAAGCTTTCTATGATTTCTCGGAGGCAGGGGGGAGAAAGCTAAAGAAGACCATTTGATGTAATTGCCTCCACATGCGGCAGGGCTGTCCAATATCTCCGGTGCACTTCTCCTGCCTCCCATCAGATAGCAGCGTCTCTACAACATCATTCCAGCTGAACCTCCTGTCTCTCTCTCTCTCTCTTTGCTCTGAACAGGTCACGCCGCTGTGGATAATAACGCTAGCATGTGGAGCCGGTTCACTCCAAACTACTTCCATATGTTGTTCCCCTTTTAAGATTTATGAATGAATAAGCTTCAATCGCTCCCGACTCGGAAAGGCATGTCGCGGGCTCATGTTTGGAATCTGACAATGAAATCCATTCGCTCTCCGCGTACTGTTTTTGTTTGCGGTTTTTTGCCGGAGTTGGTTGTGTAGCCGCTGGTGTAGGAAAGTGTAACTGCTGCGCTTCCTCTTTGGTGATTTATGAGCTCGCACGGTGGCATGCCTTTCACTGCAGTCAAAGTTGAAGTCATAAGGAAGAACTCAGAGGGATAACTACAGAAAGATGGGTGTTATTATGCTGGGACTTTCAACCAGGAGATGCAACATGTATTTGCTCAAAATATCGGAAAGCCGTGGAAAGTGAAGCCAGAATCTTAAAGCACACATTTTATGCATTTGTACATGGTACTCTATGGTCAGTCCTTTACTTTAGCTGTAGCAAAACATAAGCAAAGCAAGCTTACATTTATCTAAAATAAGATTACTTTGAATTATTTCATTTCAAATAGGTTTCGAGAGCTGTTTCATGAAAATGTTTGTTCTTTTGTTGCAACAATAAAAAAACAAACAATCAAAAAAACAAAACAATGTCATCTTCATTTGCCTGGAAAATCATGTTCATCTCCCAGTTTCAGTTGACGTCATTGACAGATGAAGTAAACAATAAGGGATTGCCTATAGTATAACAACAACAAAAACATTGAATGCCAGGCAGAATATTTCTGTATACGACTAGTTCAGTTTGTAGAGCAGATGTGTCAAACGGTGACCTAATTTCCATGGGATGATTTCTTATTATTATTATAGTGACCCCCTGATAAAAGCATGGACACAGTTTATCACTGTGCATTACGTTTCATTACAAATGCTCCGTTCAGGACCCACCATTGTGAGCTGTATGGACTGGTCTCCTGGCCTTCGCTGAGCCTCAGAAGACATTGGCTTATTTTTATATATAAAGCCATAATGGGTAAACTGCCATCATACCTGTGCCAGCTCCTGACTCCAGAGAACAGTGGATATAACTCGCGTTCTTCACAGTGGCTTCTGTTTAAGTTGCCCAGGATTAACACCGAACTGGGCAGAACTGCGTTCTCGTATGCAGCTCCCTGGACTTGGAACAACATTCAGAAATCTTTAAAACTTCCTAAACTGTTTCCACTGATTTCATTTTAGGAAGTGTCTTCCTAAAAATGTCTTCACTGAAAGTTGTAAATGTCATTCTTGAGCTGGATATTTTACTTTTTAATATATTTATCATGGTTTTAAATGTTTATTTGTACTGTGGTGCCTCTTGGCCAGGTCTCACTCAAAAAAGAGATTTATCTCAAGGGACTTCATGGTAAAATAAAGGTTAAATAAAAATAAATAAATAAAAATTAACTTTCACAAGCGAAAAATGATTATCTGTTTGTAACTTCTTGTCCACTTTCTGTCAATAATATACTTCATTATTTTAGGTGGTATCAGCCAATTCTACAGTGGGAATGAACAGACTGGCAAGCACTATCCACGAGTATTTTTAGACTAGACTAGTGTGAAAAGTACCTATTGTGTGAACTATGCAAATTTCATCATTTGCAAAAAAGCTTTAAAGTTAATTCCAACCTCTTTTACATCAACCCTAACTAAACCCAAATAAACGAATCAGCCGTAGCACTCAACATTCCGCAGTCAAGTTTACAAGTAGCATAGCCCCGTCTGACCTCTGCGACCCTGTTTGCTCGACCTTTGCTCCCGCAGCTGGACAATGCGTGCAGAATCCCCGCTGGACCTCACGGGGGCAGTGCAAACAACACTCCTCACGGTCGCTGAAGCTGAATCCAATGCCAGAAGCTTGCCACCTGTCTCCACCATTTTTTTTTTTTTTCTTACCAATTGACATTTCCCATCATGCCCCCACACATTTGGCATCAGTATTCACCGCGACAGAAGAGGGAGGAGGAGGAGGGGGAGGCCGCAGGGGAGAGAGAGAGAGCAGACAGTGGAGAGATACAGTGGGGCATTCAGCTGAGGCGGCTCATTGAACGCACTCCCCTCACGTACCCACACTGCTGCCTAATGGGACAGTTTGTTTTTTTTTTTCCCAGAGAACAGAGTCAAAAAGATTGGTCTGAATTATTTAAGAAGAAAGATAAGACAGGAGGAGGTGACAGTAGTTGTGGTGTTGATAAAGGGAAGAAAAAAAAAGACTGTTGACAAAAAGCACAGTATAGAAGTTGTGGTATTGGTTTTAGCATTAGTAGACATCACATCTCATTGTTTTGTTGTGTTAAAGAAGAACAAAATTTGGCATTTCAGTTCAAAATATTTTGAAACACAAATATTCATAAGGCAGCTAAAATTGACCAAAATTTATATAATGTAGGAACTGTTCTATATCGGGGATGTCAAACTGATATCAACTGATCAAATGCTGCCCCAAGATGATTTCATATGGCACCGGGATGATTTCTGATTATTTTTGTAAGTGGCCCCTAATAAAGCAAGCAACAATTTGAACTACAGGTCCAGAATACACTGCAGCCTAGCACTGATGAGAGGAGCCAACACAGTTTCACAGAAAGCGTACATTAACAGTGTATATATCAGGCCTTTTTTACGTACTTATGTTACGCCGTACATTTAGCACAATATGAAAAAGCCTGAAATTGACACAAGATTTCTCAGCGTAAAAACACATGAGTTTTGGTAGAAGTCATGTGGGGACATTTTTTTAAGGTTTAATGGGTAAGTTTAGGCATCAAGTTACTAAAATGAGTAAGTTTAGGATAGGCTGGACCCCAGGCTTCCCCTGGAGCTTAGGGTAGGTTAAGATTAGGGTCAGGATTTTGTTAATATTCATAAATAAGAACACCTAATAACAACCATGAACTGGGACTGTGAGACGTGGCATATTTATGCACAATTTACCTGTAATGTTGTGGTAAATGTACACTTTCTTGTGAGATACACAGGCCAGAATGAATAATAAAGACTTGTGGTTACTTTACATTTTGGCTTTGTGTAACATAAAAAAAAGCTGCTTATGTTACGTTTTTGACATTTCATAGTGTGTCTACGCTTTTTTCGAAGACTGAGCTGATCTATTCGAATGGAAATAAGTCCTCAATGTGCATCTAATGATGTCTCGTTTGTTCACCAAACTCCACTAGGTTTGTATGTTGTTGTTGCTGTTGTTAGTATTGTGGCTAACTGCTAACAGCTGTGAAAAAAGCTTAAACATTGTGATGAACAATTTGGAAACTCAGAATTAGGTAAGTGAGTAAAACATATGATTTGAAGTCTGAACTTTTAGCTTGTTTAAATTTTAAGGAAGCAAAAATCTAGTCTAATTTTCAAACTGTGGAATAAATTATGTATCCCTCATGATTTAGTAACTTACATGACTATTTCTCACAGTTGTAAACATTTAATATTGGAAAACATCATAGAGGTCAAAGTTTTTATTTATTTGTAAAACTTCCAGAGAGATACAGAATTAATGTCATGTAAAATAATAAGAAATAAATAAAATGACTAGCTAGCATTCCAGTCTACGACAAGGCCCACATACATATCAACCATTTTATCATGTGACCACACAGAGACTGCCAGAGCTAGAAAATAAAGCATATCCATCTTTCATGTTTTGGTCAATCTGTGTGCCAAGGAACAAGACTTCCCAGCATCAGTGCAGTCAGGTACAAATGTCAGTGAACTGGACGAGTCATAAATCAGTCTGGAAAAGAACATCTCCCAGCACACTTGAGGGGCTGCTTTTAGGTTCCAAAAACAGCATGAATCACAAGCGGCTGAAGTTACTTTGGTCTTCGGGTCAGAGAGAGTTTGCATGTTTATAGGTTTTACAGATGGACAGGGGAAAGAGAGACTTAAGTAAGCAAACTGTAGCTTATCTTATAGCAAGTATACTGTCAACGGCCTGGTTTTTTATTCTTAGACTGACTTAGTGAAAATTCCATAGAAAGAAGTTAAACAGAATCAGTTTGCTATTAATCTAAAGTTAATTGTGGTAGTTGATAAACACTTGGCAAAATGCGACATATGTTTTTACTATTTTTGATGCAGTATGAAATGGTTTAGGGCAGGCCTGTTCAAATTAATATTTCCAAGGGACAGATTTTTCACAGAGCTAAGGTACCAAGCTGTATAATTGCATACATGTGACAAAATGTAGGTTTGTACAAATCTGCTACAGTAATGTTAATAACTACCGTTACAGACTTACATTTGCATTGCTCTACAAAATTCCGCACTGAGCAAACTTTAAAGAACCTATTGTGTTTTTCTGTATATTATGGAAGAAACTATGTCTAATGCAGATCAATATAACATTCATTGTAAAAAGCATAAGTGATCTAAAAGGGTTTAGAAGTAGAAGCAGGTGCTTTTACTTCCTGTTCAAAACGGCAGAACCGATAAGCCCCGCCTCTTCACTGAAAATTTAACTTTATTGTTTGAAAAGTGGCTCCTTGACAGTTTTGAACCCTATAAGGTTTACTCAGAATCTGAATTTAAGAGTAATCACGAGTATAGACAGACAAGTAGGTGGGGATAGTTGGTAGGTGAAGACAGAGATTTTCTTAGCACTCATTCATAAGCTCCAGGACATTACAAGATTACTCAACATGCATAATCAATCTAAATACAACTTTGGGTACACTAATAATGAGAGAACACTATTGTAACAAGGTTAAAAACTCAGAAAAGTAAGATAAAAAAAATAATAGGTCCCCTTTAAACAAGGACTAGCCAAGTCTGAACTAAGTGTTTGTATTCAAAGGAGAGTTACACCAAAACTAAAATAGAACCAAATCAAATCTAATGTAAACCTAGAATCCTGTAAGCAAGACAAATATGGATGTTTGCAATATTTGGAGGATAGGTTGAGGGCCAGATCAGATCTCTGGAGGGCAAATTTTGCACCCAGGCCTTGAATGGTCCTATAGTTTAGGAGGGTTTAAAGGTAAACATTTGAATGACATCCAGAAGTCATTTTCAGTCCAATAGTGCTAGACCTGAGTTTTGCTGGAAAAGTCACTTTAATCAAAACAAATACATTTTACTACACTTTAGGCACAGTATTTTGGCCACCTGCAATTGTTGTTGCTCAAAATTGTGCTCATAGTTCTTGGAGGAAGATAGATCGTGGTATAATCAAAGATGATCTATTCAATTTTTGTTAGAACATCTCTGCTAAGTCTCCTTAAAGGTGCTATACTCGTTTGTTGCTTCTTGTAAATGTAAACAAATGCATTATGAGCCTCCGAATTGTTGTGTGTTTTAAGTTTTTCTCAAAGCAGTTCTGGCATACTAATGCAAAGACAATGCTAACAACAACACCAAATGAACTTTGTGGATGTTGGTGAATAAACAATGCATTATAGATGCAGACAGGACATTGGTGACTGATTTCCACCTGAATAGATACATTAAAGAGACATCTGTGTTAGGGGGAAATTGATTTTAAGTTATTTAACTACAAAAAAAATGGCAACTTTAAGCTGCTCGCACTAGAGAAGTTTTAAATCATTCAGAGACAGAGCACACATAAGGACATTTCACACCACAGACTTGACAAGCGCAAATGTCACATGAATGAGACCGGTACAGGGTCCAGTATCAGAATGAAAACATAGGACTATGTGAGGTGAGCTACCTTCTCATTACTTCTAAAAGTGACACAGCAACAAATGAAACGTTTGAAGATTAAACTTGTCTGTAAGGTCACAGCAAAGTGGATATCCATTATAGTTAAGGAGCATTGAGTTATTGTGGGTGTGATGAAATGACAAAGCTTGCTCAAAGTAATGACCATTTTCTATATTTTAAAGTGCCGCTGTCACAAGAGAGTCAAGTCAGACACTGTTTGGCTGTTGTAAAGGTCCTTGTGCAAACATGTTGAAACCTTATGATCATATGATCTGACAAAAGTTGTAACAGAGTTGCAGTGACTTCGCTGACATGATGAGTGAAACAATCTCTTACGAAAATCATTCAGAGACATATCGGCTTAATTTTAAACAAAACTCCTCTTGTGTGTGGAAAACCTCCAAGTTTAGGGAATTAATAAAATGTTAAGCAGAAACTTTTTCAGACAGTTGGACTAGCCT
This sequence comes from Mugilogobius chulae, assembly GCA_038363315.1. Lineage (NCBI taxonomy): Eukaryota > Metazoa > Chordata > Actinopteri > Gobiiformes > Gobiidae > Mugilogobius > Mugilogobius chulae. The sequence continues at coordinate 7,519,541 of CM076400.1, forward strand.
TGCAGCATCGTGAAAAAGGTCTATTCTTTGATTGCCGACTGTCAAATGACAGATTTACCATTGGTCTTCAACATACGTATCTCAAGCTACCAGAAACTTTCCACAATCTGCTCCCCAAATGCTTTATAACACATATTGTATTTATGACATTTATATTGTAAATGTATCTTTAGATGCCTGACTGTGTCCACTTCTGTATGACGCCAATGTTTCAAGGATCATCAAACTGTGCCTTGTTTAGCTTCAATTTCTTGCGATCTTTAAAACTAGTTCTCCAGTAACCTGGCCAGATGGATCATCTCGCATATTTGTGAATTCACAAACTCGAGATAATCCATCTGGCCTTCCAGCCCAATCACATTGCAGCAGTGAGGGTTGAGGGGGGTTGGTTGAAACTACAACATCAAGTACCGCTTGATTCAAACAAACAAAGATGGCGGCACACGTGGATGTACGTGTTTCTGCTGCTTTTGATTTGTTTTAGCAGAAATCTGGAGTATTGTCCTTTTAAAAGAAGAGCAGAGAGGAGTGTGTGACACTCGTTCGATCCTATGCGGACATTTGATTTGTTGCTGTGATTGGTTAAGCATAAATAAAGTAGGCAGCACACCCAGCTCGATGTATTTCATTGAAAGTTCCACCTTTTCCAAACGCTTTCAGCAGTAAAGTTCCAGATATATACTGTGGAAGAACTCAAATCAGAGTTCAGCACATATTCATCTGAGCTAGGTTAGCTCTCCAGTGGAAAAAGGTTCACTGCTTTAGACTGAGGTTAAATTTAGCTCTGCCCTAAGAAGAAGTTCTACCGTAGATCGATCCACAGTTTTCCTGTCAAAACACTTCTGTAGACAATGCTTAGTTTCCAGCTTTTAGAGTTAAAGTCAGACTAACCGAAAACAAGCCATCTCTCAACAGGTGGTGACAGAAAATTAAACCGAAAATTGGTTGGAATCTTTCATGTTTCCCATCTCGAGCTTGCAGGAAGTGATTAACCCTTTTGGCTCTCCGTGGAATCCTGGCCATGCTCGGCGCACGTTTGAGCTGCAGAGTGGGAGTGTGCTGTGGGCAGGCAATCTTTAAGCCTGTTTCCTGGGGCTCTCCTAAAAGTGGGGTCATTGCCCTCTGATCTGGAAATTGAATTCCAATGATCCCGGTTTCCCTCGAGTAAATCCTCCTTCCCATGGCCGCCCACTCGCACACCACACACCGACGCTTCCATCTGCTGCTTTCTACGGTTTCAGCCAAGATTCAATTGATTTTCATACAGCCAGATGCTTTTGGAATTTGTGGAAATACTTTGTTGCAGACTGAGGGATTTGAGGGGATCTAATTTAAAATGTTAGGCTTGTTTTGGCTCCATTTTCAACGCAAATGTTTTCTTGCTGCCGGTAATTATCACACAGATCATCCCAGAAGTCCTTCAATAAACTTTCCAAGAGTGCTTTAATGTGGTTCTGTTTGAGCTCAGTCACTGGAAGAATACTTGGAAAATGTACATTGCAGAACACTAAGATTCCTTTGTCTTGAATTCTGCTTTATAGTTCAATAGAGAACAGTATTCTGAATACTTTAAAGCCTTTCACATACGACTGTTCTACTAGTAGTAATGAAGGACCATTAACTTATTTCTCATTGTTTATCATTCAAAAGGTGTACTGAATAAAGCATTTTGCCTTTTAGATTTCTTTTTTTGCATTAATAAATAAATACACTAATTTCTGGGCTATAAGCCGCTACTTTTTTCTCAAGCTTTAACACTGCGACTTATAGGCAATGCAGCAAATGATAGATTCTCATAGACTTACTATTAACAAGTGCGGCCTATATATGTACTTTGTCATTTTTCTTACTTAAATCTAGTGGGTGCGGCTTATATTCAGGTGCGCTCAATAGGGCAGAAATTACAGTAATAAAAATCTACGTTTTCACATTGAACAGGTTGTAGGGCCACAATATGCCCGCTCAGTGTTTGTTCTATAGAAAAGTGGCTACTGTAGCTGCATTTTTTCCCCCACATTATGGCATAAAGTGTAATTAGACCATTCAGTATGTCCCAAAGTCTGAGTTTAGCTTGCTATTAATGGTCATTGTGCAGCTGACTTTTCACCCCAGAAAACTACACAGTGCACCTTTAAAATATGTATTAGAGTAAAGTTATTATTATTTTCGTCAGAGGTTAATCCTGGTATTCACTGGCTGTGAGCAGTGGAGGACATGTGCAAGTTTCTTAAGTGTTTATTACATCAGCTGCAGTCAACTGTGGTCCATATTTTTTTAAAGCCACGTGGATTAATGCTGATTCTAGCGAGAATGCTTGTAATGTGTCACAGAATGATTGCTCTGTTCAAACTGACAAAGGCTCACACTCGTTGGTCAGTCTTTGGAAAATCCTGTTGGAAGAACAGTGTTTCCTTAATGCATAGTTTTTGTTATTGCTTTTATGACTGACCTTGAGTTTTAACTTTACGAGAAGCCGTCTGAAGGAAACCTAACATGCAAACTCCACATGTAAAAGATGCTTGCCTCATGCTAACCGCTGTCACCTTGCCATTCTTGATTTATGAGTCCCATTTTTTTTGTTCCATTTTTTTTGATAGAAGTGAGAAACAATGAATGAATCCCTATTGCTGTTGTTAAACATTGCACATACAATCTATGGCATTTTATAGCTAATAAAATGCAGAATTAAAATTCTTTTAATTCTTGCTATCTTAGACTGTATATCCTATTAAAGGTGTTTGTAATCTTTATGCACCTATAGGTTGTTTTCATGTTTTAGAATGTGATATAAGCCTTATAGTGGGCAAAAACCTATATTTTATATTGTGATAACATTAGACCATGCTAAGACATATTCAAAAGGTAATTCACACATTTTGAGTTTGGTCATTTACATAGTCACTAGACCCAAAAACAGCATTGAAACAAAAATTTTTGCTGCCCTCCAGAAATATTCTGTCTCATTTTAACGGAGTGTACATAATTCTAGAACTAATCACATGAGTAATATCTTCCACATTTTCCTGTTCACTGTTGTGTTTTTCCCTATTCAAATTATTCCAGGCTTTGAGGCAATGTATTCAATCTAAGCAGTGGCCAACCTACCATCTTGGCTCCTAATTTAGATCTTCCTCAATGCGCACATGCCGATCTCGGGCATTTCTGTCGGCTGTTGTTGACGTGTAGAGAGTGAGAGTGCAGCAGATGTTTCTTGGGTAAACCTGCCAAACAAGGAAGCGAATCGGCAGTCAGGCGAACGCAGAAATGTGTACGGGAGCTTGAAGTTCACCGCAGCTCAAAACACTGCGGATGCCAAGCGTAAAGAAACCACATGCCAATGCCAGCACAACAAAAGAGCAGAGAAGCAGCCCCCAGCGCGGTTTGAACCATGCTCGAGGCTTCAATGAATTCACCCAGACATACGGAGGGTTCTGACGAAGAGGCTAAGTGAGAGCGGACTGCTTTTAGACTGACAAACTGACACCCAAAAGCGGAGAGCAGCTGTCAGATTTGTGCAAGACCCGGTCAATTTTACAATGAGAGAAAGAGTTCAGTGTTTGTGTCTGCTTTTTTGTGTTGGTTGGGAATAAAACAGAATAAATTTGAATAGTTACAGATGCACTAGAAAGCAATGTTTCCACTGGTTCGCTTAAGTATCTCCAGTGTCTCAAGTGAACCGTACTAGCTTGTTTAAACGATGCAAAGAGCTCTGCAAAGATTAGCTTAAATGAGTAGCTTCCAAAGTGGTCTGACTCTCTATGGCTCATTGTTATATTTTAGGAGGAGCTAAGCCTCATGTTGAAATGATTGGACAAAAGTAGAACAATCATTTCTCACTTGAACTTGTAAGAAACCTCTATAGTTCCAGTATTCCTGGTTATGTGTGCTAAAGATACTCACAAATGATCCTATTGTTGTCAGTCATAATAACAATAGGACTAACAGATGTTGGTGAGTGCTTCAGAGTGGAAAAGTGGAATAATCAACAACGTGCTATTTTCACAGGTGTTCTTCAAAAACCAAAGGTACTGTATGTTAATGACAAGGTATTTGTGCAAAAACTACAGTCATGGACAATCCAAGACTCTGTAACCTTAAAAGTCCTTTATTTAACCATAGATAAAAGCCTGTGTCTTCTTCAGAGCAGACAACACAAACAAATTCCAAAACAACTTTCCATATAGACAACAGTATCAGGTTCTAAAGCTTCTCAGAGAGAAAGGCGAACCTGTCAGCTTCCATCAGATTGGAAATTACTTTCAAAGAACTTCTTGATTGTTAAGAATTTGTTCATCAGGCTATACCTTTGAAACATCTATGCATTGCTTTAATATGAGCTATAAAACAACTTCACGAAGGTACTATCTTTGGGAACATTCAACTACAATAGGCTAGTTACAGATGAGCCAATTGAGAAAGCACCATCAGAGGAGCCATCTGCAATAGAAGAAGAGAGTCATGGGCAGTGCAGTACCTCTTAAAAAGCATGCTGTCTGTGGCATTAAGTTGTTTTACAGTTTACTAAAATTACTAAAATTGTGCAGCCACAAAACACACCTGTGCAATATTCATGTTGTCTAATCAGTATCTTGATATACCACACATGTGAGATGGAATGGATTACTGCATCTCAGGAAAGAGAAGTTGTCACTAAGACAAATGTAGATACATTTGTGAACAATGTTATATATATATATATTTTTTTTTTTGAGAAATAGTTTTGGGGTTTTTTTTGCATTAAAAACAAAACAAAACAAAAAAACGCACAGTGTAATAATGATCTTGCTCCTAATTCTACTGTCATATTGACTTATTTTATCACTGTACTTCAGTATTTTCGACCTTTTTTGAGTCACAGCACACTATATTGGTTGAAAATATTCCAAGGCACACTTATACAAAAAAAAAAAAAAATTGAAAGCACAAAGAGCTATTTAATGTCAAACTTTTTACAACGGGCCACAGTAACTGCTAACCTAAACAACACACTGTAAACCTCCCAATTCTTTAACAATGAGTTTAAAAGTGTTTTCACAATGCTTTATGGCTAGACATTTATCTGTAATGGTGTAAAACTGATTGGAGTTTGTTTACTGGGAAAAAAAAAATGTCCATGTTATTGTCTCTTAAGAAATAAAGTGATTGATTTGCACTCTAAAATGGTAAATTGTTTAATTAATTTGGCAACATATCTGAATCTGACATTTTCACAAGGCACACCTAGAAACCTCTCAAGGATGTTACTAGTGTTCCCCGGCACACTGGTTGAAAATCAAACCTCGATTCAGCCCAGTCTTCAAAGAAAACCATACAACAAAATGTCCATAACGCACATTTTAATGCTCTTTTTAACGTCAATGTTACAAAAAGAAAATATCACAACATAGCTTCATCCAAAGTTCGTTGTTGTTTTACGTTTTGGCTTTTCGTAACATATTGACGTAAAAAAAAAAAGACGTGGAAAGGTGCTTATTGTACGTCTTTGACATTTTGTTGTACAGTATACAGTATATCTACGCTTTCTTTGGGAAACTGTGTTGCTCTACTTACATCTATCCAAATCTTACAATCCAATCCACTTGGAAATGAGGTCTGTAAAACAAAACATCCAACGCTGAACACTTTGACTCCATGCTCAATATGTTTTCTGCCTAAATACTGGTTTCATAATTTATCTTCACCTTAATTCACACCAAGCTAACTACTTAGTATTGTTTGTGCGCATTTGCTGCTCACAACACTCTCCATGCTGATCCAAACACCCCGTAGCGTTTCACCTTATACCATTACCCTCCTGCTTTTTAAAGGCCCGAACCAAAGATTTAACCAGAGATTTGCACTCCACCTTTGCCTTTTTTCCGCATCAACACCACTTCTCATTGCTCTCTTTCGCTTTCAGAGCATTTCGAACGGCGCTTTTTTTTTTTTTTTCCCCCCATCTGATAATCCTTTACCTCTCCTCGCTGCTCTCCAACGCCCACACTCCATTCCCTCCAGCTCTATAGGATTTTCTTTTATACCTTTCTCTCTGCAAATGAGTGCACCTGAAGTCGACTGGAATGTAGGAGGTGAATCTCCCACAGTGGGGCTATAGCGGCGAATCGGCAGCGCTTTAGGCGGTGTTTCCGAGGGGCTATTAGGTCCAAAAACCCCCCTCCTCCTGATCAAGTATGTTCTCCGTCAGCACTTTTGCCTAGCAGCCTGGCACTCTTGTTTATTTTTGCAGGACACCCAGTTGAATAGAGGCTAATAAATACCCTGTCCGCAGAGTCAGGGAGCACATCTGAGCTTGTCACAACTTGTAGCGTGGCCAGTGCAGCGGCTCAGGGCCAAGGGGGTGTCGGTCAGCGAACGCATGAGTGAGCAGCGCTTTGGAAAGCATGCACGGATGGACACTGGGGAAAATAGGTTGGTTTGGTCATTTGTTGCACTGAATCGTGGTGTAAACGATGTTTTTCTCAGAGGTGGGTAATGTTCAGTCATACTTAAAGGTGGGAGACTGCAAATAAAACTCTTTAATGTTTTGGTTTTTGGTTAGTATACAATCTTTGATGTGGAAGGGATGTGTATTCCAGTGATTTTTAGCCAGTGTGCCGGGGAACAGTAGTGTGCTTTGAGAATTTTGGAGTGTTCAGAATACCCTTTTCATTTTTAATGAAAGTAAGACAATCCCACTTTTACTAATTTTAAGAATGATTTAAAGGTGCATTATGCAACTTTTCAAACAACAGTTTCTGTCATTTTGAAGAGCGTATTACTTTGGAATGCTCCAAAGTAAAATTGCACATATTTGACAGTTTATAACAGGCATGTCCAAACTGCGGTCCGGGGGACCAATTTTTTTTTGATGATTGGCCCAAATTACAAAAAGTGTAGTTTTAATGTCAAATTTGAGCAATTCTTTTATCATAGTCGAAAAACCCCCAAACATTTTAGTTCCTTTGAACCATAAAATGAATGATTAAGGTTCTATTAAAAGTGTGGTGGTTCATTAAAATGAGGTCAAATGCAATATTTGGAATGATTCACTTCACTGGCGTGAAATATATGGCCCTCCGCTCCATATAACTTTCAAAATGCGGCCCACTCTGAAATTAGTTTGGACTCCACTGGTTTATAGCAATCTTTCCCAAATGGGGGTACGTGGCGGTATTGCAGAGGATACGTAATAGAATCTCAAGTTTTTTTCATTCATTTTACTTTTTTTTTTTTTCTGAACCACTTTCTAAAGAAGAAGCAAACTGTATTGTGAATAGAATTGATTTGGGGAATAAATAATGGAAAAAAGAAAGTGCAATTTCCAAACATTCTAATAAATATCCGGGCCAGGCTCAGATAGGGTAGGAAAAGACATGCGCGCTGACATAGAGCTACTTTGAGAAATGACCTCACTGTTGAACAGGATACTTCACCTCGGAACCTATAACTGCAGCCCACAAGCACCGTCCGAACAAATCTACTGCGCATCGAAATCGCCCCTGCCATTTCCAGGAATGAAGCCACGGTCTGGATACTGTTTCGGACAAGAGCGCGCGGTGGATGTCAGTTCGACTGGAACTGCTTGTGCGGAGAAATCTCTGTCTCTCTTTCTCCTGAGCGTGCATATAGAACAGTGCTGAAGAACCAGGTGCTCAGACCGAAGAGACAAACTAGAAGATTTCAACCGTTTCTCAAACTCACATGTTGTTGGTCCAGGCTCATGCACATGAGCTTTGTCCAAGTTATGAGCAGATGCCCATTTTTAAGCTTTTCTATTGTTTTTCTATTGTTCAAACAATTCCTAAATTACAATAACTAATTTAGGAATAATATATTAGAATAGGAATAATAACATTTTTGTGTACACTCATCTTAGGGCAATTATAAAGGAGGTCTTCATGTATTGCATCATTAAAAGTACTTTTATTTACATAATTTAACTGCACTGAGTTTGTAGTCTCTGGTCAAAATGAATTTTTAGTCCTAATATACCAATGTTATAAACAAAATCTCATAAAAAGGATACATTTATTTAAAATGATCAAAATCTGTTTGTTTGTTGTTTTAATGTATAACATGTATGACCAGGGAGTACTCCACACATTGCCAAGCCTTTTAGGGCTCTTCAGAGCAAAAGCCACTGGGTTATAAGGACATTTTATTCAAAATTCCCATGCAACCTTTCTCCCTATTGTGAGAAAGGTTGCATGACCTGCACAACTTGGTCTTGTTATGTCACTATGCATAAAGGAGAAACATTACAAGCACAAATACAAAAAGTAGGGAGGTCCTTCACCAGAAAAGTTTCCCTTTAAAATGCAATAGATAGTGTTTTTTTCCCCTAACAGTTTGATTTGGCTTTATTTAGGTGGTGTGGAACATTTTCAACCAAAAAGTGTGCCTCGGCTCAAAAAAGGTTGTGAAACACTGCTCTAAGGCCATTCTTTTGGGCCTTTTTCTCTGCCTCTACAGGTGTCCAAATCCATTTGAACCGCAGCAGGATGTGCACGAGCTATATTTGGAAACACCAAATCCTTAGCAGATGGATTCCGGCGCAGCATGGAAGAATTCTCAAATTAGCGGCGCTCTGCAACCATTTATCACATGATCTACATCCTTCAAAATGCATAAGGCTCATTCCAAATCTTTCTAAAGGTAATGGAGTCAAAGCAGATATTGTTGATCTTCAAACAAGTAGGTCCCTGTGGGTTTTCTATATTCAGGACGTCAAAACAGATAAAAGGTAAAAGACCCATCACAGATCCAGCCTTCTGGCAAAAAAAAAGATACATTCATTTTTGCAGATTATGCTTTTGCCATGGCAACACACATGTGGAGTCAACAGATAACGATATGACCAGACAGGTTAAGCAGTTGTATTCACAAACTACAACAGCTAAAAACATAAAGAACTACATAGACCATGATTCTTTGTAAGCAACATGAAGAAATACAGTTTGGTTCACTTTTATGTCTAAATTCCCTACCATAAGATAAATATTGTGATCATATTGCCCCATGAGTTTTCATTCAATTAAATGTATTTGTATTAAGCCCACAATCACAACAGCTTTTATCTCAGAGGATTTGAAGGTGTTAATCATTTACACTCTCCTAAACATAACAAATGGGGAAACTCTTACAGGCGTTAGGAGTAATGACAACACTTTTCACACTTCTGAAGCCAGAACCATGTGAGACCTGCTGAGGACACTTAATGAGTTTTCCATTTAATATAAACTCTTGAGTATGTAGAGCAGTGATTTACTTTTTGTGTATTGCAAAACTAAATGTTGATCTAAGTTTCAAATTTATAAACTTCCTGTTCAAAACTGCAGAGCTGATAAGCCCCGTCTTGTCATTGTAAAAGCAAACTTTATCAAGCAATACATCTTATATAAATAATTTTTTATTGTTGTGCCTACATAACAAATTAAAGCAATATACATATGTTTTACTTGGAATCTGAATTTTGTGAGTAATCACAAATAAACAGACGGGTAGGATAGGATAGATTAGCCTTTCCAAAACTTTTCGCAGCCTCCCTATTGGCCCGTAGATTGCCTGAGGCCCCTCAGTAATATTTCACACTCGATTCAAAATTAAGTAGAATGTATATACTTTTATAGATGCCAAAACAGCAACATAATAATGTCTGTGGACTTAGTGTGGACTTAATCAGAATCAGAAAGAATTTTATTGCCATTGTCAGTGAACAAACAGAATTCACAGACTAGGAACTTGCTGCGGTGCTAATGTGCAACATATAACACAGAAAACACAAATAAAGATAAAGAATCTAGTAAAAAAAAAAAAAATCAAATATAGTAAAAATATTTAAGATATATAAAATCAAGTATAAGGGCATGCAAAAATAGGCCAATAAAAATTAGGCAATAAAAATATACACAGTAATCAGAACAATCAAAACAACAGTGCAATCTGTCAGTGCAAGAGGTAAGATAAGACTAACATAATGAATGAATGAACGAATGAATAAAAGAGTAAATTAATCCAATTAAAAATATTAAAGTTAGTTTCAAACCCAGTTTTCTGTCATGCTTGTTGTGTGGACAACCTTTGGAGCCCCCCCTGCAGAGATATTGAGCCTCCCTAGGGGCCCCGTACCCCACTTTGGGAATAACTGGGATAAATGATAGGTGGAAATAGAGATGCACCGATCCAATACTAGAATTGGAAGTTGGTGCCGAGCCAGAACATTTTGTTGTATTGGGTATCGGCTCCATGATATTGGCTCAGCTCATGTCCTTGTTGTGCCTTTAATTGGGCATAGTGAGGCTTACTTTCTGGCTGATGTTGATTCAGAACGTCTAATAATGTTTGACATTTTATTCATTGTTTAGTTGTGACTTGCTCTATGCATAACAGTTACATAGCACAATATAATCAAATTTCTTATGTTTTGAAAAGAAAAAAAAAAAGCGAATTCAGTCCGTAGGTTAGTATTGGCTGATTTTGGGTATCAACAGATACTTAATTCCAAAGTATCGGATCAGCATTTTTTGGGCACTGAGGCATCAGCTGCAGGACAATACAAAAATATTCAAACATGGTAACAAATAATGATAAGCTAACATTGTTATAACATGGCTAAGAACTCAAAACATTGGATTTTCCTTAGGCCCTTGTAGAAACTGCCAGTGTATGCTAAAAACAATAACAAGCACATAACATATGCTGAGGTAAAACAAATTTTAGGTTATAACATTACAACATATTTATAACAATATTTTTATTAGAAATATTTTGACTTTTTACTGATTCTTTTTACACACCACTTACTTCATACCAGCTCTGTGAAGAGTACTTCTATTTACTAAAATAATTAGTAATTTCAATAATAAAGAATTCTGTCTTTTTATGATGTTCGAGAATGCCACTCGCTTTATTCAGAATTGTAGACATGTCTGTCAATTTTTCATCTCTACAAGTATCCACCCTTTTCAACTGAACAATCACCAACCTGAATTCAAAGAATGTCCTTTTAAGGATACGGAAACCTAAAGCATTTAACAAAAGCTTAGCCGTGTCAGGATTTGGGGAAGTCACTTTTACCATACAAAAGAAGCATGGAAGCGCACATAAAAGTCTTTGAAACGTGAAACTCCTTGAAATGAGCTATCTTTGGTTGATCTGATCACTTCTATTGCATTTATTAACTCTCTTTTTCCTCATCAGTGGCTTTCGTGGCTTTAACTCATCACTGAAAATTCCAGCCTGGTTTCATCCGGTGTTAATCTGGGGGAGATTTGCATTAGTGTCCAGAGATCACCTTTGATCTGCCTAAAGACTTTGATTGGATGTGTGAACGTTGGGGCCACTTTCCCATTGGATTAAAGCGCCGGGGCCGGTTATTTACCATTTTGGAAGCTGTTTTCAGGTCAGTGCGGGCTTTCACCAGCAATCAGACAAACAGGTTTCAGTGGGCAGTGAAAGAGAGAGAGAGAGGAGGGTGGTTTCAAACTCGATGAACTTGTGACGCAGGCTTTGTGTTCACTCAGTCGGTCTGTGAAAATGCCGGAGGAAAGAGCAGAGTTGCTAAGTCCCAGGTTGTGGTTGTGTGGGGCTCGCTCCTGATTGGCATTATCACGTCAGAAATTAGGTAATTTTTGGCCATTATTTTCTTTGAAAATAGAAATATGGACTTTTGGCACATTTTCACATTTTCAAATCAAACTATAGTAAGAAACCAGAACATATGCAGATTAGTAATTTACCTTTTGTTGATTGTCAAACACAAAATTGATCAAAATCTGCTTGAAAACAGAAACAGCTCTGTTGACTTCCTGTTCAAAACTGCAAAATGAATAAGCTCCGCCTCTTCATTTTAGATTTTAACTGTGAGAAGCAAAGGATTTTAAATAAATAATTTTGTTATTGGAAAGTGGCTTTGGGACAGTTTTGAACCATATGCTTTACTTAGAGTATTATTATTTTGAACTATAACAAGTAAATACAGACAAGTGGGAGGGGGTAGGTGGTAGGTGAGAACAGGGGTTTTCGGAGCACTTGAGCTGCAGCTGAAAAACATTAACAAGATTACTTAAACATGCATGAATCAATTCAAATATAACTTTGAGTAAACTAGTGACAAGGGCATGGAGTTATAACAAGGTTAAAATCTTTGAATACTACATTTTACATAATAGGACCCCTTTAAAGTAAACATTTTGCTTTGTGATTGGAAATGATGCCATGACACTAGGACAGACCTGAGCAAACTGAACTTAGACTTTTTCAATCAAGGCATTTACATGCAGGCCAAGAAAACCAGATAACTATCTTAGTTTGATTTAAACCAGACATCATGTAAACAGACAAATATAACTGAACAAGCTCAAAACCCCTGCTGACTCCACATGCCAAAAGTAAAGTGAACATTTTCACAACAAAAAAGCCCCTGCACTAGCTGTGTGGCTGTGTTCTTTATGTAATATTTTCATTAAGTTGTCATTTTCCTACTAAACCTTAGACAATTATGAAAACTTGTGATACCACCTTAAAGTCTTTATTTATGATTAAAACACTAGGTCAAAATCATTGATACTCTTTTTGTGGTGACATGAACATAAAGCTTCATTATTTGCTTTTTTGTAATCTTTTTATTGAAGGTCTCTTGTTTTGAGCTTGGTCGCTTGTTACTTTGAGAAAATATGGCAACACAAGGAAAAAAAAAAAAGGGTTTATGGCTGGAACAGGAAAACCCACACAACTTCTCTTTCCATCTGTGTTCACATTAGGAGATTCAATTATGGCTGTGGTCTATGAGGAAATGGTATCAAAATGGTTTTCAGAGAAGGGTTGAAAATGGTATTTTGTACTAAAGGTTCTGGGACATAATGCATTACTTTTGCCTGGGCCTACATTTAGCCTAACTTCATTACAGTAATATGCCATTTATCAAGGTTTGGGGAAAATAAAAGGAAAACATTTAACAAAGCACTTTTGGTGATGGTGTATTTTCTGTACATTTTTATTTATTTGTGTAATATTTTGAAAGTAGGTCCACTTAGAACACAACCATATGAAACTCAATACCAGCATCTTAAAAAAACTGCTTTAAAATATGCAGTAAGTGACTTTCAAACTGTCCTACCCTTCACAAGTCTGTGATCATCACAATGCAGTCTTCTGTAGGTCTGGGAAGGTCGTTTGGCTCAGCAGTTCTAAGAACAGTGCAGGTGGGTTAAAACTTAGGTCAACATCAGATTCCTCGGGGCTTTATCCAGACTTTGTCTAGACTTCTGTGCTTTGTTGAGCAAAAACAACATTTACTTGATCTCTGACTACATTAGCACTTTTAGTTTGATGACAGTGCATTCCAACAAGGCTGAGACGCAGAGGCAGGCTGCTGTGCAATCACCATATGGTTTTATGCAACAAGTAAATCCATGATTTGTTCAGTGACAATCTCAAAGGTTATTTAACTGAAACTACTTAGTGTTGTCGCAAGAGCAGTTGGGTGTCACATTTAACTCTAATTACTGTGAGACCAGATGGGATATTACACAGATGAAAACGCACAGTAGTGTTTTTGGATGAAATAGATGCATTTGCACACTATCGGACCATTGTGGGAGAAACAATACTCCTTTCTAAAATAGAATCACAGACCTGAAAACATGTGCATGATGAAAATGGCTCAACTGCCCCAAATGTATATAAATATCTAAGAACGGCAACACAACTTCGAACTACATGCACAGACAATGCTAGCACCATGTTAGTGTGGTTTGCTCTAATTAATACAAAACAATCTGTTTACCTTTCTGATACAACTGTGAATTAACTCCATTGGAGTACTGACTCTAATTGAACTGGTTGTGCTTACATTGAGTTCACCAGTAAAGGTCTTAAAAGAGGAACAAAGTTGCACTTCCACTGAATCGGCAATATTGACTACAAATACCAGAGATATAAAAAAAGCAGAGGTTGTGTAGAGCGGTGAAGATGAAAGAGAGGTCTGCAAAGCTTTTTACTTGTCAAAGTTACAGGTTTTTGGCCCTTGCCACATGAATCATCTTTGCCTTATTGAAGGTTTGTTATCTTAAGTTCGGGAGCAGGACCACACCACATCCACGCCCCTTCCAGTCGCTTCACTATTTAAACCACCACACATGTACCGGTGTATTTCTTTTTACATTATGTGTGCTGGTTTATGAATGTTGGTGCAGGAGTGAACCACAGGACACAGCCGAACGATTGGAGGTGGTCTTCATTTAATTTGGATTACAATAAAAGTCAACGTGTGCTGCTAACGGTTCCATTACGGGGTTTTGCAAAAGTGAAGAGGAAGTTCCAACATGCGAAGAACAAATGTAGGCGAGCCACAACAGCGCAAACTGGATGCCAGGGATGTAGAATAAACAGCAACAGAGACAATTTTGTGTGATTATAACATAAAGATTATAACATAAGATAAGATGAGATATCCTTTGAATGAACATATTACACACATACTACCTTTGTCCACTGACAAAGACTGGGTCTCACCTACTCTACCCTTTTTTTCTTTACATCTTTTTCTCTGCCTTATCTTTGGGGATCCGAGGCCCTGGAAGCCTAGGCCCTGTTGAAGCCAAAATTGATCATCATCATCATCATCATCATCCGTCATTTGTCAATTGTCATTATTCATTCAATAAATCTTTGCATCTATTCGTGTTTGTTGGTCTGTAATTGGTCTGTAATCATTTTTCAAACAAGAGTATACCTTTTTTTCTATGTATAGTTCTGATGAGGGATAGCAGAAAAAAAAACAAAAAAAACAATAGAACATAGAAACTTCAGACAAAATCTTGACTGGAATCAATCTTGTGTTTTCCTGCCAAAAAGCTGTACAACCCAAACCACTTTGTTGGCTACATTTCTTACACGAATCCATCTCAAATGTCATGTTTGTTTTTACTTCACAATTCTTCCATTTTCCCATCTTTTTTTTCTCCTTTGAACACATAGCAAAGACACCAACTCGCCCATAAAACCAGCATGATTCCATCCCCTCCATTAACCACATGTTCTGGGCTAGTGTTCTGCGGACCCATCCTGTGAGTGCCATCATTATCCGCCGAATCTCTTTGCTGACTCAACCGCGGTGGGGCCCGGCGCTGACATCTGCTCCGTGGCCCTCCCTCCGTCCACGCTCCACCTTACCCACAGAATTACAGCTCGTAAACAGCCAAGCCTTCATCCAGTGTCTGCTACCTGCCATGTTAAAGGTCCCCAACCTCCGCTGTGAGCCTCGATGTAGCAGCTGCCACTTGTGGACCACTGGCATCGGCGATATAGGCAGAGGTTCTTCATTAATTTGTTGCACCTGACAGTCTGCCCGGTTGGGTACGAGAGCTCAGTGCCTACGAGGGACAGAGAGATCCGGGGAGAATACGGTAGAAATATAGCGAGGGGAGAAAATGGTACAAAAGTGGAGCCCAAGGTTGATGTGTTTTATGAGTTATATAGGGCAGGCTGAAAGTGTGGAGTGTTGGAGAGGGAGAAGAGTTTGGAGTGGAACTGGTGTGAAACAAGTCTACTTCAATTATTTTTCTCATAAGTGACCTTTTATAAAATTGGCCCCAGTTTGCTTTTGTGTGAAGATTTTTGTACTGTGACTTCAATCTGAGCATTTGCGTCGCAACCATCTGACCAATCCACGGAGGAAAGAACATTTTTGTGAACTAATATTCAGGAAACCCACAAAAGAGTGGGTCTATTCCGCCTGCGTTTCAGATCAAATCTACATCGTACCGGGCAATCAGATTAGTTTGTTTGCGTGATGCAGATGAAACAAAGAAGCTGAAAGGTCGTCTGTCATTTAGACCAAAATCTAACTTTACTAACCTGACATTAAGGTCATTTAATGTAAGGTTACATTAAACAACCTCTGTGATGTTTTTCAGTTCCACGTGATACTTTTTGCATGTATTTTTCGTCTCCTCCAAGTACTAACCAGGCCCCAACTTGCTTAGCGTCTGAGATCTGATGGGATCAGGCTTTGTTGAAAGTGGCCATACCTGCTTGTATATGAGACAAGTAAAAAAACAAAACAAAACTCATATTTTGAAAACTCCAGGAAATTATTGTAATTGTACGAAAAGGACATAATATTCCATAATCTAAGTATTAAATGAGACCTAATGTGATTTTTCTGTATATTTATTAAGAAGCTATAGCATATGCTGATCAATAATTTATATTTTGTTCATTGTAAAGCACCAAAATGATCTAAAATGGCTTAGAAAAGAAACAGGTTATGACTTCCTGTTCACAATGGTGGAACAGATAAGTCCGCTTATTTTTTGTAAAAATTAACTTTAATAAGCCACAGATTTTAAATGAAAGTGGCGTTGTGACCATTTTGAACCTCACAAGTTTTTTTATTATTTTATTTTTTTTTTTGAGTAACCGCGAGTACAGACAAGTGTGTGGGGACTTTCTGACCACTGGAGTAACAGCTGCAGGATAATATAAGATTACTCAAACATGCATGAATCAATCCCATTTCAACTTTGGATAAACTAATGATGAGAGAACACTGTTGTAACATGGTTAAAAACTCAGAAAAGTAGATTTTACATAATGTGCCCTTTAAAGCTTATTAGACATCGCAGAGAAAGTGTCGCTTTTATAAGTATCAATGCGTAACAGTATGTGATGACAATTGTAAAGTTTGACATCTATTTCTTTTGGCATCTGTTTTTTTGTCCACTTATGACTCATCCAAGTTCATGCTTCTCCATCCTGGTCATGGCAGTGAACCATGGCAATTATTCTGCTTCAGTTACACAAGATGTTATCTAATGTTGTGTTCCAGGCAACTAGGAGGTCCGATTCCCAGTTTAAAATGTCCAGTTCCCAGTTCAAATCTTCCAACTGAATTTATTTGTATGTAAACAATATGGCCAACACTAACCTGTAGGGTAAACAAAAGTAACATTTGCAAAATGGTACCTGTAATGGGAGGCCCTCAACCAGCAGCGATTAACCAGTTTGAGTGGCAGTCCAGCGCATTTTATCAAGAGGGAGGTGGACAATATTCTATTTTGCCGTGGAATGCTCCATAAGGCTTACTTAAACTGTTTTTTCATAACTTTTTCCCCTGTAAAATTACAATTAAAATCAAGTAAAACTTGATAATTGATTTATAGCTCTTTTTTTTTTAAATTCTCATTAAAAATTTTTGTTGTTGTACTACAGTATTTAAAGTGAGGCTAAACACAGGTTCAGAGACTAACTCCGCCACAACTGCAAATCAAACAGGCTCGCAAAAGTGGGAGATGCCCGGAGGCCTTTTAAGAGACACCCAGTGGTGTGAACAGACTTTGATTGACAGCACCAAATATGAACAGTGAGCTTGGCAAATGATGTGACGGCCAGTCCGGGTCCTGACCATGACTGTCTATCTAGGGAAGCTGTACTATCTTTGCTTACTTGCACGTCAAGATATTTTTAACTTTACAAACATATGTATTAACCTTTGCTTTAGTCTACATAGGCACATGAGCTCATTATGTGGGTATTTTCTAAAAATGAATATGAAAACACTTCACTGATACAGGATTCGAACCAGCGCATCGTTGTAAAGCACGCACTTCGCACCACTCGCTCAACAAGCTGAGCAATGCCAATGCGCAGGATGATCCTTCAACTCGCAGCATGTCAAAATTATTATTCTCTGGGCGGTCTGCACGTCAGTCGGACGTCAGAGGGACTGAAATGCTGACAGCGTTTGCCTGTGGCAGTACAGCGGTTTTACACAATAACTCAAAAACGAGAAAAAATGTCCAAAAAGCTAAACAAAATATTCATTGACAATACACAGCTGACAGGAAAAAATTATTTGAGTTAGTTTTTAATTTGTTTCTAAATGATTATTTTTTTTAATTACAACAATCACTCTGAAAAAAGCTAAAAAAATTTCAAATATACTATCCTTAGATTAGTGGCCCAAAGTGGGGCCGGGACCAAACTCAGCTCGCCAGGTAGTCTAATTTGGCCCGCGAAGGTGTGCTCAGGGTTGTTATGACAATCTTTTTTATTTAGTTTTGTCAAAAATGACACCAAATCACATAAAATCTTGTAAAACTGTTAATAAAAAACTATTTAATCTTCATCTTTTGCAAAACATTTTAAATGCTAAACAAAATTATGTTTGACCCTCGACATGCTTCAACATATAACACATTTTTGCCCACCGAAGAAAAAAGTGACAATCTAGTATTTAATGTGTAAAATAAAAGATAACGTAACATATTACATGTATTGAAAATTTAAATCATTCATGTACACCGTCAATTTACAAATGATTCCCTGAAATCCACAACTGCCGTAAACCTTAAAACAACAGATTTACTCCTCTAAGCTGAGTTGGTGTACCTCCACACAGACATCAGTGATCTATGTCTCAAGGTTTTCTCTCCTTCACACATTTTTGAGTTTTAGCCTTTGAGTGCTCACTGACATTCACATCAGTCTCAGGTCAGTGCGGCTGAAAGCTCAACAGGCCAACTCTGACGCACTTATCCATTTTCTCATTAAAGCACAAATATGTATAGTGTTATTGATGAGACTGACATTCTCCTCAGTAATGCAGACGGTGTTGAGTTAGCAGGAGTTAAAAGCAACCGCGAGTGTGGGAATCAATGTCTCCAATATAGCACTTATACAACCCCACCTTTGTTTGCCTTCACCGATTCACGTAATTATCCAAGTATGTCCATTAGTTATTCACATAGAAAGCAGTGTTGTGATAGAACATTCAAGATACGGGAAGGACGAGTTTTCAAAGTGACTTCATTCGATTTTAGATGGGACTTTTGAAAGCTAATCTATGCCCAAGTACAGGAATGACCATGGTCTGTAAAGGAAAATGTTCTTGTTCTGGTGTTCTATCCTTACATTCCCTTTTTTTACTGTCAGTCATCTGCAGACTGACTTCCACTTTGTGTAGGAATCCAGTTTAAACCAAAATACAGCAGGTCAATTTGAGTCTTTTTTTGAGTGGTTAGAACTTGGCTTCCCAATAAGGAGATCATGAGTTCATTTCAATGGGTCGGACCATATCTGCATCTCACAATCTCTCTGGGGTGGAGTTTTCACGTTCTTCCGTGTCACTGTGGGTTTTCTTTGAGTACTCCAGTTTCCTCTCTCCTCTCACCTTCAAATTCATGCGTGTTTAGGCTGGCAACAAAGCAAATTTCCCCTGTGAATGAATGAAAGAGTGTGAATGGTTGTCTATATCTAACCCTGCGACGAGAGAAAATAATGCAAAAGGTCAGGCTCAGGCATTGAGGCACAGTGATGGTGTAAACTTGCATGATTTTGAATAAAAAAAATCTTGGCATCTTTGCGCCAAAACAGATATAGTTCATCTCACGCAAAATGAATAAAATCAAACTCAATTCTCCGCTAAGTTTCTGTTTACTTTTCTGCGCATGCTAAGTGTCTGCACATGCTAAGTCCTTCTCGCATTTTGTGATTTTCTGATCAGTTACAGGATTACACGATTCAGGCTGGTTTACTGATTCACGTGGACGCTCACAAATCCTAAGACAGCATCATGTTTATATAGTACATTTCATTTTAAATTATCCTTGTTTTGTCTTTGTGTGGACAAGCCTTAGCCAACCTCAAAACTTCAATACATAGTCAACTGTATAGCAGCGAGCAGTGATTAATTATTTGGAACTGCCATTTTTACAAACCGACAAACCATCTCAGCAGTGTACGGTAAGATGCAAAAACAATATACGTCTTTTTAAGTTGTAAACAGCAGTTATGAAATGTCTCTAGTTACACTTCAACCATTACCCAACACCAAACCTCTACTCTGCTTTACTGACGCTCAAAGACGGCCACACTAATTTTTCAACCGGCACATTACCACCGCACAAAGCCCTTCACCAAATGACCTGTGAAGAGGCTCTGCTCTGTCAACACTCCACACTTACAATCCCGTCCCATCCCCTTTGGGCTTGTACCGTCGGACAGATTAGGTTTCCCCTCGGACTCTTTAATTTTCCAACTCCAAAACGTCCTGTCCTTTCTCATGCTACACCCTCCCCTCGGTCGCTTAAAACGTCAGAGGTGTAACGAAGCTCCCTCTCGCGAATACCATTTCGTGGCTGTCATCATCATATGGCTGGGTAATGCCTTAATCTCGTATGCATATTTTCGGTCTTAAAAACAACACAGCGTCCGCGAACAGGCCAGCCTTTGTGGAGCGTGAATGTCAACATGGCTGTTATCCCGTCAGCCTGAAACCCTAGCCCTCCAAACACCTGTTCCTTTGTGCGCTCTGGCATTTTGTAGATGTGCTCTCTCTCTCTTTTCTCCCGTCGGCACTGCTCATGTCATTCTGTGTCTGCTACAGGCTGTTTTTTTTTTTTTACCTCTCTGATGCTATTGTCATCTCTCCGAAGTAATCTATCTGAGCTCTGCCTACCAGCGCTGTTTCCCTGCATTACAAGGTGTACACTGCAAAAAAAAAATATACATTTCAAGACAAGTTTTAGCTTAGTTTAGTTTATTTGGGAAATTATGCACAATGCAGTAGATTTACATAATTGTACAACTGTTTTTACTGTACAAAACCCAAAAGGAAACAGAAGCTTGTATGCACCTACCATCACTTAAAATTGCTTGATTTCAAGCATTTAATCTTAAAAAAGTGCTATAAATGATTTTTGCTTCCTTAAAAATGTTAAACGAAAGTATTATTTTTAACTTCTTCTAAATGTTTTACTAACTTGTCTAATGCAGGCATGTCCAACTTGTGGCCCGGGGCCAAATGCGGCTCTTGGACCAATTTTTTTGGCCCTCAGACTTCCGGCTAGATTGGCCTAAATTACAAAAAAATGTAGTTTTTACAGTCAAATATGAGCCATTCTTCTGTCATAGTTAAAATAAACATTTTGATGTCTTTGAATCCTAACATTAATGTTTAGTACCTTGTTAAAACTGCACTGTGGAACTTTCTGGAGGTGAAAAGTCGACTGCACAATTTAATAGAAAGGTAAAACAATACTTTGAGACTTTCTGAATGGGGATATGTTTTATACCGAAGAGCCCTCCCTAAAAGGGCAGACATTTTGTGATAATGCATGACCACTTAAAGTGAAAACATTGTTGTATTTATTATGTATTTAATGCAACAGACACAGAAATGACAAACATGTGCATTTGTTCAAGTCTATTTTTGTTAAAAAATGTGGTTTATCAAAATTAGGTCAAATACAACAGTTTTAATGATTCCTTTCTCAGCCAGTATTATGTCACCCTCACCTCCATACAAAATGTGTCCACTGTGTAAAAAGTTAGAATTGATCTAAATCATTATGAGCCTTCAGACTGTTCACCACAATGTCTTTTAAGCTTCTATTACAGCTGTTAGGAGCGAGATGGGCCGGAATGCTGAGAGCAGTTAGTAACAATACTAAAAACATCAGACAAACTAGAGATTGGTGAACAAACAGGACTTTATTAATCTTAGACAGGGCATTGTGAACTAATTTCCATGTGAATGGATACATTTAAAAGATATCTGTGCTAGTAATTATTCATTTAAATTTCCTTAACTTCTCACAAAAGTGTACATGTTTTGGTCACTTACATAATGCATTCTGAGCTTCCAAACACAATGTGTTTTATGCCCTTTTACTGCTGTGATGAGATGGTGTGAATTTTGCATTATTTTGTGGGATAATAAAAAAGACTGTATTTATATCAATCAAAAATTAATTTGTGAACACAAGTGTGATAAACATTTTTAAAATACCAGGAAGTAGAGTAAATCTTTAAATTGATAACATTACACCATGGAAAAGTCAAGTCTCACACAACACATTGTTCTGACCCTTTTTTCGTCTAAGAATAATTTCAGTGGCATTAGAGGAGTTTTGGCCCAGTTTGCACATTGTTGCCAGGTAACAGTTATAGATTTCCCAGTGTGACGTTATCATTTACAACCAGGGAGCAAGATTTTCAACCTCAAAATGTCAAATTCTTATTAATTTTGGTGGAATTAAGGACTTTCAGGCTTAGATGGGTTTTTAGTTCATTGTAAGGAGTCGTACACGTCTTCATGGATTTTATATGCAGACAAAGCATTGCAAACACACACAAGATAAACCTATATTATCCATAAACTGCATTCCTAACGGTCCCTATAGAAAACGCCAATACTATGTTGGGTGATTTTTTTTTTTTTCTAGATGGTAGATGTTTGTATTTTTTAAAGTAATTTGTTAGTTCTACCGTTCTGTGACATTTGGCTG
Source organism: Mugilogobius chulae (assembly GCA_038363315.1). Lineage (NCBI taxonomy): Eukaryota > Metazoa > Chordata > Actinopteri > Gobiiformes > Gobiidae > Mugilogobius > Mugilogobius chulae. The sequence goes on from CM076400.1 coordinate 7,541,812, forward strand.
CTTGGTAGACAGTTACATGTTGGTAGGAGAAAGATGTTTGGCCACTTAGACCTAAAGGACATTCAGAATTAGAACATCAAAAAACAGAATGTTTTGCACTACATTATTTTTCGACTAAAGAACAAACATGCACATAGAGCAGGCATGTTGGCCCTCAAACCTCCTGAACACTTGGCCCAAAAACAAATAAGAAGCACATTTTCAAAATCAATGTTTTTTACAGCCCAGTCTTCAGAGAAAACGTAGATATCCAACAAAAGGACAAAAGCGTATAATAAGCGCAATGTTACGCCAATATGTTACGTGAAGCCAAGGCGTAAAATAACCTTGAATTTGGGTTGAAGCTATGCGACGAGATTTTCTTTGGGTTTAATTAGTAAATCTTAACCTCAACCCTAACCCCAAGCCCTAGTCCTAAACTTTCCCATTTGAGTAACTTGACGCCCTAACTTCCTGGTTAAACGCAAAGAAAGTTTGTGGTTATTTTGCGTTTTGGCTTTATGTTACATTAATGTAAAAAAGGCGAGATAATGTGCTTATTGTACGTTTTTGTCATTTTGTTGGATATCTATGTTTTCTCCAAAGACTGTGTTTTTTTTTAGGCAAATATCAAGTATTAACTGTGTACTAATGTTATAATAGGTCTGAACAAATACTTTGTAGCTCAATTTAACATCTTGTAAAGGTAATTATTTTAATTTTTAACTGGTCACTTCCCAGTGGCCCAGGTCGGCCCTCCTTTTTGGACACTTCCGCAACACAGTCTCCAAAGAAAACGTAGATTACAACAAAATGTCATTTTTACATCAATATGTTACGAAAAGCCAAAACATAAAATATCCAAGCCCGATCTCACAAGAAAGCGTACATTTACCACGACATTACACAATATGTAAATGAGGTATGATTAGCACGAGTTCACGACCGTCCTGCGTAATTATAGTACGCATCACAGTCCCATTCATTTGAATGGTGGTTGTTAAGACGTGTTCTTATTTATGAATATTAATGAAATCCTGATTCTAATCTTAACCTGCCCCAAGCCCCAGACCTAAACTTACCCATTTTAGTAACTTTATGCCTGAACTTACCCGTTTCACTTGAAGAAAACGTCCCCACGTGGCTTCAACCAAAACTCGTGTTTTTCTGACGCTGTGAAATCTCGTCTCATTTTTATGCTTTTTCATATCGTGCTAAATGCACGGCGTAACATAAGTACTAAAAATAGCTTTGAAGTCGTGGTCAAAATACGCTGTTTTTGTGTTGTGGTAAAAGTACGCCATCTAGTGAGACTGTGTTGAATATCCACATATTTTGGCAACATTTTCTTTGGTTTTAATGGGAAAACTTAGGCATCAAGTTACTAAAATGGGTGCGTTTAGGTTTGTTGCTTGGGATAGGTTAAGATTTCCTGTATGTCATATTTGTCCAGTAAATATGTATGCAGAGGAAACTGTTAGCCAGCAATCACCTTGTAAATATGTCCATAAGTTACAATTTGACAAATGATAATCTTGTAACACTTTAGTTTTCCTAAATGATTGTTTCAACTCCCGATCTTGTGTCAGTTGTGTGTAAATTGTCTTCACATTTGGCACTTTTGAAGACATATGTGGAGGGATTCTGATTTTCTTCCTGCACTTTTCAACGTTCTGACTTTTTGTAACACATTGACGTAAAAATGCAAACCCTAACTCTAGCCCTTACCTACATATCGTACGTTTTTAACATCTTGTTGGGTAGCACTTTAAAAGACCTCCACGGTACCTACCAGTTAAGTACCATGTCAGTTACTAGTAACTAACAGTGACACTTACTAGTACTTACTCTGGTACTTACTGTGGTACTTACACTGGTACCTAGAGTGGTACTTTGAATGGTACTTGTACCAGCAGTTACTGGTACATACCACTGGTACTTACTGTGGTATTTACACTGGTACTTACACTGGTACCTACAGTGGTACTTGCAACAGCAGTTACTGGTACATACCACTGGTAGTTACTGGTACTTACTGTGGTATATACACTGGTACTTACACTGGTACCTACAGTGGTACTTTGAGTGGTACTTGTACCAGCAGTTACTGGTACATACCACTGGTAGTTACTGGTACTTACTGTGGTACATACACTGGTACCTACAGTGGTACTTTGAGTGGTACTTGTACCAGCAGTTACTGGTACATACCACTGGTAGTTACTGTGGTACTTACTGCGGTACTTACACTGGTACTTACACTGGTACCTATAGTGGTACTTGTACCAGCAGTTACTGGTACATAACACTGATAGTTACTGGTACTTACTGTGGTACTTACTGTAGTACTTACACTGGTACTTAAGGTGGTACTTGTGTCATCAGTGACTGGTACTTACAGTGGTAACTATTAGTACACTTACCACTTTTAATAATTTGTGGCACACACATATGTGTCAGTGGTGGTATTATTGGTACTAAATTAAAAAAGTAGGGCTTATAAATTATGAATAACAATAAAATGCAAGTGTTAAAAAAGCACCACTGTCTTTATTTGTGTCACAACAATATTGGGTATTGACAAATACCAAAGTAATTATTTGTTTCAGTAAACAAAACAACAGAAAACAATTTACAACAATCTTAGCTTAATTCCAACATTTATTGATAAATACCATGATACATAATGGTAAATAGTGGTACTACAATGGTACTTACTACAGTAGTTGACAGTTAACTACTGGTAACAACGGGACCTGTTCTAAAGTGACACATGCTGGTACTTCAGTGGTACTTACTACAGTAGTTGACCGTCAACTACTAGTAACAATGGGACCTGTTCTAAAGTGACACATACTGGTACTTCAGTGGTACTTACTACTGTAGTTGACAGTTAAGTACTACTAACAACAGGACCTGTTCTAAAGTGACACATGCTGGTACTTCAGTGGTACTTACTACTGTAGTTGACAGTTAAGTACTAGTAACAACGGGACCTGTTCTAAAGTGACACATGCTGGTACTTCAGTGGTACTTACTACAGTAGTTGACTGTGAACTACTGTAGTAAGTACCACTGAAGTTGCCCCACTGTGGCACCTGAGGTTCTTCTGTGGTCTCCCATCCGAGTACTGCCGAGGCCCAACCCTGCTTAGCTTCTGAGATCTGACTGGATCAGGCTTTGGCATGCTGGTATGGCTACGACCATACCAGCATGCCAATACTGGTGGTAAAAGTTCCACTGTAGGTACCAGTGTAACTTAAGTACCACAGTAAGTACCAGTAACTACCAGTGGTATGTACTAGCAACTGCTGGTACAAGTACCACTCAAAGTACCACTGTAGGTACCAGTGTAAGTACCACAGTAAGTACCATAGTAACTACCACTGGTATGTACCAGTAACTGCTGGTACAAGTACCACTCAAAGTACCACTCTAGGTACCAGTGTAAGTACCACAGTAAGTACCAGAGTAAGTACTAGTAAGTGTCACTGTTAGTTACTAGTAACTGACACTGTACTTAACTGGTAGGTACCGTGGAGGTCTTTTAAAGTGCTACCTATTGTTGTTTAATCTCTCTGACTTGTCCGATAACAGTATCTTCAAATATCTGCTGTAAGGATGGATTCTCCTTTACTCCCATCAATCTTTGAGCCCTGTCTGCACTAGTCTGTTCAGATTTTGATTTAATGGACAAATTACCAAAATACTGTATCTTATGACTCTTTCGACCACAGCATGATAAAACACAAACATTATCTTCTGCTCCACTCCAAAAACGTCCAATCTCCGCAAGAAATACATTTTTTTTTGTATTCTGTTGCAGTTCACGTGGACATCCCAGACCAACTTGGAATCAATGTGGACATCCAGATATTTGTAAGAAAGTGAATGGAAAGTGTTGTGTTGATGATGGCTTTCAATAGACCTTTACACTGCACATATCACCATTTTATATCTTTCATTTTTCACACAAGTATTTGAAAAGTCAATGCTTTTATCCCAGACATCTATTCACAGTGAAAGATCTGGAATAAGTGACTTTAGTGGTGAGTATTAAGCGTCTCTCCTCTCTCAGATCTATAATAACTTCGACGCATAGTCACTTCACATAGCTAATCTTTACATATATTATAATTCTATATGGCACCTTTCCTTTTTCATCTGTCACTCCTTCTCTGTGTATTGTTCCTTTTGTATCAAAGCCTTTCATTTCCTTTGGCTTTGTAATAGTATATTCTTATGCCTCCCATCCTCCCTGTCCTGCTTTTGTTATCTGCAGGCTGTATTATCTTTCATAACACTGCATATTCACTTCCTGGTGGTTATCTTCTGCGGTAAATAACTGGGAGTATGTGGAAAACCCGAAGTAAACAATTACATAGAAGCTGCTTTGTGCACACAATGGGCCTTTCATATTAATTATGAATAATGTTCCAAACAGCCCGCCACAATGTGAATGACTGCTTTGTAAGAATGCAGTTTTGGTTGCAAGGGAAGATCAGTTTTAAGCAGCAAAAAAGAGAATAATTTTGCAGAAATGTTGTTTAAAATGGTATAAAATAAGTGTTTGATCCTTGCAATAATGTGTGATTTTGGAATTGTCTCCATGTCATGATTGAGTTTTTTGTTTAATGTAGATTAATGCTAAATGGTCATGATGAGAGTACAGGAGATTAACCAATCACCATCAAGTGTCAACTCTCAGAAGCTCTACATGACTTTAGTTTTTATTAACAAATAAATAAATACCTTAATGTTCGCGTTATTGAGTGCACCTAAATATAGACTTCAGAATTTATAAAAGAAGAAGTGAAAAAGCATTTATAATAGTCACATTTGTTTATTGCAAGTCCAAAAGAATCTTTAATTTAGTTGCCTCATTGTATAGATTGATTGCAAAAAAAAAAGACAAACCATAATATTTTATTCAAATATTTTCACTTGAAAAGTGGCCTTTTTTATTTAGTTAATCCAGCCCTATACATAATATTATAAACACAGGCTCAACACTAAATTGTTATACAAAATAGAAAACACACTTTGTTCATTTATTGAACACATAGTTTGTGAATTTTGCAATCTTTTCTGATCTTCATTTGCAATTGTTCCTTTTTTTTCATATATATAGTTTATTTAAATGGGACAATGCACATTAATAAACATATATATAAATGCGCCAGTATAAGCTATAGCTACTGTAGTCCCCAGGCAAGTTGTAAATTGCCAGCAGAGACCTTGCTCCATTCCTTGGAACAAGGACTGAATTGTTGTTTTAAACAGGTTAAAGCTTTACTGATGGAATCTATTGCATAAGCAAGAAGGTTGCGGGTTAGACTCCCGCTTGACCCAGCCCTTTCTGTGTCTGGGTGGTTTGCTCCGAGCACTCCCATTTCCCACCAACCACTAACATGCAGGGAAATACTTGATGGTGGTCAGAATGAGACTACAGGTTTAGGCAACTCACTGGGTTAGGGTTAGGCTGCTGCTCCAACTGAGTGGGGAGGGGGGTTGCTGTGCAGCACTTTGTGTCTGTGAAAAGTGCTATACAGATAAAACTTTCTTTCTTACTTACTTACTTAACTGATTGACACATGCATTTTGAAAAAATAAATAAAATAATAATAAATGGTATTTTTACTTTGTGCAATACTTGAACTGTTTTAAAATCTATCAAGATGTTATCATACACTATTTCTGTCTGCTTGCTGGCCTTTGTCACTCACTATTCTTCTTTGTTCCATAGTTACAGGACAACCAATTTTAACCCAACTTCAGCCACAAATAACATTGGTCAGATTGGCTCATATTTCCGAAACATACCAAGATAATCCTTGGCTAACTTTATGAAAGAACTCCAGTCTATTCCTACCCGTCTTTCATTGATTCCTCTTTTGAATATTAGCATTTGTTCTATCAGACACTTCCTTTTATGTCCGCTCTGCTCTTGTCTCGAATGTCTCTTACCCGCCCTTACATCTCTGTCTATACATTCTTCTCATTTCGCTGTCCTTTTACCAGCTCATCTCTCTATGCCTTTATGGAAGATGAGGCAAGGCAAAAAAAAAAAAACTTTAACCCTTCCTTCATCCCTATTCTTCTCTTTCTAATGCCCTGTCTTTGAAAAGCTGCCTGGAGCACCCATAGTGTCTCCAACCGCACACACCTATTCACCGCGAGAGGGTTTGAAATCTAACTGAGCCTATTCATGCACTGCCAGCCGTCCCCGCTACATAATACGAGGTAAAGCAATGTCGGGAGAATGCAAGTTATTCAGCGAGAGAGGGGGGAGAGAGGGAGAAGGTAGAGCGCAGATCAAATCAACACTGAGCAATTTCCAAAGCTACATTGTACAAGAAGCAGAGGTACGTCTTAAAGATATGTCATTACCCAGAGGTCACGGCTCTTTGGTCAGTGTAGAAGTTTCAAAGTCTAAAATGTAGTTTTCATCTCCCAATATGACCATGATAGGGCATTTTGCAGTGGCTATCTGTCAGTCAAAAGAATTGCCACTACTTTTGAAATGGCCGTTCTAGAGGTTAGACAAGTTGATGCCTAGAAGAGTTTTGTAGAGGGATAGATTGCTTTCTGTGAGGTCAGGTGGAAGTTAACATCAAAGAAATGAATCATACACAAAGAAAAAATATTCTGGCAGTTCAGTGAGATGTTTAGCAAACCAGGCTGTGTTGTAAGAAAGTTGGGAAGCTGAAATTATACCGTGCAGTGAAATAACAATGGAGAGGAGTTGTTTTCTAAAGCTAGGTGCCCATTGTGCGATTTTGTCTGCCTTCAAACAAGTATTTATGATTGCAAATTTATATGTGTTGTCAAAGCCTGATCCTGTCAGATCTCAGAAGCTAAATGGCCTAGTTAGGATGGAAGATCACTAGAACACCAAGTGCCAGAGGGACTGTGAACTGTCCATGGACAAGATACTTAACCCACTTTGCCGGAGAGTCTGTGTACAGTGGTGAGTGGATCCTTGATTGTAAAGCACTTTAAGTGCCCTGAAAGGTGGAAAACTACTATATAAATACAGCCGTCCTATGTATATGGTCATCACATTTATTTCCAGAGTTTCAATGACCTACAGTATATTGACAAATAGAGTAGCCATGCAAAATATTGAGTGGTAGGTTGTGGACCGGAATCGAGAAGAAACTCGAAGAGACCCACTCTGCAGATCACTGCAAATATTCTGGAACCCAGTAGTGATGGGTAAATGAAGCTTGGATGTATACTCAAACCATTTGCAAAGTGTACCGAAACATGAGTCTGTGTTTCACGCGAGGCTGGACCTTTCAACCGTTTATATCCAATCGGATTCTCAGTGCATTGAGCCATAGTGCTTTACGTGCTTCTCTCCAAAATATTTTCATCTTTGCATACATGTCAGCACTTTCTAAACTTAATTTTTCCTTGAGAGTCTTTAATCAATTGTAAAACCAGGTACAACATGAACCAGTCCAGGTCCCTGAAGCTTCCCCAGGGCCTGGACTGCCAACTGAATCAGCGCGCATTGTAAAGCGCCGCTGTGCGCCGCCGCAGCCCGGTGTGTGTACATTCATAGACATTAACGGAGGCGCCCAACATCCCGGTGTGCGCTGGCCTTAAAATTTGATTCTTTGTGTGACAAAGACAACATTGACATTGTGCAGATAAGCTGTTTATTTTGTACAGCTTTAGCGTTAGCATTGACAGACAAACTCATCCTTTTATAAATACACCATGCTTCTTGAGTCAAGTCTTCTCCTGATTTGTAAAATGTTTAACATGTTTTCAGAGAAAACCAATCACAACACACCACTTAAAGCCTAATGTCATAGTATTTTTTCATTTGATTTCAAACCTATCTGATCTATTAAAATCTTAATCAAAGTGGCATGGAGCTCCTGTTGATGCATCTATGATTGATCTTTGTTGAAACATGTCAGCAGCTGTCCTTCTCATGGCATAAACAGGACTTTAATTTGCTTTTCTTTAGTATATGATTGCAAAAACAACACTATGTTGCATTAACCTAAGCTGACGTAAATCACACAGACCTACTGTATGTTCACTCAGACAAAGTAGGATCTTCCAACAGTGAGACCGGACTGTCTGAAAATGTGTGATTCCTCAATTCTTGTTGTGTGACATCTATACATTGGTTCTTTGATCACAAACAGACAAAATCAAGCAGCTTAAAACCCTATGAATACATTGGAATAGCATTTGTCACACAACCCAAACACTCCAACCCCTTGTTGTTGTATCGTTGAGCACAACACTTCATCCTCTTTACCCTACGAGAGCGCAGATCAAAAGAAAACAGAGGCGGGCACGCTTCCAGAAGTAGCACAGAGAGTGGATGAATAATGCATGAACTTGTAAAGCTAGTTACTTTGATTCTGACTTTGAAGCTAAGTTCGAAGAAATTACTTGTTGCTGTAAAGTCATTGTTGTCGAAAGTAGAGAAACTATGGGTAATTTCTCCAAGTAGCACAATAACATACAGTGAACATGACCCGCTATAAAAAATAATTGTAGATAATGCTATAAAGTGGTCACTAAAGGTTTGAGGCACCCTGATTGGTCATGTATAGAAATCTCTGGCACGATAAGCTATAATCTATTTTTTGTACATATATTTGTTAAGAACACAAGAGCAGAAACATACTTCAAGTCAATCAAAATATATAAAATAAGATCGCAGGGCCACCGTTTGTCCAGCTTGACCTAGAATAGTTCTATACAAGCATGATAACTTTGTTTGATAAGATACAGTATAAAGCTTTTCCTTCAAGAGCAGCTCCCATTGATTACTGTTGTGATTGCACTGATAAAAGGTTTCTCAGTGGCTAATTAATGGGGTTTGTATGGGTGAATAAATGTGACGATATTACATTCCAAAAATTGCTTAGACATGGTTTTTAAGATTAAACATTTATTTATTTGGGTGAAAATTACTTCAAGGACAACCTCCATAATAATACGGTAGAGTAAGCGTTTTATCTCTTTTATGTAGCATGCCTATAGACCTTTCGCTGTAGTAAACTCAAATTCGTTAGCAGAGAGAAACTATGTTGCGTCCATTTAAACCAGCGTAAACTAGCTCGTTTTTGGAGGGATTTTTAATAACAAATGCAAAAAAAAAAAAGTTTGATTCTGTTTGGAACTGTCAGAATGTATGTATCGACAGCCTTTTTGTGACAGAAGGAGTGATTTTTACATTTCTTCAGGTCCGTTTTACTTTGCTAGACCCAGTAGTGGCTAAAATTTTGCTGTCTTTTAATAAGTCATTCATTTCTTGAAGCTAATGCTAGATATGCCAATGTGTGTTTATTATTATCTTAATTTTCTTGGACTACAGTTGCTTTTTGGGGCTTTTTTGTCCAAGGCGTGGTTGTTTGTAGCTTTGAACATCTGTTAGCTCTGGTCAAAGGCGTTCCTAAAGCAGGAAATAATGGTCAAATTGCACATGCACGACAAAGTAAGGTCAGGCTAACATTTGACACCAATGTCGTAGTTACAGTTTAGTTTAGTTTATTTATTTGAAGGACAATGTGCAGTTACATTAAAAAGATGGCTGCACCAGATTTAGCACAAAGCTACTTTCCATCTGCAGTCCTCGACATACAAACATTTAACATACAAATATCGTATGTTCACAGCATACAATATTTTAACGCTAAAAATCCTCGAAGTTTTAAAGCGTGGGCTAGAGTTTTCGTCTCTCTTGTCTCCGGCTAGAGCTGTGATGTCACTAGGCTGGAAAAGGTCTTTAGCTACTGTTAGCATGAAGCTATGGCTAGACTTCTTCCATCTGAGTTGTGAAAAGTGCTTCTTAGCTCATCATGTTGAAAAATTATCAGGCTCTGAAGAGAACAAAACATCATGTAACATGAAAAGGCTTAAAATGATGTGTTTTGTTAAATGCTAACAAGCTAGCTAGATCCTAAAAGATCATATTTCAATTTCAAAACCGCTCTTCTTGTAACTTTTTTTTACCAACAGTATTCAAATTCATCATGAACACTATCTTCAAAACAATGCACATGATGAAATCTTCAATTGTATATAATGCTAATCTGATCTCTTATTGGGTCTTCTAAAAGTCTAGGCTATTGGATGTTGTAGCAAACTAACTAGACAAATGCGCTGAGAAGAACTCTTTTGCCTTACCATGATTACATATGGGAGCATGAATCCATAGCACTGTCATAAACTTGCAATGTGAAGCACAGGTGTGTGAAGAGCCGGGCCGGTGTTTACAAGACATATTCATGCGTAAACAAACACAATCGATTCTGGTTCAGTAATGCTTCTGGTTTGTTTTCAAGCATAATTAAATGCGCAGCAGTTTGTGTTCTTTGAATGTGTTTTGTGTTTTGGATGTAAAATGTTTTCTATTGATTCCAGAGAGACTATGGTGACACGAATTATTTCCAGTATAATCATTTAAAGCCCACAAATGCTTTAATATTGTAAGAAGAGGGACACGACAAACTATTTTTTTTCACTTTGACAATATATTTGTACAGATTTTAAGTCACTGCAATAAAAAAATACAGTGTAAAATTCATTCATGTGTTTTAAGCTATGTTATGTCCTCTCATCATTAGTTTTCTCAGAACAGTATATGGAGTGATTTATTCATATCTGAGTAACCTTGTATTGTCCTGTAGCTAATGCTCAGAAATGTCCTGTTTGTCACATATTTTTAGTTGTGTTTACATGTGATTATTTGTAATTACAACTTTTCAAAATTATCATGAGGCCACTTTTCAACACAAAGCACACACAAGCAAATCTATGTGTTAGGTTTCCATATTTTATGGGGAGAATACATTGAGTTATATTTATTTCATGGACGCTAACATTAACAGGAGATGCACACCGATCCGATTTCTAGGATCGGCCAGTCGCTCTCCTGGTGTGCCTTTAATTGGTCATAAAAATACTTATTTATTGACTGGTGTTGATCTAGAATGTCTCATAATGTTTGACATTTTATTCATATTAACTTGTTTAGTTGTGACTTGCATTATAAATACAAGTTCCACAACACATGATAAAATGTATTGTGTTTAAAAAAAAATAAAGAGCTATTTCCGTCCTTACACTAGTATCAGTTGATATCTGGTATCGACAGATACTTAAGTCCAAAGTATTGAGATTAGTATCAGAACAGAAAAAGCTGGATAGGTGCTTACCTAACATTAACCACCTTAGAGGTGGGCAATTCTTTTTCCCTGAGGCTATAATTGAATCCAAACTGACGGAGGGCTGGACTGCGATTGTTGGTGTAGCACATTCAAATATTACAGACACATTTCTCTAAGGATGAGGGGCGCATTGGCCCAATTGCCAGGTCTGCCTGACTTACTGACTACTTGCCTAAGCTTAACCTAACCCTAACCATATTTGAATATAATATCATTTTGCTCATCTAATACTGAAGGATTTAGAGACCTGCTTACTGTTCCCAAAAATTAAGTGTGTTTACAACTTTTGGTCCCCAAATAGTGATGAATAACACCCACACCCACACCCCCAAAAGGAAAAAAATAAAATAAAATAAAAAGCTGATTGTTGCTACAAATACATTTTACAAATAAGATGCAGGGCGATTTTAGACCCTTTGTGTTTTACAATAAATAACGTGTATACCGGTACAAAGCTAAACTATTTTACATTTGGCAATAGTGATTCTGTAATACACATGCAATGAGATTCAAAAAGAATTTCCATATGAACTGCAAACAGCTATTGCCATCACTGCTTGTATCACTTCATTGCTATACCATTTCATTTCTACAAACATGTTAATATCCATCTTTAATACTCGTAAATGGCATCGTGGCAGCGGCTCCCATTCAGAACCACACTCCACCTCCTTCCACTTTCACTTTCCCCATACTTGATGAGATTGCAGCCGTGGCGTGTCGAGTACATAACAGCGCCTCATCTCGGAGTCAGTGGAGAGGGTTAACCCCAGGGCCCAGTCAATAAGCGCTGATCTGCACTTGTCATAAACACTGCAGGTCAACATTTGTCTTGTGCGCCTTCGCCTGAGTCCTACACAATGGCGTGAGAAGCTCATTTATCTTGGCTGTAAAGCAGTTTAAAACAGATTATCATAACGCTCGCATCTCTTCACCCCTCACTGATAGCGCCAACAAGCTTTCTATTATGGACACTGGGATCATCGCTCACATACCTGTCTCATACTGGGCTGGAGGGTGTCGGAACAAAGCAGAAGGTTAAAATGTACCGCTACGAATGTTGGCGTTATGAATTGTCTGCGGTGATGGTAGAATAATTGCTTTCTTCTGTTCAAGGAGATGAGTTTAATTTATGTAGACGTGAGTAAAGGGTATTCAACTTAGAACAAAAAAGCTTTGATATGGAAAAAATGCATATCAATTAAGTAGACATTTTAAGCTAAATTGACTTCAAAAATTTATAAACCATTTATTGTTGTCATCTTTTCCCATTTAAGTTGTAATTAAAGTAATCTTTGTTCTCTAGTGGATAAGACATCATTGCTCTGTCTATGCTTTTTTTGTTTTGCTATTTTTCTTTTAACAAACAATGATAATACTGCCAATTTGTGTAACATTAGAGCTAATGGAGCAACATCTCACTGGAAACAAGCTTGAGTATCAACCCGTAAACTAACCTGGCTCACGCCAGATGGATATGTGTTGAACTCCTATCTGAGTTCTCATATCCATCTTGGACTTTACACACTGAAAGCTTTGAGAAAAGGTGGGGCGTCCGGCTCTTCTTTCAAAAATGAAATTACTCCGTATTTCTGCTAAAACCGCGTCAAAAGCAGCATAAACACGTACATCCACGAGAGCCGCCATCTTTGTATAGCTTGAATCAGACTCAACGGCAGCGCCGGGGCGCTGACAGCCGTCTTAACACCGCCGAAACATCGCTGGTTCGGACTCTCGAACCATTTGGGCGGCTGTAAGGCCAGATGGTTTATCTCGTGTTTGTGAATTCACAAATATCGCGAGATAAACCATCTGGCTGGCCAGGTTACCCTTAAACCCTAAAAGAGACAATTTTGGAAAATGCAAGTTCGTCCATGACAAATAGAATTCAATTTGTACCAAAATTCACATTTTTTCTTTAGAATTTGCAATTCAACAGCTGTGAAACTATGACAAACTATGTCACACCAAAATGTGTCATATGGGCTTCATTCCAACGTCTCTCTTTTTTTTTTTTTTTTCTTCAGTATGTAATAAAAACAAGATGAAGTAAAAATAAAATTGTAGCTATCATTTTTAGAGTCAAATCAGCTATTCTGGGATGAATCAGTTTCTACTGTAAACAAAAAAAATTAAGAAAAATGTTAATAGGACTTTTGCATTGGCTCTGCCTACATTTTTAAAAAGTAATTTTAGGTCTCTAAAACAATTTTTTACCTAAGTTACCCTCAGCTTTTGCAGAGGAATTGTCAAAAGCCCAAATCTGCCAAATCTAGTGTCATTCAGGTCTCAGCTCTAAACACCAGCTTTACTAATCCTTAAATTTATCAAAAAACCTTAGATTCTGTTTTCTTTTGAGTGAAAAGAGTTCTCAATTATGATTAGAGCCTCTTAGTCTCAGAAGCTAAAGTTTCAGCTTCAAAAAGTGTCTAGCCGTTTGCTTGTGCTCCAAAGGGTCAGAAACAGTTTAGTTTAGTTTAACAATTTAGTCTCGCGTGTATAGGCTGGATAATAAGCCGGAATACCGGTTAACAGTCTTCTAATGTCTGAAAGTAGAGGATATGGGCCATGGAAGCAATGCATAGTTTTAAAAAAAATAACTAGACAAATGGCAGCAGCAGTATTTTGAATGTATGACGTACAATTTAAACCTGTCAGCTGTATAACAAGTTGTGAAAACACTGTATGTGGCATGATCACATCCGTAATGTTCATTCAAGACCTACAAATTGCACGTAGCAACATTAGAGCAACACATTTCTTTTCATTTGCTCTGAAAACCCTTCTGAGCACAAGTCCTTTTGAGCAGTTGTGCAAAATGGGCTTATGTCAATACAGACTTGCATAATGGTGTGTATGTTTAGACACTGAATGGGGCTTTGGTAGGTTCGAATGGGAACACCAGTGTGTGAAATATGCTGTGCAAAGGAAGCAGGCTAGAGATGTGGCACTGGGCTAGCAGTTGGCACCAAGTGGAGACAGTCAGCAGTAAAAAGAAAGCTAAACAAACATGGCTCCCGCTAATGGTTTGTGATCAGGCAGGACAAGGAAGAAGCGCCTGACCAAGCATAACGATTCATACTAGATAAATATGAACAGCCTACACCAAAAACACTGTGTTTATTATGAACAGTCAAACAACAATATGGTCAGAAACTAGTTTAAACTAGGGCTGGGCAATATTGATAAAAAATAATATTTCAATATTTTTGGGGCAAATCTCGATAAAGATATTTGGACGATATTCTGTCAGTTCAACATAAATGTGTTTAAATCTGTGTTCAAATGACTTACACTGGAGAAAACGACAACCTTAAATATTCTAACAGGTTTTAAAATTGACCGTTTGACGTAGTGTTTATTGTGATTTAAGGTTTGACTGTCTTAAAGTAGATCAAGTAAATGTATTTATTAAGAACATAAGATTTTTTTTCACTTTAGTGTGTATTTTTCTTTAAATTAGATTTTGCATTTCATACTTGTTCTGTTGGCAATTCAAACGCTAAAATCTACTCAAAACATGTACAATACTACTAATTCTAGGCACACGTACCTTGTTTTTCTATTCTATATTTGTCAAACTCATTGCAAAGTGCAGCAATCTCCCATAATAAACAATTTTTTTCTGTTCTTTGAATTGATTAATGTACAACTTCTGATATAAACTTGCCTTGTTTTTAAGAAAGTACAGCGTCACTTATGTGGTTTTATTGACTGCACGATATACTTGATATTCAATTTTTGGATATCTTCAAAACAACATTCACGATATTATCTAAAATTCGATATATTGCCCAGCTCTAGTTTAAACCCGACACTGTTGATATTGGGATAGTATCTTTACTAATTTTAAATGATGTTCCTGACTTCATCAAGAGCCTCATGCTGAAACACAGGCTAAATAGAGGGCCAATCTGAACCAAATAAAAGTGGACATGCAAAAAAAAAAAAAAAGGTAGATTTTTTAAACTCAGTGTAACATGTATTACTTATTGCTGTTTGGGCAACTTCTTGAGGTGGTCTGAAGTCCATCAAAATTGATTTGAGGGCCACATTAGGCCTCCTGGACGGGCCGCAATTTGGACAAGCCTGCAGACAAATGGGGAACCTTACCACAAACAGTCCTGTTCTGTCAACATCTCTGCCGTGGCCCTCCCCTATGTCGTCCATGACGTCTGCTACCTCTTCTTTTCTATCCTCGACCCACTCCTCACAAAAAATCCCATCACCTGACCATGTGTATTGTGTTTTTTTTTTTTTTTTTTTTTTTTTTTTCTGTTTGCTTTGTTCGGAAAAGCGAGTGGCGGCAATCAAAAGGTGCAGCGGCCCAGGGGTTCTCTCCAAACGTAATTACGTTGTACTCTGTGACAATGACAATAAATGTTTCTGTTCCGTTCAAACAATAATGCTTATTTAATGCTTAATTCTAATTAACTAATCATTAAGTATCTTCTTAATTAATACTTTATTCATACTTAACAGACCTGCCAAAAATTTTGTTATTAATTCTTAGTTCATACTTTACAAAGTGTTAATAAACTTTTAAAACATAAGTTATTCAGGCAGTTGTTATGTGTTAGTTAAGTGTTAGTTAAGTTGTTTTGTGAGCTTTTCTAAAGTGAAGACTAATAATGCTTTATTAAGTATGTATTAATACTGGCAAAAATTTAGAGAATCCACAGTGTACTTTTGCAACATTTAGACGTGAAAATGGTTAAGAAATATCTGAATAAATTGTTTAGAAAAAGCGAACTAACTTTCCCTGAAATGTCCCTGTTACACTGATAAATTGGATCTAGATTTAAAATAATAAAACAGAGAAACAGAGATACTTAGCAACAAAATGTATTGAGTCTTTTTTTTTTTTTTTACAACATTTACAAACTCCTATTCCTTATAAAAATTAAAAACACTAGCAAAAGGCTAGACTGGGTCAAAACTTTCTTATTGTAATAAAAAAAATTGTCACAATACAACAATTGTGTTAAAAGGATATACAAAAATGTGTTTTGTTTTATGTAACCCTCAGACATATCTGTATGTCAATGTGGTAGAAGTCTGCTCTAACTGCAGTTTTGAAACTTACTGCTACTTGACTTGTTTAAAACCTTTAAAACATTTTATATTTGGTTTTATCCCAACTAAAAACAAGTTTCAACCAAGGACAAAGTGTCTGAAAACATGCATAAACAGAAAATAAACTACTAATATGGCAACACAAAAATACTACATTGTAGTTTTAAACCCCTACTGAATGCGCATTTTAATTTTACACTGCAAAAAATAATATCTAGGCAAGTCTTGGCTTCAAAACATATATGGTTAATCTGAATATATTTGAATGGGTAAGTAAAATCAGTCCCATCAGTTTAGCTTGTTTCTATTTCTAAGCTGTTTAAGGTCAATTTTGTTTTACAATGAACAAAATGTAATTTACTGATCTTCATGTTTTACTAAATACATGAAAAAACACAAGATGTCTGCTTTATTTTTGATCAACATTTGATTTAAGTTTAACTTAACTCTATCTTATTTTGTTGCAATGTACAAATTAGCATTTATAATTTAGCTTTAAATGGAATTAGCTTCCCTGAGGCTTTCATTGTTTTGATTTTTGCTCTATCTCTGCATCTTCAGAAATGGCCATCGCACACTGACCAGCTAAAACCGAAAGCTTAACAGCACTTGTGTATGTTTGCATGATGTTTTGTATTTGTCTGGGGCAACAATACAGAGCTCCGCTATTGGAGCAGTGATGACAATGGTGTTGCGATCCACTCCAAATTTTTGAAAGCTCGTGCCATTGTTCCTCCTTTCTTGAAGATTTTGAGAATCTCCAGATATCTTGCCACAACTTGCCTGGGACTTTGAGCTGGAACAAAAACACAAAATAAATTAGAAGTAAAATACAATTAAAAGAACAGAAAAAAATGTGTCTAATAATTGTGTAATGGCAAAACGCTTAATAGTGGTTTAGCGGCTGAAAAGGGCTTGACATATTTTACTACGAAAAGACAAATTCAAAAAAATGTATGAGCAAAATTAGCTGCCATTACAATGTTTAGTAATAAGACAAACTTATATTGACATCAAGTTCACAAACAGCGTAATGCATGTTTAGATAATTAGATTTAGACGATTAGATCAATAACATTTGCATCATAGTGTACAAAATGTAGTAAATCCAATTTTTAAACATAAAACTGATATTTTAAAACAAATCTTAATCGTATTCATATACATACTGTATAGATACAGTTAGGTCCATAAATATTTGGACGCTTACTGTAATAGATTTTGAATTAAATAAGCGATGTTCTTTATTGCAAACCTTCAGGATTATTTTGAAGGTATTTATATCCAAAACCAGCCAAATGATGTAGGAATGACAACAGTTTGTATGAATGAATCACACTTTTCAAGGACTCAAAACGAATTGGACAATTGAATTTTTAATTGTTCCATGGCCAAGAGGGCATCATTTCCTCGCTGGCCCATTTACAAGGACCCGAAAGTATGCTTTAAAGCCACAATAAGGCCCAAAAACTCAAAACAAACTCCTCAGAGAGATGGCAAAAACCAAACCAAATCATTCTCATAAAAAAGCAAAACCCCAAAGCAAGGCTGTCGCTGATTGCAAAATAGGCAAATAAAAATACAAAAAAAGTAATTGCTCTATTAAATATTCTTTATTTGTAATGTCACTTTAGATCCCTTAGAACAGGGGTGTCGATCTCATTTTGACAAAGGTCCATATTGGCATCGGGGTTGTCCTTGAAGTGCCAGTTGTAACTGAAATTAACCTTACTAATCTTTGACATACAACAAATAATAGTTGTATTTGATTGTTGTATATTTATTGAAGTAACAACAACTGAATATACATCTGCATTAGTCTGAAAAATGTCTTATACTATTTAAGTTTCAGACCAATTGTTTCATAGGTTAAGACACCCAGATTACTTCTGGCACTAATAAACAATTAAAGTAAACCTTATAAGGTCTTGAGGGCCGCATCTGGCCCCCGGGCCTTGAGTTTGACATCTGTGCCTTAGAAAAATGAGAGGCATACCTTCAAACTGTTGTCATTCCTACACCGTTCACCTGATTTGGATGTAAACCCCCTCAAATTAAAGCTGAAAGTATACAGTTAAAGTACATATTTTGGTTCATTTAAAAGCCATTGTGGTGGTGCCTAGTGTCAAAAATATTAGAATAATGTAAATGTCCAAAGTGACTAAAAATTGAAAGAGACATTTTACCTCGCTGACAATCCCAGTTCTTTGTTTTAAGGGAACGCTTTCTCTTCATCCTTCTTTTCTTTTTTCGTTCAAATGATTCATTCCCACTTTCTTGTTCTGATGAAGTTGCATTCTCACGTTTTCTCTTCATCAGAGGAGTTTTCAGTGTCATATCCCAAGGTTCCATGAACGCTTTCAACTTCAGAAGAGTCGGAAGAGTAGAGGGAAATGTACTCATCACGAAGCTTAGAAGAGCTGGTTGATTGGGTGGAGCGGGCAGAGCGTATGGAGGGACTAGAGCAGGGGTCCGGTTTTCTGAGCGCTGTAACAAAAATTTAACGAATGTTAAAAATCAGCATCATCTAATAACTGCACATTTTTGTTCCAAGAGAAAATTTGGAAAAATATTGTTTTTCAGATAACAAAAATTAAATGCATGTTAAAAGTATTTTTGTTAAACACATTATTGTTTGTTAATTTTAGAGATTGATCGATATATTGGCCGGCCAATATTTTGGTGTCAATATTTAGATTTTTTTCTGTATCGGCCATATCAGCTATCGGCTTCAATTTGGTCGATATCTGATCTGGCACTCACAATGCTCAGCTGAGTCATCATTAACGCGACTTTACATTTTATTCTTGTTCTATGACTTTGGCTGCAGCGCAAGCTTTAATAAGTGCTTGTTTGTTTGTCAATACGGACAATATGAGTGGTTTTTAATGCCGCAAAATACAATTGAGCCTCATTAGTGTGTGAAGGAGACGCACATGTACCAGGGTGAAGAATAGCTTAGGTTTTTTTTGGTTATACCCATTTTCCCCAGTTATGTTTTTTAAAGCTAAAATAAGAAAATGGCTTTGAAATTGGCCATTGATATTGGCCTCGGTCAAAGAAAAACACATATCAGTTGAAGGTTAGTTTATGTAACTTGGTACTAATAATTTAATAATACTAATATCTCTATATTCAGGGTATTGATTGGCATAATATATTTCCAACAATTTACTAATCAATGGATCGGAATACAAACTTAATGCAAATGATATTTGATTTTGCAAGCTCAATCCTAATATATTGTAAAGTGACAAGTGAATTACCATGCCAAAAAACTGTTGTTTAAAGTAATATAAACCAGCATTGTAATAAACAATTGAACTAATGCTTTGAGTGTGACACACATCTTATGTTGGTGAAAATATATGTATACCTGCAGCTAGTTGTTCTTTTAGAAAGTCATTGTCCTCTCTGCAACTCTTCAATTCTTTTATTTTGAAAAGTCCACCTTCATTTCCAACTGTTTCAACTCTTGTGATTTTCTTTCGTTGAATTAATGATGCTGTTGGGGCCATTGACAAACCTAAAACACACACAAAAACAACAAACAAGTGGGGTTTCACCGTGATGTCATAAGGCCAAAAGGCAGTTTTTCCAATTAATACCATTATATTTAGCTATGAAATATCTTCAAATATACAAAACTTATTTAAATTGATTTGTGAGGTGAGTAAATTTACAACAATCCAAATTTACAATCCAAGACAGCATGTCCTACAACATATTATGTAAATGGCTGAAAAAGATATGTTGTAAAACATTACTGTAAAGCTGTAGTTGTAAATTCATTTAGTCTGTATTAAGGCTTTAAATGTGTTTTATAGAACTCGTGTGATAGAAAACTAAATCCCTGTCAATGTCAGTGCATCACAGCAAGTGGCAAAACATTTAAGTTACAAAAGTAATGAAAATATATGATTTTTATTCGTGTAAAAACTAAATAAAGAAATAACTTTATGACAATGTGCAAATCTGACATGATTAAAAGTAGGCTTTGGACTACGTGCGAGAGAAACACACTTACTGCTGGAAGCCATGCTGGAAGCACGGTCCTCAAACTTGTCGTCGTTCTCAATTTCTTCGTGGTTTGACCTCCTTCCTCGCCTACTGCCACGAGTCTGCATCGTGAGGCCTTGTTTGGGGGCAGATTTTGACATCGTGTCGGAGGATTCCGGAGTTCACGAAAATGCAGCAAGCTACCAGGCTAACCAGGTGAGCTACAGACGAAAGGCGTGCACGACTTTTGATGACGTCACTTACGTGCGCAAAGCTTAGCCAATATAACAATAAAAAATAATAATAAAATAAATAAATATTTGCTTTACATTTATGCGCATATTTAATTGAGTAGCTAATGCAAACTTAAACTAAAAAAAAAAAAAAAAAACACGAGACGTAGAAGAACTAAGAATGAGCGGGACTTCATCCGGACGCATGCGCAAGGCAAAAGAAAGTTACGCGTTCTGTTTACATTTATTGCAGAAGGAAACTGTCCACCAACATGAGCCGATTCAAGCAACTAAGAATGTTTTTTAATTGTGAAATGACTAAAAGAAAGTCTTTAAAACTCATCCAGTGGCTCCAAAAGAAGAAATTACTGAAAAGTAAGATGAAATGTCGAAGCTGCCATCGGAATATGCAACTGAAAGCAAGATCTAATTCTGGAGATCGCTATGCCTGGTATTTAATTATCACCATATGTATCATGTACATATTATTTATCCTTACAGTCTTCTTACAAATTCAGACTAGCACTGTGTTGTCCTTAATATAGAAGAGAGAGGCTACAACTCTGAATTAGTGCCATGCTTAAGCGGAAAGTGACTAGTGCTAACGGTAACTGGCCTGTACTCCAAAGAGAAAAGCGAGGCTGGCTTGAGGATAACCCCAGGGGTTAATGTATGTTGGAACAGTGCGAAACTGCGTAATAAGAGATGATGACTATGGCTGCCTAACTTTACGCACAGAAATATTGTTGCAATGAAGTTATTGTAGAGTCAAACAATTTCTTTGGTTTAGCCAAATTGTAATAGGGTTCTTATTAACACGAACTTTCAGCGCTCATGATGATCTAACGTTAACTAAGCTCTTTCAATTTGGCTCTGACTCGTTTTTTGGCGTGCAATGATATGCAAATCAATCGTAACGACTTGTCAAGTGCGCTTAAAAGTAATTGAAATGTTAAATGTGGGAAAAAAAATGTCTATTAAAATTTTTAGGTAGCATGGCACAACATTGAGTTTACCGTTTTCTCTTTATTATTTTATGTTTTGCAGGTCACTGTCTTTGTAATTTGACATTTGATACCAATAACATATTGCAATATATAATTTCTAATAATTGGTCTTTTTAAGGATATGTCAAAATGCAGTCCATTTGGGGAGACCAAAGCAACTGTCTGTCAGGCATGGATCCATATTCTCACATTCCAAAGTATCGCTGAGAAAGTGGATGAATTTCATGTACAGGTTGGTAAAATTGTTGATGTTTATTAACATTTATTTTGTTAAATGTATAACCTTATTTGTGAGCTTTTTATTTTATTATTTTTAAATGTGTTTTGTGTAATAATGATGATGATGATCATGATGATGATCTTTAGTGCCTTAGACATAGGTAGGTGTTACTATAAATGCAACACCTACCCACATCCAATGACCGGGAAGACCATGAAAATCAACTGGCCCCTAGTGGTCTTAATCAGGAAAATGAAATTAAACATTTTTTTATAAATTTCTAAGATTATCCATCTTTGTATTATATGACATTGATTTATGAATTCACCTGGGCAGTGGATATATGAGTATGTAAAAACGGTTTGTATTAATTGTTGTGTTTGTCACTCCAGCTGCTTGCTCTTGGCTCTGTCAGCCACACAGTGAACAGAGTGTATATAGGGGAGTGGCGCACACTGTGAAACCATTGACCTAAAGAAGATCCTGTGTGGATCGAAACGTTGTTTGTTTTATTAAATTTGCAGATTTGAAGTCAGTGTGCGGGCTCGTACTTTTTCCCAGATTTAACTGCAAATAGCCTAGTAGCTTTGAGTGATGCGTGTATTTACGCTTTTTGTGAGCTTTTGGAAGCATAACAGTGCTTTACTTGACATACCTACCAGTATAAACGATGACTCAAATATTATAGTGATTATGAACTTACAAACAATTATTTTCTTTTGTGTGTCTTTTTAGGTTTTGTCAAGGCTTAAGACTCAGGCAGATTGACCTGATGGACGACTCAATAGCTGCCAGTTCAGCAACACTTTCAAGAATGGCAAAAAGAGTACGAGAAGTTTGTCGGACAGCAGTTAAAAGACTGAGAAGACAGACAGGCCAAATGATTGGAGGAAGAACAGAATTTGTGGCCATAGATGAAAGCCATTTTCGACACAAACGAAAGGTAAAAGCTATTAAACAATCAATTTAACAATTAAATAGTCCTACATTTTTACAAGTTTTACCCTTGTGTGTATGGAAGAGGGGAGAATGGCTGGAGGATGGAAGAGGAAGAAATGGGTCTTTGGAATGTTGGGTGTTCGAAATAACGGAGGAGGCGGCCAATTCTACGTCTCGTAGAGCGCAGATCACGAAGGCATTTGGTCCCCATCATTGCTCGCCATGTGAGAGAAGGTTCCTCGGTTTTAAGTGATGAGTGGCGGGCATATCGGATTCTTCCTGCATTGGGATATCGCCACTACACGGTTAACCACAGCAGGTGGTATGTAGATCCAAATACAGGTGCCCATACTCAACACATAGAGCGGGCGTGGCGCTCATACAAAGAGCAGGTCTGGAGGTTGAGGGGTAATAGAACAGATAATTTGTTATCTGAACATATTGCTGTAATCGAATGGACGGAATGGCTAGCCAAAAAGCATGCTGACGGGCCACTGGGCCGGTTAATCTATGATATTGGTAAAAAGTTCAAGTGATTCTTTTACACAGGTGAACCTTGGAGCAATCGTTCTGTTAGTTTAGTATTGTGATAGTGATTCTTTACAGCATGGTATATTGCCTGAAGCAGCAAACATTTTGTACTTTGTGATGTCATTCAGTTGTAGTTTGAAATGTACCAGCCAGGTTTACCCTTAGTTGATCTACTTTAACATAACCTGTTTTTTTTTTTCAATTTAAAATGATTTAGTTTGATTTTTGTTCAGTTACAGTGAGAAATTAAGCTGTTTCAGTCAAAGACTGCAAAAATTCAAGCAATCTATTGAAAAGGTGTTTACAAAAAAATCCCTTAATGTGTTTGCAAATGTTTGTAAATGTTGTAAAAAAAAAAAAGATTCAATACATTTTGTTGCTAAGTATCTCTGTTTCTCTGTTTTATTATTTTAAATCTAGATCCAATTTATCAGTGTAACAGGGACATTTCAGGGGAAAGTTAGTTCGCTTTTGCTAAACAATTTATTCAGATATTTCTTAACCATTTTCACGTCTAAATGTTGCAAAAGTACACTGTGGATTCTCACAATTTTTGCCAGTATTAATACATACTTAATAAAGCATTATTAGTCTTCACTTTAGAAAAGCTCACAAAACAACTTAACTAACACTTAACTAACACATAACAACTGCCTGAATAACTTATGTTTTAAAAGTTTATTAACACTTTGTAAAGTATGAACTAAGAATTAATAACAAAATTTTTGGCAGGTCTGTTAAGTATGAATAAATTATTAATTTAGAAGATACTTAATGATTAGTTAATCAGAATTTAAGCATTAAATAAACATGATTAATCATTACTTTTAATGTCAATTAAGTAGATACTAAGTATTAACTAAGATAGTAATTAACTAGTTATTGAGCATGAATCAGTCTTAACTAAGTATTTGTTAACTATTAAGTAAGCATTAACTCATGCTTTATTAAGGCTAAATAAGGTGTAGTTAATATAAAGTGTACCCAATATTCGCTAGCAAGCAAGCTAGCTCGGTTCTGCACAGTCAAAGCCACAACTTTCTATTTTTCCCTATTATGTCAATGAATTGGAGCAAAAACAACACCTTGAGACAAAATTTATTATATGCTCATCATAATTCTGTCACTCAGTTTGAATCATAAGTAGTCTTCAATGTTTCATACATATTTCAATAATCTTTATTCTCAATTGCACAAGCTGCCATAACAGCTGCAATTTGTTTTGCATAAAAAACTATTATATGAAGGAACATAATGCTCCATGGATGTAATTATCAATTACACTACATTGCAGACAAAAACATCTTAGTTCTTCAAGGCTGGAGTTCCCCAAGGCACTGTTCTGGTGCTATAGATGTTTTTACAGCAACACTACTAATATTTGCTTAACTTCCCAGTTTTATCCTTACATTTGACTTTTTCATTTTTTTGTCAAGTGTTTAATAAATCACTTGCCAAAAGAAGTATCTACCGATCATTTCTATTTTGAGTTACCACAGACTGTAGCATTAAGGTAACAACTTATAGTAAACTGTGCGATTTTACTACCACATAATAATGCAAGGCAGTTAAAATGACTGAACATATAATTTTATGTGCAATGCGAGCTCGACTGACAACTGCTGCTATATTGCATACTGCATACGCGTACCAATTTATGAGACCTAATTATCACGCCTCGGTGCACTGGCAAAATGCGGTGGCTCTTTACTACCAATTGTAGGTTTTGTCACGTTATGGGAATTAGCAGACTGAATTCATTAGCTTGCATTGGTTACCTCTGGGCCGTGGGCAAACATCAAGAAAAAGCTATCGGTCTTGACAGTGGAAGTATTAACAGCAGTCGCCATTTATGGAAGTCACAAATTATGAATAAAACATGGTGTGTCGTGTTTGACAATTTCATCAGCACTAATAAAACCATTGGCATGCCATTGATTCGCCAATTGGGCTTCTGACAGCATTAATTGAAACGGCAACGTAATTAAAATTTCAATTAATTATGTGAGACAAATGGAGAGAAAAATGTAAAAAGCAGGACTTGACCTTCAAACTGAAAAGTGCCTCTGAGCAGTTATCGGGATGGATCTTTACGTACTTATCCTGTATTAAGTCATACTGTGAGTAGCAGTTGGGATGTGATATTTTAGTGCATGTCATTCAATGTGTAAAAGATGCCATCATTATATATTTGAATTCAAAGGCTTACATTTTCTTTATTTCTTATCTCTATTGATAGCAAAAGAGTTTTTCTAATGGTATGAGGTCAGGCAAGCATCAACTATAATGGAAATAGTCAATAATGATTTATATTATAGAATTTAAACATATGAAATAACATTTGGAATTTAGTGGCGAAATAGGCTGACTTCATGTTCTTGACCAGAGTAATTTATCTGAGTAATTCGCCAAAAATATAATATATAAACAAGAAACTACTTCTATATTTGTCTATATTTAAATTTTGCCAATGCGATATTTTACTTTGTTTAATAGAATGCACTCAGGTTGTGTTTTGCCTCAACAAACAACTGATGCTAGCTTTGCTATGTCAAGACTATTGGCACAACAAATAATGTTGATCAAATCAGCATTGCTTTAGGAACATTGCTATATTTGTACATTTTTGGCTGTTTTTCACCCAAGCCTGTTTTCTCTTTTCCAATTATCAATGTTAAAAGTGGAACCAAATTGAGTCCTGGGAGTATCTTCTACACTGACCCTCCGTGACTCACTTCAGACCCATCAGGAGGGGCAGTACCATACCAACTGGACTCATTCCTTTGGAAACATGGATACTACAATACTTGTGTAACTGGCAGTAGTTTGTCTTAATGGTAAAGCTCTATTACGCTAGCCAGACTGGCGCCACCTAGTGCCTCAACTCAATTTCATTTCACTCCAGCTACTAGGTCATCGCAGGACTGTGGACGGTTCCCAAAAAGCAGGAAGAACAGTCCTCCAATCAGCGTGCAGGAGTGGAGTGGTGCGTTGGCCAGAACCAACCCAAGTTGAGATAGCAGACTGTATGTTTTCTCTTCCTTTAACCTTGTGTCAAATATCAACTTAAAAAATCATTATTGTACCATTTAATTTGCAAGATTACCACATAGAAACTGCAACAATCACTAACAACAAAATGACCAAAAAAGCAGTGATTGGTTAAATCAAAAAAGTCCCCGTCCACTTTGATGTGAACGAACCCCAGTGATGTGAAGTAGGATGGTTTCCACGAAGTAAAATGGAATCGACTGATGCATCAGTACAGTATTACGTTACACACTGCAAGCTTGCACCACTTTTGAATTCCATTCAATTAGTACGTTCTTTATCTAGAAAGCAAGCAGGCAAGCCACTGCTTCCTTGCCATGGTCCACGGTGCCAGTTTCCAACGTCTTTGTCAGGTATGAGTAGACGTGTCATGTGTGTTATGCTCTGGTCTTGTCACACTCTCTCTTATTGTGTTGTAGATGCGGTTTAACTCTGCCGTGGCCACTACATCTGGTAGCCTTACTAGTTGATGGCCCTCTGGAGCACCCTGGGTTGAGTGCTCATCTGTCGGTTATTTTCTTTATGGAAGCTGCTGGCATCTGCTGTTTTTTTATTTGGGTCAAATTTTGGTTTAAGCCTATGTTTAGTCGCAATACTTTAAGTGATTGTGTTGGTTCTATCTTTTGCTGTTGTCATTTGATATTTTTCTGTTGATGTTTGTTTTCACAATTATACAATTTTGAGTCGATTAAACATAAGATGATCCCTTTAACGCTGGACTTACTTCCATGCAAATGGCACACTAACGTTTTTAGTTGCAGCAGGAAGATCTTCCTTCGTCTCCTCTGCTAATCAATCCTATTGACCGGCCGACTGCTGGGAGTGTGTCCAATCCCATCTCTTCTTCTTCCCCTTGACATGATGCTGTTGCTGGGATGAACCTGGGACATGCTCTTAGAAGTCATTAGACCTCCACATGGAGCAAGAAAACTCATCCAGACATGCCCTGCCACAATGGAGTCACGCTCGCCGGCACTGTCATGGCCTGTTGAACACCAAGAGGGTCTTTGGGTGGTGCAGAGTCGGGGATAAGACGTTTGTCAGTAGAAAGAGAGTGGAGACTTAAAAGAAATGCTGTGTGATAAGCAGCTGCAGTGGACAATAGGGCTAATCACAAATAATAAGAGCGACTGGACTATAGATTTTAGCTTTGTGTGGACTGACAATTGAAAATGGTGAAGCAAAAATGATTTCTGTACTTCTAATAATCAAACCTGTTGGAAAGAAAAAAAATAACCATGCACGTGTAAGTTAGCCTCACCAACATATTTTGAATGTTTTGATGGATGCTTCTAGGTGCAGAAAGGAAAAGGCTTTATAGCTTTGGTTTATTTTTCTCCATGTGTAGGCTTAAGATATCATTAAAATTGCACCCCGAGGCACTGTGCAAAACTGACAGAAAACCATCATTGTGAAGTGTCCAAGTGCCTTTTATAAATTGCTTGTTTATTTGGTCAGAACTGTACCAGATATTTCTTGTTTTAAACTGCACAATTTTGGCAATTTGTGAGAAAATATTTCTGATCTTGAGACGTGGTTGAAAAAAAAATGGCTCATAGCTGTCAGAATAAAACAGAACCAAAGACTAAACTTCCATCAGACAACCAAAGATGGGCTGTTATTAATAGAAACCTGACAGTAATTCAGAATTTCTGTTGCAGAGGGAATGCTGTCGCTTTGTGTACATTTTTGTCAAGCATGTAAACAAAACCACACTACACCTCCTACACACATTGCAGACACCTCATCTTCCACATACATTTCACGTTTGATTATTGTTGCTTTAAAGGTGAGGTTGCCGATATTTACACTGCAAACATGATTTAGGTTTTAAATCTGACAACTTCTTCTCTTAAATCCTAACATACCCTCACAAGATTAACAACATACTTGCAACAGACAGACCCTAACATAAGCAAACATGGCAGTAAAAGAGCTTGACTGGTCCACAAGGCTGTGCTTGTTGCATTAAAGGTCAAGGTGTTTCTCTGGTTTAATTTTTGATAACGGTATGCATTAGCCTCAATAGTAGTTATGTTCCCTTTGTTGCTTATTTAATTGTTTTGAATATATCCCTCCACTGCATATTGCAACTCCTTTTGTCTTGATCTAGAGGATATTGCAAAGGTATTGTTCCAAAAAAAGGTCACATCGCGTTTGATGGGCTTAGCAACAGTAAGTTAGCGGACCCACCGAAAGATCAGCTATATAAACCTTTTTTGTACAAACAACAAAATGAAATTGGAGAGGACCACCCAACCACAGCCAATCAGAGTGCTGTATTCGACTCCTTTGCCATATATTTAAAATAGAAAACTGAAAGTTTGCTCATTTGCAGCTAAGAAAATTAGCTATTTTACAAAATAGCTTATTTACAATGAACATAATTTTATATGGCCCATTTTTTGTCTCTGTTTTTTTTTTTTTTTTTTTTTTTTTTTTCATTTTTGTCCCAGACCAAGAGCCACTCTCTGACAAATGAAATGAGAGTTAAATTTGGCTAAATCTGGCCACATGAGAGCTTTCAGAGGTGTCACAAGAGCTGCAATAAATCTGTACTACAAGACAAATTATAGGCTACATGGTGCAAATCGTACTATGGCTTATGTTGACCACAGAACACTACCTTTGCTGCATTCATTTGATTAAATTTAAAGTCCTGTTCTGGTCATGCACCTGGCTTATTAAAGGTTACGCTGACGGACTTTTGGCTTCGGACTTAAATTAAAGATGGCATATTGATAAACACCTGCCTGGGATGCTCGTCAAAGCTCACAAATAGCCCAACCAATATCTGTCTAACTAATTGCTTCTTCTAGATTGGTCCATTGTCTAGTGGTTCTTTCTCAAACCAACCAGTAATCAATGCAACCTCCTCTTGAAGTCCTGTCCTTTTTACCGTTTCCCAAAAAGCCGCTCGGCCTCTTATCCCCACAAACACTTGAGCAAAGCAAACAATAAGGTCAGTGAATAGCGCAGGCATTGTTGCGTCTTCACATTTCTCATAATGGCCCCTCCCTTCTGCACTAGATTGAGTCTGGACCTGAATGAAAGCAGGGACAAAGGCAGTAGCTGTCAGTGGTCCGTGAGACATGGAGGATTAGGCCCGGAGATGAAGACCTGTCGTTGGGCAAAGCCAAAATGCACTGCGGGTATCTGAGAGGCAGCGGGCAGGAGGCCATGTGTCTTTCACGATGCTCTTTCTAAATAAGGGATAATTAAATATGCAGGCTAGCTGACTGCTCAAGACTGTGGCCACATATGAATGACAAAACATACATAGAGTAAGGGTAAGAGGGAATAAAACTAAATGTATTATAAGATGCTTTGGTTAGCTCTCTGAAGGTCATAATTACTCCCAGGTGACAGACTGTTTCTATTTGGAGTTTGCATGTTCTTTCCATGTCTGTGTACTGTAATTTCTGCCCTATTGAGCGCACCTGAATATAAGCCGCACCCACGAGATTTAAGTAAGAAAAATGCTAAAGTACATATATAGGCCGCACTTGTTAATAGCAAGTCCATGAGAGTCTATAATTTTGCTGCATTGCCTTATAAATCGCATTGTTCAAAGCTCGTGAAAGAAGTAGCGGCTTATAATCCAGAAATTATGCTCTTGAACATACATAAGTACATAGATACAAACATACATGCATTTCTACAATACATACATACACACACACACATACATACACTAAGCTCAACATGATGGTAGATCGTTCAAAATATTTGTATGTATGTATGATATGTATGTATGTATGTATGTATTATGTAATGTACGTTGTATGTATGTCTGTATGTATGTATGTATGTAATGTTCTTGTTTTGCATCTTTTGGAGAACCATTTTGACTTTTAACCAACAGAGTGAGGACATTTTGGGAAGTGAGGACATTTTGGTCGGTCCTCACTTTGCGAAGGCCTGTTTGTGTCAAGATGTGGTTTAAGGCAAGGTTAGAATTCGGTTAAGGTTTGGATTAGGCCAGGGTTAGGGGTAGGGGGTTAGTTTGGATGGTTAAAGTTAGGGTAAGGGGCTGGGTAATACATGCCAATGAAGTCCTCACTAAGAAAAACAAGTATGTATGTGCTTTTGTGAATTTGATTCATACATTTTTCATTTATATTTATGAATAATCAACCATTGTGCATAGTTAAGACAGTATTCCTTTCTCTATTATTCTTTTGTTGACAGTGTAGCATTTGTTATGTTTTCAGTGGCTCCCATAAGCAATAATCTGTAAATAAATATGTGTTATGCAAATAAATATGTATAATGCATAACATGTATAAGAATTTGTACTTAGTTGTTGCACTTATTTAGTTGTTGCAGACTATAAATATTCCCAGTTTATGAATAAAAATGGATGAAAATATGCAGAAAAAAAAACATGAACAACACTAATAATGCATTCATGGACACTATGCTCACTCTCAGCTTCTTCATTTGAATTATCTCTGCAAAGAAGAACTGCTCACTAACACATACAGATCTGTGTACAACATTTGAGATAAATGTGTCTTTTTTTATGTACCTCATGAAAAAAAAGTGCTCTAATTGTTTTTATTGGACATTTCTAACTCTCTTCACACATCTCCAACTTCAACTAAAAAGATATAAAGATACAAGCGCTGCTCTTTGAAAAGACAAAAATAGTTTTGCAAGAATAATGGCTCCATAATGTCTTTGTCAATCTCCGGATGAAGTGGAGTGTGCAAAGCAGTGAAAATTATGCAGCCTTAAAACTATTCTTAGACAGCTCCTCTTTATATTCCACCTCTCAGCTTGAGCTTCCTGTGTCTGGTGATAAGATAATTTTCCAAAGCACTATTGTCTCTGAAGTTTTGGGCCTTAAAAGTACCTTACAAGAGGAGCTTTTGTCTGTCAGGTACAGAAAGAATAGAACACACTTTTATGTCTAACTCAGGTTCTTTGTATTTTGGACAAGAACAGTTAGTACAATACAGTAGAAGTGGAGGAAGGTGCTTCTGTTTCATCACTTTCTGTCACATTCCTGCGCTCGGTGCGTGTGAACACCTTGTAGTGAGCATGATTGTTTCTGCTTCACTGGGCTTCATCCATGGGTGATTCTCTCTCACTCTCACTCTCTCTCTATTTCTCTCTCTGTTTTTCTCTCTGCTTCTCTTTCTTTCTCTCTCATCCTTGTTTTTTTCTCTTTGCTTCTTTCTGTCTCTCTGCTTCTCTTTTTCTCATTCTCACCGTCTCTGATTCTCTTTCTCTCTCTCTGCTTCTCTTTCTTTCTCTCTCTCTCTCTCTGATTCTCTTTCTCCCATTCTCTCTCTCTCTGCTTTTCTCTCTCTCTCTCCCTGCTTCTGTTTCTTCCTTTCTCTCTCTTCATTCCTCTGTTTTTTCTCTTGCTTCTTTTCTTTTCTCTCTCGCTGTCTCTCTGCTTCTCTCTCTCTCTCCCTGCTTCTCTTTCATCCTTGTTTTTTTCTCTTTGCCTCTCTT
This sequence comes from Mugilogobius chulae, assembly GCA_038363315.1. NCBI lineage: Eukaryota > Metazoa > Chordata > Actinopteri > Gobiiformes > Gobiidae > Mugilogobius > Mugilogobius chulae. The sequence continues at coordinate 7,573,520 of CM076400.1, forward strand.
TCTGTCTCTCATTCTCTCTGCTTCGCTTTCTTTCTTTCTCTCTCTCTCTCTCTCCTCTCTCTGATTCTCTTTCTCCCGTTCTCTCTCTCTGCTTTTCTTTCTCTCTCCCTGCTTGTTTTTTCTCTCTCTCTTCATTCCTCTGTTTTTTCTCTTTGCTTCTCTTTCTGTCTCTCTCCCTCCTGCTTCTCTTCTTCTCTCTCTTCTTTTCTCTCATTCTCTCTTTCTTCTTCTTCTCTTTCTTTCTTTTTTCTTTCTCTTTCTTTCTCTCTTCTTCTCTTTAAGTCTTTTTCTCTGTGCTTCTCTTTCTCTATTTCTCTCTATGCTATTTTCTTTCTGCTTCTCTTTCTATCTATTTCCCACTCTGTCTCTGTCACTTGCCCTCTATCCTTCTGTGTCTGTGTCATTCTCTCTCCCCTTTTCTCTCCCTCTCTGTTTCTTCTCTGACTCTCTCTCCCTGTCTCTCATTCTCTCTCTCTTTCTCTGTTTCTCTCTCTCTCTTTGTATCATTAAAGCTCCTCCAGTGTTGGCCCTTGTGTAAATTAGAAACAAGATGATCATTTTGCTAAATTAAAGAAGTCCTGCTCAAACTATAGAGGTAATTTAGACTGTTGTATGGAATAGAAAGTAAGATAAATGGCTTTGCCTTTTACTCTATTCAAGGCCTGTATTTTAAAAGCAGGAGCAGACTACAGAACAAAGGGGTTGCATTTTACATTTAATAAGAACTGCAACATTAAAGCTCGGTATCATTTTGGAGCTAAGTTTGTAGGACACCTTTAAGCCCTCTGCTTTTTACAACTGAAATGATTGTAATTGTAGAAACAAAGATATACAGATATGTCATACTGAAATATCCACCATGAGTTTTGAATATTTTATTGACATTAGTTTTATAAAAGCTAACAGGTATTTCAACATGTTCTCATGGATTGCGTAAAATAGCACGCCATGACAATTGGCGTGCAATTACACGCTCGTTTTTTCTGGCGTGGTCTGGACACGCCAAGTGGTTGACGACTAACACAAAGTTTTTCAAGGGATTACCGGCTAAATTTAAATCTGAAATGGGTAAATTTAGCTCTTTGGCTTGGAGTTGGTTAAGGTTAGGATTAGGATTGTGTTAGTCTTCATGAACACGTCTTTACATTCACCATTGAAATGAACTAGGACAGAAGCGCGTCAAATACACACGCATAAAATAGAAGTTACGTTCATATGACACGCTGTTTACAATAGCGTGGTATTGACACGCTTATCCATGAGAACAGGCAGGGTATTTCATTCTAAACTATGTTTTCAGCAGTCCACGTGTTTGTTTGGTTTTGTAATTCATTTCCAGCATCCAAACTGTTCAGCACAATGCATTTTAAGTGTTTTTCAAAACTTTCAGAAGCCAGCATGAGCTGAACTGTGTCGGCATGTTAACAGCAGTTAGCCAAACACTGGGCTCACATTACCTCCAGTCCAGATCCTGATCCTTGCAGTGGTCACTCACATACATTTATACTGCAGCATGTGAACTCTGGCGGTGTTCTGTCAAGATTGGACTCCCCGTCGAAATTGGACCTCCATTGTTTAAAGTTAGTGCTAGAAAATCTGTAATATTGTTTTCATTTCAAATGACTTTTGCTGACCATCACCCAAGCCCCAATCCTAAACAGCCTCTGGCCTCCAGCGATTAATTGTAACCTATTTACCGCGGAAGCTTGGTACGTCACTACAGTCACAAAAGCTAGTGAGGGGGACCCATCTCGACGGGAATCCAATCTCGACACCATAGGTTTATGCGATCACTGACACATGCAAAGAAAATACTGGTAAACAAAGAACACTCGAGTTTTGGGCTTATTTAACGTCATTTCGTTATTTTTTTTGTTTGATATTCTGCCACACAATAGATAAGCATGAGATGTTTATTTGCATTGTATGTGTTATATAATCAAGTATATGTCTATATAATTAGTAGTAGTGTAATGATTTTATTTTGAAAACCACCGGATGCATTTCACCAACACTTGGTTGATTTCCTATTGGTTGTGTCTTGTTTTCACAACTTCACCAAAAAAAAGCTTCTCCAAGGGTCTGGTAAAAGTTCCTCACAGATCTGACTTTGCCTAATGATGTTTGTTTCCATAGAGACCAATGAGAACGCTACCCTGCACTGAAACATTTTGTGGTTGATTTTGTGGACCTTCTACAAAATACAAATTCTTCTTTTAAAATATGCCCAATTATTTCAGGATTGTGATTGGTTACACATTTATTTTCTATGTTTGTATGTATTTTATTACTAATTGTATTCTTTAATTTCCATTCTTTGATACAGAGATCAAAGTGAGTTCTATTCCTGCTTGTTCTGGATTAATCTTACCATCTCATTTCAAAGCAACCTAAATGTTTCCATGCTATAGCTGACTTACTTTATTTATAATGAACCACTGCACAAGGCAATGCAAGCTCGTTGCACACGGTCACACTCTTAATTAGCTCGGGCCAGACTTCCAATATGCAACTTAATCTAACCACTAGTTTAAGAGCGTACGGTGAATATGGTAAACAGAGACCTGGAGGGCAGGAGTGTGAAGCCTGGAGAGCTTTGCCTTTTGGCGTCAGGACACGCTGGAAAAGTAAAAAAAAAAAATACAGGAGAATGGAGATGTGTGAGTGAAAACATGCTGACAGATCATTGGGAAGTGAACGGTAAGCACTAAAGTTGTGTATGGGTGTTTTTACGACGGAAAGTGAGGATTGGATAGACAAGAAAAGAGAGGCACAGTTTTTAGCTTTGTCATGTATTATAAATGAGGTCCTATCCTGGGTAGGGTTTTCTTGCATACGAGTTTGGGTTGATTGTATTTAGTAAGCTTTAGCACAGATCTGTTATAATTATGTTTATTGATAGCTTTGGACAAGGGTATTCGACTTTATTTTTTATTACGCCTTACCACTTTTAAAAGAATTTGTCCCATTTATTAGCTTTTTATCGTTCTTTCGATTTTGAAGCCCACGGCCAAGTGGTTGACGAGACTGCCATCCTTTAAAGATTGTAAATTCACTTAAAGGTGGGGTAGCTGATTTTCACACCGCAAAACCTGAAACAAGGTCCAATTAGTTCCTAACTCTCACAAATCCTTCAGCGGAAAATAATATCATGCAATTGTTTTCTGTCTGCAATAACCTTAAAAACCTAAAAAAACTGAAGATGACCACTCAAGCACAGCCAATCAGAGAGCTGCATTTGGCTTCTAAAGTGAAATAAAATGTAGTTTGTTTTTATTTAGACAATATTGACCCTATTTTGTCCCGCCTACTTTTCTAGGACATGCACTTAGCTGCATTTAGCCTGTAGCTTTCAGTCTATGGGTTTATTTTAACTGTCATTATATTTAATTAAAGTTGCCCCACAAGACAGACAAACAAACATGTTAGCTACCTTAACAGAGCTAAACAGGAAGTGCATTTCCAAGCCAAGTGGCGGTACAAAATAGGGTCAATACAGTGGTTTGATTTTGTCACAATTGGCTGCTTACGCAACATACTATTTAGTAGAAATGACAAAGACTAAAAAAAAAGAAAGCATCTTTAAGTATGCAGTATGTTGACTTTAAGGAAGAGTTGGGAGAGTTTTGTTTCCCAGAAATGTAATTATTATTATTATTATTATATATTTTTTGTCAAGATAGTTTTATTATATTTTGATGTTTGATAGAGACAAGCAGGTCATGCTCAGTTACAGGTCAGCGCTGTGGTCAGGCGAGGAGGAATGCTTATTTGCAATGCAATTATTTCTCTAATAAAATAATAAAAAAAGTATGTAAAAATATCAAATAGACATCATTAGCTGCTATGGAATATTTCTGACAGAGAAATAACATCTTTATAGATAAATATGCAGCTTTAAGAGGAGAAAATGTGTTTGTAGGTTAAAAAAGCTAGGGAGTAAAACAACAGATTAAAAGTGCAGTACTTGAGTAAAAAATACTTAGTTACTTGTCACTTCTGATAAGCACATGGACATTTAAACGTTTCACAAACTTCAGTAATCATATTTTTGCCTTCTTTCATTGTTGTGTTCTGTTTGCTTTTGTTTTTTAACACTTGGTATGAAACGGAACACAACAGAATATAGAAAACAACACAAACTAGCAGTTTGGCCTCCTTGTTATACATTTCAGCACCAATGACTGGACAAAACTGGATATAATACATTCCTCAAGTTGGCCAGGCAATAACAACATTATGCAGCATCACTGTAAATAGCTTTGAGCTTCACAAGAGAAGCTCCCTGTGTTTTTCTCCTGTCGAGTGTAATAAGTTTACACGAGTTTGGCTCTTGTGCACAAACCCTGCTCAGACCACCCAAGCTCTCGTGTTTTTTAGTGAAAAGGCTAATTTAGTGGACGGGAAACTCAATCTGATTGGGTTGACTTGGGTTGGTGGCTCGATAAATTATTCATGTTCTCTCGTCTTCAACATTTGTACTGTTTATTCCGCGAGTATTTCCATGCAAACAAGTTCTTTTTCCCCAGACATCTTGTCACCTGTTTTGCAAATGCATGTTTTGGATGTCAGAAAAAATAAATATATTCAGAAATTGTCACTTGCAGGTTCATTGTAACTTTTCTGCCTTGAATACAGCTTAGTATAACCTTAGACATATCTAGTGGTTATTTTACATTGTTGTTTTATCTTGTATTTCTGCTGTACACTGGGTTGCCTGTCCACAGAGCTGACCTGTAACTTGGTCTGGTAACATCACCTGTTTGTCTTTTTTTAGATAAAGTAAGTCTTCACTCACTCGCCTCAGAAAACACCCAGTTTCAAGTTTACACATTTGTGACATCATGGTAGATTTGGAGAAAACAAGTTTTGATGATCTTTTCAGTGCATAAAAAAGCACCGCACAATCATATTTTGTTCATCCCCACTGTGTGTATGTGCAGGGGCAAGCTAGGTTTATTTTCTCTCATTCTCTTGGGAGTCACTAAATTAAGCTGAACCAGAAATCTGATACAGACACAGTATTTTATGTTGTAAGTTACTAAAAAGCATGTTGAAAAGACAAACAAAAGAATGCAAAATAATTCTTTTAGATTGCAGCCCTTTGTATTTATAAAATTATTATATTAAATTGGATTTTTATTAGCAGTTAGCATTAAAGGGGTCCTATTGTGTTTTTTTTTTATATATTTAGTAAGAATCTAGAGCATGCACAGATCGTAATTTACCTTTTGTTCATTGTAAAACACAAAGTTGATCTAAAACAACTTAAAAATAGGAACAGCTCTACTGACTTCCTGTTCAAAACTGCAGATCTGAAAAGCCCCGCCTCTTCATTTTAAAATGTAACTGTAAAAAGCCACAGATTTTTAAAAACAATTTTTTATTGTTGGAAAGTTCATTTGGGACAGTATTGAACCATATAAGCTTCACTTTGAGTATTAATCTTTTGAAATATACCAAGTCAATACAGGCAAGTGGGAGGGGATAGGTGGTAGGTGAGAACGGGGATTTCTGAGCTGCAGGTAAAGAACAATACAAGATTACTCAAACATGAATGAATCAATTCAAATATAACTTTGAGTAAACTAATGATGAAGGAAGGCCAATATAGCAAGGTTAAAAACTTAGAAAAGTAAATTAGACATAATAGGTCCCCTTTAAACTATAACCAATGTTGGTCATCAATTTACATTTGTGTAAACTGCATTATTGGTCAAAAACAGCGTTGGAAATAAAAACAAGTCTATATTTGCTCTCTAAAAAAAAGTAAATTGTAACTTTAAAATGTACTTTAATCTACTTGGATTTATTGCCGTAAAATAGCTAGATCATTCCTAAATCGTAATAGCCAGTAGAGTACATTTCTTGAACAAAAACTTGTGGGTGGGATGCTGTATGAGGTTAGGGCTGTCTCAGTCCAGCTCCGGTCGTGTGTTGATGCAGCTCTCGACAGCTCACGTTCAGTCCAGTGCTCCTCTGGTGCTGTTGCTGTCACTGCCTTTGATCGCTACACTTGTTCGACTATGCATTCTTGCAGGAATGGATTATTTGTGAGAAAAAAAGACTGTGGGTGATCTTGGTGGCCTAGTAAATGGAAAAAACAAAAAAAGTGCAGTCTTCGCGGAGCATGAGATTGCATTGTGTGCCATATTTGCTTCTACTTTCAACACAGTCTCACAACAAAGTGTATATATACTATGACACAAAAATACTTACATACAGTATGTTATGTATATATGTTATATAATACACAATATAAAAAAAATAGTAAAAATATAGCGTCAAAAGAAAGTGAAGTCACTTAACTTAGCCCCAAACCTAAACTTACCCATTTTAGTAACTTGAAGCCTAAACTTACCCGTTTCACTTGAAGTAAATGTTTCCAGGTGGCTTCAACCAAAACCCGGGTCATTTTTACGCTTTTTCATATCATGCTAAATGTACGGCGTAACATAAGTACTCTAAACAGCTGTGAACTCGTGCTCTAAATACGCTGTTTTTGTGTCGTTGTAAATGTATGCCCTCTAGTGAGACTGTGTTGAATATTCGTAAGGGGTCTCAAACTCAAATGGAGCTGGGGCCGAAATGATCGGAGGCAAATTGGTTGAGGGACGCATTTTAAAATTTTGGCCTGGCTCTGATATATTCAGTATAAATAATGTTATAACGTTGTACCTCTAATAAAGAGCCAACAGTATTTTTTAGCCTATATAATGCATTTTCCAATAATCTTATCTAATGAAAAAAACTTAATAAAAGTGTCACCAGGGTCACACTGTCCTCCCCAGGAAATTTTTGACCAAATTGCAGGTAATTTACTGTATTCTGGTGCATTTTAGAGGTTTTCAATTCACATGTCAACAGTAAAAGCATTTACTGTTGACGCTGCAGTGCATTGTGGGACTTGTAGTTCAAATTGTTACTTGCGGGCCACTGACCGATATGGTGCGGGCCGCATTCAATGTTAATTTGAAATCATCCCGGGGCCGCAAAAAAATCATCTCCGGGGCTGCGAGTTTGAGACCCCTGATCTATAGAAATTAATTGGAGTGTCATATTTATGCAAAAAAAAGAGGTGAAATCGTGCTGATCATACACTTTCCTGTTAGGTCGTGGTATATATGCACTTTTTTGTGAGATTGAACTGGTACATTTGAAGCAACAGAAAGCCTGCACTGACTGCACCAGAGCTGGACTCGATCTAGGCTGTATAGAAATAAGTCAGCTGCAGAATACAACATAACTCAATTTGCATGAATCAATCCAAATACATTTTTGGGTGAACTGTGATGAACAACACTTTACAGCATGGTTTAACAGTCAGAACAATTGATTTTACATAATATGTCCCATTTAAAGAACAAACTGCACATTTCTCCTAAACCTGTAGGATTTTCTTGACAGAACATTGTAATCACATGGGCTTGTTATTCCCTTGTCAGTCTCTTGCCTTACCTTGACTCACAAAATGCTTTCTATTCAAACGTCCAACCCCACAATTGTTCAAAGCTTTTCGAATACTTCTATTTCTGTCCTTTTTTTTTACAGACAGGCAGTTGTGCTTCTCAGATAATTGCGTAGGAAGCAGCGACGTGCGCACACAATAAAAAAAGACAGCAAAAATGTGTTGAGGAAGAATAGAAGGAGGTATGCACGAGCGGAGTGTCTCATGACTTAAACATGTGGAGCAGAGATTCTCCCACTCAAACTGCAGCTTCAGCAGTGTGCAGGGCATACATCAGCGGGCTATTGTTACCAGCCATCAGGCACTGCTGTCTCATGCTCCAGAGCGCCACAAATATCCCAAAGTGCAAAATGGAAAATGCTTATGTGATGTATGAACAGTAATAATGGGAAGGAGAAAAGTGCTAGCTTGAGCATTAGGAAAGAAATCTGTGTGTTAGCCAAACTTATGAATAGATAATATAAGAATCGAGATGGGTAAATGCATGAATGTTTATGTAGGCTGTATTTTAATTTAATTCCAATTGTGGAGTTCCCTCATCTAAGAATACATGCTTCAAACACACAATTTAATGAAAAAGCATGTATTATAGTCAGTGTCTACTTTTGCTATGAAAACGCTCTGTTCCACGTTGTGATGTCATCAAGTGGCAACACAGAAAATGATCCATTGCATTGTTAAACTCTTCCCTTCTTTCAGCACTGAGAACTAAAGATTCACAACATGTAGAGGAATTTACGGTTATATCAGGCCTGGGCAAACTGTGGCCCAGGGGCCAGATGCAGCCCTCGGACTGTTTCAATCTGGCCATCGGTGTTATTCTCAGATTTCTTTTATTTGAATGACTTTGCTATGCTGCATGTGTCACTGTTTGTTCTATTATCACAATAAAGAGTACATAAAAAGTTGGGCTAGTAGTATGTCTCATTATTCGACTAAAGAGAAGCATGCCAAAAGTTCAAGAACTGAAAGTATTATGTAATTTGACCTAATATGTGCTTGAAAAAACTAAAAAATGCTACGGACTTCATGCAAAAACAGCGCTTTATGCAGAACATGAATAGGAAACAGTGTGTTTATTCCAATTCTATTGTGCTTGCAAACCGATCATTTGTTACACCAATGACCGTAGTTCGGCCCTCCAACACTTGTTTCGATAATGGCCCAAGAGAAGAAATTATTGCCCAGCCCAGGGTTTTATTGTAGATGTAAATGAGTTAAATTGAGACTAAACTAGTTAATGACATCACAAGGTGGACAGCACAGTCTGAGCTCTGGAGATCAACATTTCTACTTCTAAAATTAAAGCGTTTTGTTCCCTAAAACCAACACAATCGCTGAAGAAAATTTACATATACAACAAAATGTCAAAAACAAATGATGAACAAAGCATGTTTTCACGCCTTTTTTATGTCAATATGTATGAAAAGCCAAAATAAAAATAACCACACATTTTGGTTGAAGCCACGTGGCGACATTACTTTAATTTATAGGACGCTTAAATCTAACATATAGAACAGTGTGAAAATACAATTCTTCTGCATTTTGTTATTCTGCATATTCAAAGTTACATGTTAACACTGGTTTAAGAAACACTTATACTCAAAAACAGTTGAGTACATTTTACAGCCAAGATACAATATATTTTTTTTTTTTTTTTTTTTTTTTTTTTTTTTTTTTTTTTTTTTTTTTTTTTTTTTTTTTTTTTTTTTTTTTTTTTTTTTTTTTTTTTTTTTTTTTTTTTTTTTTTTTTTTTTTTTTTTTTTTTTTTATATATTTTTCTGTATTCTACTTGGTTGGTTTAAAAAATTAATGTATATCAATACATGCAGTATTTTTTTTTTTTTTTTTTTTTTTTTTTTTTTTTTTTCTTTGGTTAAAAAATTATATCAATGTACAGTTTTTTCTGCATGGTTAAAAATACCCTATTTTTACAATATTTTTTCTCAAAAGTACAATATATGTTGATACCCAGTACTACTACTCCAAGCCCCAGTCCTAAACGTATTCATTTTAGTGACTAAAGGCCTAAACTTAAGTGTTAAAGCCAAAGAAATGTCAACATGTGGCTTCAACCAAATTTGTTGATTATTTTACATTTGACTCTTCTTAACATATGACGTAAAAAAAAAAAAAAAAAAAAAATTCTAAAAACTGTGACCGATGTAAGAAGTTTTAAATTAAAAAGCTTGCGTTGTTTACAACAAAATCACAAGATGCTCCAGAAGACATTTGAGTTTAAGCCAGACGTCCACCACACATTTGCTTTGATCTTGTGGATTTACGGATGTTACAATACAAGACATGAAGAATTACATTTGTAAGACGGTCAAGGCCAGTGCCACAGCCCACGTCTCCCACAGGTTCACACACTCGGCTGTGATAACAACAGGCTAGTCCATTTGTAAAAGTTACTCAAATGAAAGAGACATTGTAAGAGTCATATTTATGTATCTGACAAAGATACAAGACTCACAGATGGTCTTTTATTTTCATGTTATTATTGCTCTTGTTTCTCTTTCAGACCTCATTTCAAGCTGTTTTATCACAAAATCATGCACATAAATTTAAATGTATGTGTAAGTCATACACATTTCTCCTTTTTCATATGTACATATGTGTTGCTGTCTCAGCTCATTACTATAGTGAAATCCTCATCATAATCTTAATCAACTCCACGTTCCAGACCTAAACTTATCTATTTTTGTAACCTCAGACCAAACTTAGCTCTTAAACTCAAAGAAAATGTTCCTTTCATTCATTCATTTTGATTTCCTTATTCCTAATAGGGGTTGCTGGGTTTGCTTGGTGTATTCCAGTTATGACATTGAAATTAGTTTGTTTTCCTTATATTATTCAATTGTTATTTTTCCGCACACCAAATTCTTGTATGGTGTATTTTTTTAGTTTATGAAAGCAAGCAAACAAACAAACAAAAAAATGCATCTGAACTTATCTGCTGCAGCAAGGATCCAAATAATATGATGCTAAATTCTAAAAGTGAAACAGATATATTAAATTGGCTCATACAAGTAACAGCTTTTGGCTGGAATCTGAACTTTGACAAAACCACAAGAATGGCTCCAAAAATGTTTAATTTGTTCATTTTTCAGTGAGGATATTCAAACTTCTTCTTGTGGAACTTTTGAAAAATGAAACGTCCATCTTTTTAAAAAGACCGTAGCTCCACAATCCAACAAAGTCTTTTGTATCTGGCTCTAAACAATGGCTTGGAAGTAGATTTTTGGCATGTAAAAAGAGCCTGTGGCTAAAGTTATTGTGAATATGCAAATAAGGCTGCTCCCCAGTCCTGAGCTGTCTGAAACATACTGGAACCTTCCCTGTTTGAATCCATTTTCGGCACTTTTCTTTTTTCCTTGTTTTTTCACGACTTACTTTATTGAAGGAATTACTCCAAGTTTAAAAGCAAAGATTTTTTCATTATAATTATTTGTTTCTTTTCCTAACTCTCAAATAACTTGAGGTGGTAAGTTTCAGAGAATAAAATGACCAAAAGCCCAATATAGGACACCCAAAAGTAGTATTGTCATAAGATGCACATTATTTGTATACATAAAATAACTTCCAACAACTGTGAAAATTTGTAAGAAGTAGTCCAGCTAAAAGGACCCTGGTAATTGTCCCGCCCCCCTTAGTTACTGTTGCTGCGCCCGTCAAATGCAATAGAGTGCCATAGACTTTTATGACTGAAAGATCATGTTAGTGACCTTTTTGGGGCAACTTCTCTGCGATATCCTCTTGATTGCAGCAAAAGGTGCTAAATATATAGCGTAGGGATAAATTCAAAACATTAAAATACGCAACAAGGGGGACATAACTCCTATTAAGGCTAATGCTACTGGTCTCAAGCTGAATCAGAGAAACCCCATGATCTTTAACCTTACTTCAAATGCAACAACCACAGCCTTGTCCTGCTCTTGCACTGCCGGGTAAGTTCACTTTAATATGTTATGGTCTATTATTGTCTATTGCAAGTATATTGTTCATTTACGAGGGTATGTTAGCGAGCTAAACCTGCCAGTGTTGGGAAAGCAAAAGGCTCACTAAACTTAGTAGCTTAGAGTGTAACTTCTAGCAGTTATATCCTTGCACTGCATGCACTCGTCATGTTATAACTTTGATCTAGTTTCTTTCTGCCTCTAGATTTCTTTGGAAATGGAAAGAACACAACTTCTTTGGTCAATATGTTGGGGTATCTGTGGTTCAATTTACATAAACCGTCTTGCTTGGAACTCAAGATTTGATGGGCCCTATTTAGTAACGGTTTTCTACGAGGTTTGATTGCACAAAAGCCATTTTGGGGTGGGGCTCAGCGAAAGGTCAATTATGAATGCATCCAATATTTTGGCCTGTCCTTAAATGCTTTGACAGCAAACTTTACAAAGACTGGTCTGGAAAATAGATCGCTGGGTTTCAGTTTCGAGGAAGGGCTTTGTGAGGTTTGAGTCAACCTGTAAAAACCCAGAAGTGCACAGCTAAACTGGATGTATTGTGCACGGATTTGTTCAATTTGAAGGCTCTGAACACAGTTTGTTGCTCAGCTACGCCATTATAATCAATATTTTGAAAGGGGCAGCTGTTGGAGATTAGATAGTCCTAGTTTTGGACGACTAAGTGATTGTCTCTGTCTTTGGTTTCAGACCTTCTGGAATCAAACAGAAAGTAGGAGGGTTTGGCTGGTCAGGCAATCTAAACTGCACACCTTTTCCTTATGTTCATTCAAGTAAATATTAACTGGAAGATATTGTTTTCAATGGCCTGTGCTCATTGGCGCATGGTTCCGTGTAATTTTCTGAACGCAGGCTAGCACCTCCCTCTATGATGTCTGAAATGCAGTGCTGGCCAGAGCAGAGATAGTGCAGGTAGAGTCTGGGCAAAAAAACAAAGCAAAAAAAAAAAGAGTAAGAGTAAGCCACAGTAGATGAAACTAAAGCTTCAACAATCGGAGTTTAGTTGTGATAATAGATAAGAATTGCCACAAAATCTGATCATTCTTAAAAGCTGTAGATTTCTGATGAACATGAGTCTGTTTGCACTGCATGCACTCTATAGAGAGATTATTGGGTCGAGACACTGTCTCATGCAGAAAAGAGAAGACCGGCCTGTTCATTCAGGTTGGCTGGGGGTGGCAAACATACTTGACTTTAAAAGCTAAAAACATACGAAAAAACAGAAAAAAAAAAAAAAAAAAAAAAAAGACGAATTTTAGATACAATGTCTTGATTCTTGGGATTTCAACCAAAATTTAAGAAATGTTGACAAATTTGACATCTAAAATTATATGCTTGGATTATTTTCCTTGTTTCAAAGTGTGTTTAAAGACGTTGCTTCTTACTTTGAGCCACTTTATTTGCCAATGGGTTAAGAACATTTTATTTGATTTTTCCACTTTTAAGCCAAATCCAATAGAACTGGTCAGAAATTCATTGAAACCAGTACAGTATTCTACATTACATAAGCAATTTCAATCTTATTCAGTTAAAATTACTCAAATCCAGATCAAATTCTGAATTCAAGTATTTTAGACCAGGCTAGATATATACTGTATTTTTGCAGTGTGGGCATGGGGGCTGATTTGCAACTGCCACAAGTTTTTTTTTTTTAAATACATCCATGTTGAGCTGTATTGGTATGCTAACAACTGTGAACAATAATAAAGACGCTTCCTGTATTTTAGGGAACAAAGGTTCTTTTGTTAGATATATATGAGACACAGTGAACACATTTTCACCCGAACAGATTCTTTGACCTACATCTGTGAGGAGGACGATTTTGTTACATTTTCTGATATAGCTTATTCTAAATCACGTTACATAATCCATCAAACCTTTAAAAGAGAGATCTCTGAAACACTGGCCTGACTCGCAGCTCAGCACATTTCCTTATTGAGACATGAGCTGGATCTGAACAGGGCCAGGGACTGTTGCTCTAATGAGGCTGAAGTTTGGGTCTGGCAGGGCTGTGAGGCTGCTCTGTGCCCACTTCTGCTGCTGCGGTTGTTTCCAGCGCTGGACAAAAAGCTGGAATGCACTGAAGGTCAGATTCCATTAGAAGAGTCTTATACAACAGGCCGAGTGGAGGAGTGAGAGAGAGAGAGAGAGAGAGAGAAGGGGGAGGAGGAGGCTTTCTCTCGCTTGCCTTACCGACTTCAGAAGGAGCCCAAATTCCTCAGGGGTATTTATCTGTAGCCAGGTGATTTCCAAGCCCAGATTGAGCCGCCAGGGAAAACAAGCTAGCAAAGGCATTAGCGATACAGAAAGCAGGTGACCCTTACAGTGGGGCAGTGCTCATTTTTCTCTTCTCAGATATTTTACGCTGGTTTTGGTCCATGTTTTGCACATTAAAAGAATCTACGACTAAGAATACAGAAATCTTTTCCTGTCCAACTGTCAATCACATTTGAAAAAAAAAAAGTATTCTTAGCTTGTATTTTTGGACAAAAATGTGATTCAATGTTTTGGATAATCATAGAGAATCATTAGAGTTGGGGTAGCTACATTTCTAGTTGTAAATTAGAAAACTTTGTGAGTGGTCACCTCCAGTCTCAGTTTGATGTCTATTAAAATATGTTTTTAAGACTTATTTCAGACCATACAGTTTTGGATAAGTGGATATTACCGTGTGCTTAAGGATTTGTGAGAGTTGTACCTATTTTGGGTTTTTGCAGTTTCAAAAATCAGCTACCACATCTTATGTACTATGAGCACACCTGAAGCTGCAAAAAGATTTGTAAAAATAAACCAAAACGAATAATATAGATCACTTTTATAGTAATCAGTCATAATCAAATAGGCTATTCAACACCCCAAAAAAATGGACCCCAACAATCACCACTAAATATATTTTTTTACTGGTTTGATTCGGTCATCCAAAACTCAGCTTTCTCATTAAGTGTGAATAACGCTAGTAAACACGTGTCTATGAACGAACTATTATTTTATGGTTGTATTTGACGGTTTCTGTCCAGTTCATTTTTTGATGTTAAATTTTTATTCATGAGACTACACAATCCCCTCCAACTTAACAATCCAAACCCAGACAAACAATTTTGTATTAGCTTAAATAGCGTTAATACTTGAAAAACCTCGTGTTTGTCGTCACCACTAGGCGTGTCCAACAACGCCAGAAAACGAGCGTGTAATTGCACAGAGGCGATGTATGACACACAATTTGTCATGGCGTGCTTCTTTACGCAATCCATGAGAACACGTTGCAAAACTCTAATACACATGGGTCAAACACAGGACCGGGTTCCAGACACGGCCCTCCACATCATTTTATGCGGTCTTTTGTATTAGTGAAAGGAGTAATTTTGGTGTCTGAATGAAATGATTAGTAGTTTGCCAAAAAGTGAGGTTAATTTTAGTTACAACTGGCCCTTCGAGGACAACCATGATGCCAATATGGCTCTTTGTCAAAATTAGTTCAACACCCCTGCTTTAATAGATTAAAAGTAATATTACAGAGTTAAACAAAAAAAAAATCCATTATGTATTTAGACTTTTACAATATATTTAACCAAATAATAGTTGAAAACGCTTAACAAATGTAGTCCGGACATTATGATAAATTGTTGATGAATAAAAAGCAAGAAGAATAGTTTCTTGAGTCGTTTATGAACCTATAGACGTACAATACTTACTGACATTCTACGAAAATGGTTTCCTTTTTGTTAGAATTCTAGCTAATATGTTTTTTTATTTTCCAGAATATGATGTCATAAAATATCTACAAAAATATGTTCCTGATTTAAAGTCTGGAATTTTGCTGCTTACTAGAAGCATTAAAAACAAACAAAAAGCATTACCATATATCCTGATTGAAATAACATTGGCTTGTAGAATGCTTGGATGTCATGTGAACAGAACCATCCTAAACTATTGTGTAAACTTCCTTTTAATTACCTCTTCTTTTACATTTGTGACACTGTTGTTTACATTTACTATGATGTGATTGTGGGTTTGGTGCCACAGGTCCGTGTGAATATGAGTGTGAATGGAAAAAAACAACACGATTAGATCAAATGGCTGTTTCATGGGCGAGTGAGTTTTGAGTGCAGTTGTATCACATTCCTGATCGTTACATCATTTGTTTGTCTGTTAAATAAACAATGAAGTTAATGAATGAATAATGAATGAAAAGATGTGTTTGAACTAACTCAATGTTTTGATTAATATTGACAGAATGAATCCTCCTTTAACTTTAAAGATAACACAGCATAAGAAAATACAGTATATATTTATTCTGGTGTTTGGAATCAAACTATAACACATGTTTAAAACTTAATTACAACATGTTTCAAAGCTCATGGCTAATCTTGCTTGAAGATGTTTTAAACTGCACAAGTTGTACATTGTGCTTGTTTACTGGATTGAATAATTATGACTCAGACAACAGCAGCTGCAGAACCAGAATATCTCAGCGGTGTGGAGGAGCCTAAAACACATATCTGGCTTTAAGCCCCCCCCTGTCCAGACGGAGGGGGACCAGCAGTGGGTCAATGAACTCAACTCTCACTTCCTGAGGTTTGATCAAAGACCCACCCCTCCCCCACACAGCTGCATGCCCTCACCTCCACGCCTGGACAAAGGCCCACACCAACTCTTCACACCTCTGCCTCAGCCCAGCTCACCACTACACATGGACTCACCCATCCCCCAGCACACCACCCCCTGCCCCAGCTCTGTCTGTCACAGCAGCCCAGGTGAGGAGAGAGCTGAAAAGGATCAAAACCAGGAAGGCAGCTGGACCAGACTGCATCAGCCCCAGGCTCCTGAAGTCCTGCGCAGATGAACTGTGTGGAGTTATGGGCATGTCTTCAACATGAGCCTGAAGCTGAGGGTGGTACCACAGCTCTGGAAGACCTCCTGCGTGGTACCTGTGCCTAAGACACCGCACGCCAAAGACCTCAGCAGCTTCAGGCCGGTGGCTCTTACATCCCACCTGATGAAGACACTGGAGAGACTGGTCCTGGCCACCTTCGCTCCACCGTGAGCTCAGCATTGGATCCGCTGCAGTTCGCGTATCGACCTGGCATCGGAGTGGAGGACGCCGTCATCTTCCTGCTGCATCGCTCTCTGTCCCACCTGGAGAAGCCCGGCTGCGCTGTGAGGATTCTATTTTTTGACTTCTCCAGTGCCTTCAACACCATCCAGCCCCTGCTCCTGAGGGACAAGCTGGAGACGGCCGGTGTGGACTGTGACCTGGCAGAGTGGATCCTGGACTACCTCACAAACAGGCCCCAGTTTGTGAGAGCCCGAGACTGTGTGTCTGACCTTCTGAGCTGCAGTGTGGGGGCGCCGCAGGGCACCGTCCTCGCGCCCTTTCTCTTCACCCTCTACACTGCAGACTTCAGACACAACACGGACAGCTGCGTCCTGCAGAAGTTCTCTGACGACTCTGCTATCATCGGACTCATCACGGACGACGACGATGCAGAGTACAGAGGACTAACACAGGACTTTGTGGACTGGTGTCAGCAGAACCATCTTCTCCTTAACGCTGGGAAGACCAAGGAGATGGTGGTGGACTTTCGCAGACGCCACTCCATTGCCCCGCCACCAGTGAACATCCAGGGAAGGGACATTGAGAGAGTGGACTCATACAAGTACCTGGGTGTTCATCTGAACAATAAACTGGACTGGACTCACAACACTGATGCACTGTACAGGAAAGGCCAGAGCAGGCTCTACCTTCTGAGAAGACTCAGGTCTTTTGGAGTGAGGGGGCCACTCCTGAGGACCTTCTACGACTCGGTGGTGGCATCTGCCATCCTGTACGGTGTGGTCTGCTGGAGCAGCAGCATCACAGAGAGGGAGAGGAAGAAGCTGGACAAGGTCATCAAGAAGTCCAGCTCCGTCCTGGGCTGTCCTCTGGACTCAGTGCGGGAGGTGGGAGACAGGAGGGTCCTGGCTAGATTCACATCTATGCTGGACCATGAGTCTCACCCCCTGCAGGACGCCCTGTCTGCTCTGGAGAGCAGCTTCAGTGACAGACTGATTCACCCTCGCTGTGTGAAGGAACGGTTCCGCAGGTCCTTCCTTCCTGCTGCTGTCAGACTGTACAACGAACACTGTTAACTCTGGACATCATTACATTTAATCTTGTGCGATACTGTGTTACCATGGAAACATCTCTGGTACAACTCACTCACGTCACTTTATCTGCTATTATTTATTCACCTCTATTTACACCTCCTTAAATGCTGCTCTGTACATAAACATCGTCATACTTTTACCTCATATTTATTACTGGTTATTTATTCTGTTCATCTGCTGCAGTTGTACATAATCATAGTCATATTGTACATAATACTATATACTATATACTGATGCCACTTTATCTATTTATCCTGTCATATCCTGCACTGTGCCATAGCAAACATTTATTGTAAATAATAGTCTTGTAATTATTGTATCTTTATATATATTTTAAGTCTATTTTATTTCTATTATCTTATTTGATTGCATGTTTCTATTTTCCCTGCTGTTCTTAAAATGTGCGTTGCAACACTGGAATTTCCCCATTGTGGGACAAATAAAGGATATCTTATCTTATCTTATCTTATCTTATCTTAATACTGATGTGATTTGTGTTTGAAAATGTTTTCACACAAACTTTAAAGTAAATCAATCACAGTAAGTTCAAGGCACCCGCAGAATAGCTCAGCAAATGGAAACAAACTTTACATTAGCATTTTATAAAACATTTTTTAAATAAGTAGATAAGTAGACATGACACAATTCATCATGTGAGGAAAAAGTTACACAAAAACGATGAAAAAGTTTAGGATGTTTATTTTTGTTCAGGACAAAGCAGTTGTTACACAGAGCTAATTTGATGCCATCAATTTCGTTCAGTGAACCTGAGATGTGTCACGTCTGTGACAAGTGGGCAGCTGCATTAAGATCACAGGCGAAAGAGAACTGTGGCAGCAGCTTCAGTTTGGGAAAAAAAGTGTAATAATAGAAATCTATTTGGTGAAAGTCATATGACAGACAGTCGAAAAATGTGTCTTTTCTTTTACATAAGGTTCACTGAAGGAAATTACACCCCCACATCTGGCTAAAGCCACACCTTCTACACTGCCAGTGTATAGCGCCTGAAGAGAGCCAATAGTGGCCAATAGAGGAATACTTAAGACCAAGGCTAAGACAAAGGGCAAAATAGACCTCATAGTGGTCTTGGTCTTGGTCTCGACACTTTGTGGTCTTGGTCTTGTCTCAGTCTCGAGATCTTGTAGTCCCGAGCAAGTCTTGGTCTCGACTAATGACGTCTTGACTACTACACTATTTGATGGTCTTCTTAAAACATTCTAAACACATTATATACTGTACATTATAAACTGTCTTTTATAATGTATCTTCTTCGCCTCCTTTTCCAAAACCAGTCCTCTCAACCAGCTGTCCGGCTCTCTGTCCAGCTTAGCTCAGGACTGTGTTTCCAAGAATCTTTAGAATAGGTTTCTATAGGCCCAAGCAAAACAACCTTGGGCCTACAGCCTTCTGAATTCTGAATGAGTGTTAGTGATTTATTTTCAATAAATCACTAACACATAACTATAACTTTAATTCCATTTAGAGTCAAATCGTTCAGTCCAGGGGTCAGAGCCATCAGTTTACCAAGTTAAGCACCCATCAGGTAAAAGACAAACAGACTTTCTAAAATAATGACAAAATTTAGGAAATAGAAATAGTAATAATTTGTGAAAATCAGATGTAAAACACAATTGTTGATCAATTCTGACCACAACCCTCCCAAAAATCTGCCCCACTGGTAAATATAACTGAATAGCTCTGGCATAAGCACTTTAGCTACCTTAAATAGACTTATTACTGTTAGCATCCTCAAAGCTAACTTGTTCTTTTCCAAACTGTAGCATTAGTAGCGTCAGTGGGAGTGGTATCACACGGTATCAGATTAGGCACACTCGGGATTATTGCTAAAGCGGGCCTAATGAATGGTAGCTCAGTGGCACAAATAAACAGAAAGCTGTCAATCAAAGTGTGTATAGAAAGCAGCAGAATGCCCCCCGTTGATCCGCCGTGAAAGCACCAGCCCGCTCGGGACGCTAATGCCGCCATTTCTCACTTATCTCACTCCTCCAGTCAACGCCGCCTTCTATAGAAAATCCTCGCATCAGATCGCGTTTCCTATAGGCAAAAGTTCCAGTGCTGTTTAGAGGATTGCTGGAAAAAAAGAAAAAAAAAATTGCAGATAGCCATTTGAACACGAGCTAAAAACCCCGCCGGCGTTTACAATTACTATCTCAGGATCGCGGTGTCCTTGTGACAGAGGGTACAATGCTATCTTAGGGGCCTAATCCGTGGAAGAAACGCCGTACCGGAGGGCCGCCGTAGAAATTGAACATTTATTTTGTTTTTTTGCAGAGGATTGCAAGAGAGGCAGGTTTAGCCGATCGCAAATCACGCTTTGTCCCCGAGATGTTTAGAGTTTTGACCTCTTCAGCAATGATAAAGAGAGGACGTATTTGTTTGATAAATAAGAGCTTATTAAGGTCTAAATTGGAAGATTTTTTACATTTTATTTAACAAGTGTGTGTTTTAGGAGTGGATGTTTGCATTATTCAATTGGAATTACAAGGTTTCGTCTAGAAAACAAAAAGAAAATAACAATAATGACACTACTATTTTAAAGATTATTTTATGCCTATTAAAAAGAGCTATACCCACTTTTCTCCCCCAATAAAACAACAAAAAAACTAATCTCCCTCTAACACAAAGATCTTGGTAATGTATATTAGGTGAAAATTAGTCTGCACTGTCCTGACTACGTCTAAAAATGTCCCTACAAACAACAAAATAAAACTGGAGTGGATCATCGAAGCACAGCCAATCACAGAGCTGCATTTGGCTCCTGATGAGAAGTAAAGTTTTTACAATTCAACTCTGATAGACACAGTGGTCCCACCGTGAACATAGAAAACACAAAGTTAACCAATTGTCAAATAAAAAAGTATTTTTTTTTAGTTTGCAAGGTGCTAAAAACTGTGGTTTACATGTGCAAAAGTAAGAATGACACTGAACTTGATCTTTATTGAAAAAAACTACTATATATATAAATTAAAAATCCTAAGCATTAAGTCAGCAGTTAAAGGACACATACATTTTTCTTTTATCTATGAGATGTTCTTTGTTCTCCTCTGAGCTTCAGAAAACAGTGTTCTGAATGGCCCAGATCTATAGATCAGACTGCGGCCCAAGGGCCAAATGTGGCTCTCTGCCTGTTTTAATCGGGCCCTCAGCATGTTTTTGATAATGTGTGTTAAGCTTTACTTTGCATTTTTGAATGGCTTTACTAGAAAGCTTGTGTCTACATTTGTGTTCATAATAAATACAATAGGCTTACTAGCCTTAAATGTGCAGAAATGAAGTTGTAAAAGTGGTCATTTGCTACACCAAAGATCCTTGTCCGGCCCTGCGCCACTTGTCTGCATTTGATTATGGCCTTCAGGGCAAAATACATAGATAGATCTGTGAGATCTTCTGCACTGTTTGTAAGTCCATAAATTGTCCAGACTCATTTGGCATTTGTGCAGCAGCATTAGCATATCAAACAAGATCAATTTGATTATTTCCCCTGTGTCATTTCCTTTGCAGACAGTCTTTAGAGCTCTAACTGAATTTCTGAATTTACTATGTGTGCTTTACCAGACTTGTATTAGTTCTGGGATTCTAAAGTGAGAGTACTCAGCAGCAGATGAGAACAGCCCAAATAATGCATCATATGTGTCCTTTAATTGTGGTTCATTCTGCGTTCTGATTGGCTCAGTCAAACCACAATAATAATCTTTGAAATTGAACATGGTTTTCCTCATATATAATCCTGAACAATGCACCAAGTTCCACTGCATAAAATGTGGATATAATTTTACAGACGTGACCCAGGAAGAAGAATATATGAATAACTCAATTGTGACAAAAGTGTCAGAAGGAACTCATTAATTCTAAGGAAACAGCTTCTTTCATGATCGCTCCTCCGATTACGATTAGAAAATGGAATTGTGTGAAAAACGCCATGTCACATTTTAAATGTTTTCAATGAAAATAAATAAAGAAAAGTGGCATATTTTTTTGCCAGTAGAATTCAACAGAAGAGAGCCATGTCGTTTGAATGTCGTGTTTGATGCATGGAGACATTAGCATTTAGATAACTCTCTCTGAAAATGGGGCGTTGGGGAATTGGAGGAAGGGAAAAAAAGAGAAACAACATTATGTGTAATCACAAGTTACATTTGGAATTAACATAAGTTTGTCTTTTGTGAGAGAGAATGAGCCGCTTCTTTGTTTTTCAGGGGTTTTATGCTGAGACAAGAGAAAGAAAAGTAAGAAGGAAGAGGGAGAATAGAGGATTTCTAAAACAGTGCCAGAGGTGATGCTAAAGCTGGCGATGTGCTAAGATAACTTTCATTTGATTCAAACCACAAATGATTTCAAATGAAAAGAAATCCCTCGGCGGAGTTGGGCTTTTATTGGAAAACAGTGTGACTCCAAGAGACTGGCTGATGGATGAAACAAAGAGGATTGTTAAAAGTAATAAAGAAAACAAACCCTGAATGGGACGGATTGTCTATAATAGGTGCTAAGTGCGTTTACGTTCCACTCTTCATCATTTTACATTTCTTGGCTCTTTCTGCTGTTTGAAGTCTTGTGTTTGAGCCAAGCTTTTTGTTTTGTAAGTCTCCGGTCTTTAACTTCAAGTCCAAGTTAATGCAAAACATTAATGTGGTGAGTCTCTTTACCAAATTACAGCTTGTCGGTTTGCTCTTTCAGCAAATAGAATTATCCATCTGAAATAAGCAACTGTCCAAATGGCCCCAAAATTATTTATTATTTATTAAATCATACAGTTCTATAGAGCTCCTGCACCACGTGACTAAATATGCTGCGACCGCCCTTACGGCAGCATTGAATCTAATACGAAAAAGCCTCAAATTTTGCCTCTGTGGTTTATCCTTGACATCAGCTTAGGCCGTAAATAATTGTACGTCTAAAAAACAACTCTAGCGACCATTTTGTGGCCTGACTTAGCTTTTCAAACAGTATAGAAGCATAAATCGCTCTCTGGATCTGCCATTTCTGGACATCTGATACACTTTCCACCTTCTTAGCTCATTTTAAACGTTTAATTTACCATAAATCCCTGTACATACAACGTTTACTCATACTGACCATTCAAACAATCTAATCTGAAAGTGAAAACATGTTGTGCTCTGACGAATGTGGCAGGCCATACCTGCTTATCAAAGCCTGATCTCGTCAGATCTCAGAAGTTAATCAGGTTAGGGCCTGGATAGTACTTGGATGGGAGATCACGGAAAGTGCCACAGTGGGATGACAAGAGTGGATTGTCAATGTGTCCTTGGGCAAGACACTTAAACCACATTGCCTCAGTGTCTGCGTACACTGGGTGAGTGGATACTAGAAAGCCTGGACAGAAAAGCACTATAGACCATTTACCATTTTGTACCATTTTACATGATATGAGCTGATTCTTTCATGTCGTTATGATAAACTGCTGAAACTCATTTTGGTGTAACATTGGTTAAGCTTTAGCTTGTGCTTTTGTTAACTAGAAATCTTCCAAAACTGATTTGAAAAGCATTTGCTAACACTCACTCTAGAAGTAAACATGGAATCGCCAAAACACAATCGGACCAAAGATTTTGAATTGTTTTAAGACGATATTTAAGTTATTAACCAGATTAAAAATGCAATTCAATACATCTGCAGCTTAATTAATGTAAGTTTTGACTCACAACTAGTTGGTTTAGCTCAATTTTTCTGCAAGATACGTTTACATTTTTATGCTAATGGTCCTCTGTATAAAACCTTTGTATCTAAAACATCAACTAAATGAATCAATAGATCCTAGCTAAAGTTACACAGTGGCACTTTTCATTTAATCTTTTTGTTAGCATCAGAATATACAGTAAGAAATGACATACTAGTTTCATTGTCTGAACACAGCACACGGAGACTACCATATTTCTGAATAAACAGCTGATTCATGACGACATTTTCCAATAAAAGAGCTTGAGTTTTCATGACAAAGTTTGCAGCGCCGTGCCCTCCGCAGCAATGCCATCATAAATATTGAACATGTGGTATTTACAGTTTGAGATGGGAGCCGCCCCAGTGCTCCTGGCCCTAGATTGAATTCTGAGGAATGTACACGGTGTTATTTGTACATAAATAAATATCAGACTCAGTTCAGCGAGGAACAAACACAGACGTATGAGCCGTGGAGCTGCAGCTGAAAACCTGCCGTGCTACCAGTTATTTAAGCCTTATCTGTGTGTCTTTCAGTGTGACCTCTACATGCACAGTTCATTGTATTTTCTACGAAACTTGGCAGAAGCTGAAAGTATCAAATGTAAAAGTGTAATACAATTTGCACAAAGAATAAAAGAGATTCTGCAAGTTTGAAGCAGAAACAAATATTTAATTCAAAGTTTATTAACCCTGAAAGTAGCAAAGCACTTCAGCCATTCACACAAGTTATCCATAAGTTTCAGTAGCTTGGAAATGTCCAGACTCAACTAACAGCGTTTTTATTTAAATAATCCAAGGATATCAACGAAAAGTATATATTTTTTTCAACATTTATACCCCAAGGGGTCAAGATTAGGGCTGGTGTTAAAGTAGGTAATTTGGATGAATTTATGGCTTTATGAAAAGTCGAAAGTTGCCAAATATGGACGTACCGTCTGTACGTTCAGCTTCTTACGGCCTGTAGCGAGAGGTGGGCGGGACGAAGGAGGTCTGCACCCATACACTTTTCATTTATTGAGGGCAAATCATTGGTGATATCATAACTATTCTAAAAATAGAGGGATTATTTGTTTATAAACACAGACAATACGCAATACCCCGGTGCAGAAGGAGCAGCCGCTCATTGACACAAAACATGGAAACAAGTCGAGCCAGCACCGTTGTCAGCTAACTGCAAGAGTTTATCACTGTGCGAAAACAAAAGTTATGCTGCTGAATCAACATTTGTGAATAAATTCAACACTACGACCCATAACATTACATTCAGGTGAGTGATAAAAAGACAAGAAAAACACAGACTCAAGCTTCAGGCGTCTGTCAGACCGTTTCAGACTTCATTGAAACAGCTAGCTCTCGTCCTGTTTTTTGTTTTTATCAAAGAAGCTTCCCCAGCCAATCAGATGGGGAGCGCCTCCTCTATACCATTGGTTGTACTGTGAGACACAGTCAGTTTGTGGCTGTTTTGACCTGAAATCTGCTCATTTGCATTAGTCTCTTGGCTAAGGCATTCTGAGCCTCTGAAATATTTACCACAAAATGTTTTAAGTAAATAATTTTCACAACTTTTCACAAAGCAAACTGCCAGTATTCTAACAGCAGCTAGCCACCATTATTTAAATCAACAAAATACCTTTATTAGACAGTGATGAATATTGCTCACTAACTTCTCTAGATACATTAAGAACAAGCATATCTCTGCTAGGGACGATTGTTATTACTGCATCGTCTTTAAATAAGTCAGCTACAGTGAATTTACATACAGTACCTACTTACTGTTCTTGTTTTGACCCAGCTTAAACTGCACCAGTGGTAATTCATTGTTTTCTTGAGTAAACATGGCTGTGTTGATAAGGTCTAATAATAATCATTTCCACTATGTTAATTGGTTACTTTGAACTCACTACAGAAAAACAAAACGATGTAAACAGTCATCAACAATGTTTTTTATCAGTTGGTTTCTCTCCTTCTCCTGGAGCAGCTGGGTTTTCAATGGCAGCTGATTTTTATTACTCAAGGACACAACTCATCAACAACTCAAGCTGGTTTCAAACACTGCTTCACTTAACCTTGTTTGACTTTACTAATTTCAATGATTTATAATAGATTCAAGTTGCCTTGGGTTTTCAACCAGTGTGCCGAAGAACACCAGTGCCTAGAGATATGCCTTGAAAAAATGTTTTTCTTTTTTTAAAATGGTCAATGCGAGAATATATTCTACTTTTACTGTATCGCTTAAGGGTTTATTTTTATTTGGGTTTTGCCACAGTGTCCCAACACAGTATCACACGGCACAAAAATAGAGTAGGATGAGCAAGATTTTTTTTGTGTTTATATGTTACGCCATATATATTATATAATATATACAATATTTCATAGCGTAAAATAGACACAAGTTTTGTTTGAAGCCACATGGGGACATTTTTTTAGGGTTAACAGGCAAGTTTAGGCTTCAAGTTACTAAAATGAGGCTTGGGGTGGATTAAGATTAGAATAAGGATTTTGTTCATCTTCATAAATAATAACACATCTTTACAATCTCCATAGAAATAAACAAGGTAACACGCATGTGATATGAAATTGTACTAATCACTTTTGACATGTCCTGTTACGTCGAGGTTAAATATTCTTGTGAAATCAGGTTAAGTATTCATGTCCATGAATCTGATGAAACTGAGTTTTCAGTCCAATCTAAAGGTGGGCAAACACTGTGCCATTTTTTGACCCATTTTGGGACATTTTTTCACTTGTGCGACAGACTTGGAGATCGGCCCGAGTTTCAGCCCAGTCGTGTGTCGTGCACCGTGTAGTGTACATGGGGTAACAAGAAGTGATAATTAAATCAGATTTGTTTGAAATCCTGGTCACTCCTCGTGGAAACACTACACAGTAGAAGCAGTGTCACGATCTCTCACACTGCTCATGCACAAACAAGGTTTGTTGTTAAACACGGGCATCTCCACTTCCAGATTCTTCTTCTTCTCCTCCACCTTTTATGTTGTGCTTCCGGATACAGGAGTCTGATGCGCCGTGGGCTGACGTACAGTGTGAGCACTCAGATCACATAAGACCATCTGGACGTGTTGTGAGGACTTCTAACTTTTGACCCTAGCGATTCAATACAATAAATAGTGAAAATAAGAAGCATGGTCAAATAGCCTATAATTTACAGGAATTTGCTATAACGTTGGCTTCCGGATTTTTTAAAAATTGATAATTTGTTTTTAAAGGTCCTGTTTGATCGAGCTACTCAGTCAGATCGGACGTTAAGGTCAACAAACCAGCTTTTGCTGGAAGTGCCCAGAGCCAGACTTCAACACTGGGGTGATGGGGTTTTCTCTGTGGCTGGTCCCAGACTTGGAACAAACTGCCCCATCATATTCGCACCATCACTCATTTCGACCTTTTTTAATGCAGACTCAAAAACTTTATTCAGAATGGCTTTTGCACTCAGTAATGTGACACATGATTATTTTTATTTTACTTTGTTGACTTTTATTGTGTAATGCTTTGTGTATTTTTCAATATTTTTTAGATTGAAAAACACTTTGAGTTTGTAAAGGCCTATACAAGTAAATGTTGATCGTTAATTGACGCGACAATATTGGTCATGGTCTGGCCTACTGCCAGTTGTCTGATTTTGAATATGGCCCTCTGGGAAAAACAAATGCCCACCCCTGTTGCTCATCAGACTGAAGAATTAAAGAGACTTGGAGCGAGAAGTGAGAAAATGTGTGAACTATTGAAAACCTTCGACATTAAATAGCTCTGCTTGTTAACATTTTGAGATGGCACAAATTGGATAGAGCACTTTTAATTTGGCATAATTTAGTTTGAGGTGTGCCAAGGAATATTTTCAAACAAGAAAGCCAAAACTAAAAAACCCTGGTCTGCTGTAAAACATTTTCAAAAGCACGCCTTACATATTTGAATGTTGGAAGTAAAAACATTGATCCATATTCCAGTTTGTAAAATAAGACTCAAAACAAAGCCTTGCTGCCCACATTTACATTCTTCTGCGTCTTTGGGGAGATTTGCTGCTTTCAAACAGGATCACGCTACAAATTGCTCTGTATTAGATGAAATGATAGCACGTTTTGGCAGAAGGTGATAAAAATATGTCACTCATCCGTTCTAGCGCTTTGCCTTCTTATGCAAACCTCCGACCACTTTCAGACTTGGGATTCTCTGCATGTCCACATATATCATTTCAGATCTGGACATTTGATTGGATTCCAGGCAGAGTGTGACAGAAGCGTGCAGGGGTCTCAAGGATAATCGGAAATGCTTTATGAAATATTGTAGCATGCCAAAGCTGCTCCACTCGCCCGTAAAACAGAATGTGTTCCAGATTGTGGGAATATATGTGTTATATATGGATATAAATCCACTCTCACACACCATGGCTTTATTGAATAAGAAGGCAGTTAGTTATTCATGTAATATTGAAACTGTCAAAACAGTAAGACAAGTAGCACACATGAAGTGATTAAGAATATTATATTTATGCCCAACAGGCCTAGTGTGTATAACTCCTGCTGCATAAGAAAGCAGTGGATCCAAGCAAAAAAAAAAAAAAAATAGATTAAAATAAATACTGCTTGCAAAATGAATTCACCAGGTCTATTCAACTTAAGGCCCTCGGGCCAAATCGGCCCTCCAAAGAGTTGATCTGGCCCTCAAACCATTTTCCCACTATTACAAAACGATACTTTCTCTTCCTTGCCAGTTTAAAACTATACCAACTTGATTGAGTCTTATTTCAGTTCTGGTTTAACTCTGCTTTAGACCTCGTTTGTCCTAGTTTAGTACTGGTTTAATGTTGAGATTTTCTGTACTGATCTGGTCCTCGTTTAATTGTGGTTCAGCAGTGCTGTGGATATTTAGTGTAGCCCTAAATTTTGTCAAAAAGGGTGACGTTTTATGCAACTATCCGGTCCCTAGGATCATAAAATTAGGCCCTCGAAAAACATTAGTTGAATGACCACGCATTAAGCTGTCACTGAGTTCAGAAAATCTTGAGAATCTTCCTAACTGCAGTGTGGTTGACCAATCAGAGCGCAGTAGTGGCTACAGCCCAACACAAAATAGTTGAGGAGAAACTAAAAGGGCAGTGCCCCAAAACAAACCAAAACCAGCATTGCAGCACTTTGGACATACTCTGATTATTTAGGAAAGTTACCAACAAGTTTGGACAAAACTGAATTTTAATAAAAACTTGATTTCTTATGCTGTTTTAACCTTTCAACCAATCAAGATTTTTATGGTGTTGTACCTTTTCCTGTCAGCTTTCAGTTAAGTTATGCGTTGAACTAAACTGAGAATGAAAGCAGCAAGAAATATTCATTGTTTTTCACTGCTGAAAATGAAATGCTCACAATGCAACAAAAGCAGTGCAACAGGTCTGTCACTGTCTTTTGTCCTTAGACAGCCATGTTTATTGGACCTTGCATCTTGTCTGATTGATTGTCTAATCTTTCTGTCAATCACCCCCATCTGAACTCGGACTCAGACTCAGATTACATGTTGTTGTAATATGATGGGTGGCTTGGATAGTCAGGTAAAGTGTCTTGAAAAGCCAGTTAGGTTCATTTGATTTTCAGTTATACTGTGCAGTAATAATACGATGTTTTTCTGTGAACTGTCTCAGAAGCTTTCAGAAGATGACAACAGAGAACTCGTCAAGGTAAAACTGCTTTGTTCATCAAAGAGAAGAGACTCTTGCATAAAGATATTTTGAGGTTGTTTTCTTGAGAATAACACCCTATTCAGATGAGATGAATTATACTTTGTGACCTCAGGTCAAATGGAAAACCACAGCCAAGTAAGTGTATGTCAGTGTCCATTCCCACAGGCTCAACACTTAATAATAAGTGTAAATATTCTTTTCTTGTAAATAATGAATATTTTGCTTCAACATGTTGACCACTGTTTCTTATTTTCTGTATTACTGTTTAGTTTTGACTAATGAAATGAAATCTTCAGACACAACTGTTTTTTTAATTTAGGCTATGCAAAAATAATTTGATTTGATTTTGACTATCTGAGTTTATACTACCTTGAAGTGCAAACTAAATGCTAGCTAAAAATTGCAAAGAGAAATTTGGTGCAAAGCTTGGATGGAGGAGTTTTATCAGTGTACATGGATTTAATAGAGAAACTGACTGTTTCAGAGAATTTTAATCACAGAGATGTCATTCTGAATGCAATACAACAAGAAAAACGCAATCTTGTACAGCAACAACCAATTCACCTTAAAAAATTATAAAACTGAACAGGTGTGGCCATCATGAATAGGTTAAAATGCTGCCATATTTCAATGTCTATCTGTCTGCATTTCCAGAACAAAGTCTGTAAATTACCATCATTGCTGATGCTGTCACAATCGACAGATAAACTTGTATAGTAATTTTCATTTCACAGACGCCCCGCAGTAAAACGAATCCCGTCCCAATAGAGCTTAAGATGAAGTAAATAGACAGCGTTAGTAAAAGGAATATAAAAACTCATCTCAAGGTATTTTGTTTCATAAAGGAGCAAGATTAAGGCCTGATTAAACGCTCAGAAGAAGACAATTTGCCATTATGCGGCTGTGGCTGTTTTGCTCATACATATTGAAAGTGCAATTTCATTTGATGGTTCATAAGTAACCTTGTATGCGTGTTGGCAGATACAGTTCTGAAACCTTGGCAACCACAATAAGTCATTTTCATTTTCCAGACATATTTATTCTGGTAGACCACATGTTTGCCTTGGAGATAGCACACATATTTTCCAACAATCATCATTCCATGTTTTACCTAGAACAGAAAAATATGTCTGGCATAATTTAGTCAGTTTATGGCAGGGCTGTTCAACTATTTTTACAAGTTACCCACATTTTTTGGAGGGCGATGGTCTGACAAAACTGAACTGCAAATGTGTTTTGCATTTTTCTCCACACTGGAAACTCGAAGTGGTACTATTGACTAGAAATCTACTATTTTCACCAAGAAAAATTACAAAACAATGAGGCCCGATCACACACAGTTCAGCTCTTACCTTTCTGTTCTTGTATATGATGTTGTTGAATGTATTTGTAACACCTGAAAAGTCCTACACCTCTGGTACACTTACTGCGAGGCAAGTTCGGTTTGGGACATGTGCGAGTTTCTTACAAAGTGCTTTGAACACCAGCTGCGGTTCGTATTTGCCCAAAGCTGATTCCCACAAGAATTCTCATATTAGGACATGAAAGCCTCATCAGACCGCTGCAATCTCGGGAAAAAAATGGACTCTACGGGTTCTACGGATTTGCATGAGTCCTTGAGGTGCGCTCGCATTGCTCCGAGGTCTGTGTACAAGGGTACATTGATTCTACAGGACCCGTGGGTCTCGACCAGCACCAAACTTGCACTCAGTGTATGACAGGGGTCAAATCTCCAACAACAGCAAAACAAAAATGCATAAAAATTACAAGAAAAAACAAAACAAAAATGTAAATGAGCAGAATTTTATGCCAATGTCTTTGGTTTTTCACCTTAGTCTGCCCCGCCACTTTTCTTGGTAGAGCACTACCTGTTTGGCGGGACTTAGCCTATAGAATTCAGTGGTAGTGTTTTTACCACAAAGTGACCTGGTCAGCCAGATGGATTGTCTTGTAATATTTGTGAATTCACAAACTCGAGACAGTTCTTCGGCCTTCCAGCAGCCCATTGGTTTGGGGTCTGACACAGCGGTGACCAGCCCAATCACATTGCTGCAGTGGGGGCTGAGGGGGGTTGGTTGTAACGACGACAATAAGTACCGCTTAATTCAAACAAAACAAAGATGGCGGCTTCCGTGGATGTGCGTGTTTCTGCTGCGTTTGATTCTGTTTTTATCAGATATGCGGAATATTTCTTTTGAAAGAAGAGCAGAGACTTGTTCGATCCCACGTGGGCATTGGATACACCAGTGATTTTCAACCAGTGTGCCGGGAACACTAGTGTGCCTTGAGATACCTCCAGGTGTGCCTTGAATAAATGACCAGTTTCCAAAATTCTATCTATGCACATTAAATTTAATTATTTGGCATTTTGGAGTGTTTTGAACAACATTTTCACCAACAATTAACTTCAGTTACTAATTTATTGAATAATTTTAAGGTGCACTATTTAACTTTTCCAATAACAGGTTCTGTCTCTACTTTGACCAAAGTAAAACATATTTTACTTTTATTGTATGTAGAGTGCCTTGGGTCCCCCTTTTTCTTTGTAATTTCATATTTAACATGCATTTCATCAATTATATATAATTTATTTCTCAAAACTAACTTAATAATGGCTTCTCTTTAGATTTGACCTGTACCATCTAGCTTTGCTTCTCTTTACAGATTTATAGTAAGAGGATCATTTCAAGCACAGTATTTCAAAAAGCAGGCAAGGAGCTCTCTATATAGCACCCCTTTAAGTGTAATAGATACTATTAAATTATTTTGTTTGATTAATTTGATTTAAGTAGGTGGAGTGCCTGCAAAAAATTTCAACCAAAATAGTGTGCCATGACTCAAAAAAGGTTGGGAAAAACTGGGATACACCATTACGATTTGTTGCTGTGATTGGCTAAGCATGAGGGTAGGTCGCACACCCAACAGCTCGATCTATTTCACTAAACATCCCACCTTTTCCCAAATGCTTTCAGTGAGTAAAGTTCCAGATGGATACTGTGGAAGACTTGAACACAGATCCATCTGGTATGAGCCAGGTTAACCACAAATCTTCTGGGTTTGAAATCAGGTAAATATGGAAAAGCAGAAAAAACAACAACTAGCTTCTCTCACATTTAGCACACAGTTGGTGATCATACACACTTAAAGTCCTAAATTAGATGGTAATTTAGTTTGATGAGGGAATTATTTGTTGTGCAACAGTTGAAAACTTCTAACAACAACAGCAGAACAAGAAAAAAGCATACAAAAAATGACAAAAAAAAAAGATACACACAATGTTGCAGTGTCTTTGGTATTTGGTGGTCAAATGATGGTGTGCCAGGCTACTGAATAACAGAGTTACATAGTGCACAAATATCTGATACACTGATGGTCTAGTTCATCAGCTGGGTTAACATACATCTTAGTGTGCTGCATCTGGTCCTCGGGCCACCATTGGAACAGCCCTGGCTTACAGATACAATACAGATTTGATTTAGATGTAGCTGCTGGAAGAATGTAAAGTCTTCGAGCTGCTGGAAGGGAAACAATTTGGTGATCAGTATTCAAGTCACCTGCTCCACAACATAAAGAGTGTGCCAGCAATCCGCGCACAAAGACGCAACCACCAAAGCTCTCTGGTCTGCGGCTCTCAATGGCACAATCAGCCACAAACGTCTTTGAAAAAACGTTTCATTGAAATAAATTGCAGCCTATTTGGCAAAGCTCCTGGACTTTAGCGTGAAGGGGGGAGGCATCAAACAGAAAATTGATGTAGAAAGAGCGTCCACTTTGAATTAGAAGGTTCGGCTTTTAGGGTAGATTGGACGTGTTTGGTTTTGACGTCTTGTATAACAAAAAAAAAGGCGTATGCATTTGTTTGATAAGTCAGTGTCACTTTGTGATATATGTTTGGAATTAAAAGGTTTTTTCTAACATGACAAAAAGCTCTCATATTGTTCCACATTCAACAATATTTAAGTTGGAATGATGAAAGTCCATCTATAGAAAATCTAAAGCTGGAAGTACAGGTGGAATAATTTAAATACATGGGCCTCCTAAGGGAACGTGTGTGATCTAAAAGTTCTGGAAAAATCATATTATTAAACTGTTTGATTACAATATGGGAGCTAAAGCGTTTGGAACAATGAAGGTTTACTTCAGGCTACATTTGCCTAACCTGGCTCACACCAGATGGATCTGTGCAGCTTTCTGAATGGAGTTGTACTTACATATCCATCTGGAACTGCACTCACTGAAGCTGTCGTGAAGTCGTGATGAGCTTTTGAAGCTTATTGGTCAAATGGCTAGAAGTGAAATTGCTGAAGTACAAATCATGGAAATCTTACAATCTGTGAAAGCCAAACCACTACCTAAACTGTCTTTTGGTTACTGACCTATCAGGTCACATTACTAACATGAAAATGTATAATAATTTAGGTCTGTCTCTCTCTCATACAGTATATACTCTCTTCGCATATGAAACCAGTGTCTTCTGAACAAAGACAGAACATCAACATTCTAAAACTGATTGGTCAAATTAAGACGCAGCATAAAATCTCATAAATCTCATGAAATCTAAAAATTGCTTCATACACAATCATATATGGATATACAGTACTGAAAGGAACAAGAAGATAAGAATAACTCAACTTCTGTTCTTTTCACACGGCATAACATTTACCTAGTGACCTCGTGTAAATTGAAACCCCTGCTGTACTTACCTCGGTGAAGTTGTTTGATATTGGATATTCGACATTTTCACTCCCAAGGGTTGCGAGACGTGATGATTCCAAATATATGTAAGGGATGTGGTGTGGGTTAGTTTGAAGTGTCGGTAAATGTCCGGTTATTATTAAGGGACCTTTAACAATTTACCGTTCCTGGATTTGGTTTTCTCTATACTTTCGGTTAAGTGTTGACCTCAAATCAATACAAAAGTGATATTTATGACAAGAAGCATTGGGTTCATCCTCTCATTTTTCAGTTTCATTGAAGATTTTTGTGCAAAAATAAACACATTTTCTTCAATGGCATGGAGGTTTTGTGAAATATTGTTATATCATTGATATAAAAATATTAAATATAAACTTTTTCTTCAATAGCTTTTAAGTTTTGTAAAATTGATCCCAAATCTTTTCAAAATAAATTGTAATAATGATAAGCATCGGGTACGGCCAAAGAAATCTTATTTATATAACAATAGCTTCTAGGTATTGTGAAATATTGACCCCAAAATAAATTCAAAATAATTCTTAATAAAGATAAGCATCAGGTACAGCCAATGATTTTTTTTTCATATGCAATATTCATATTTTTTATTAAAATTGTTGTAAAAAATATACACTTTTTCTTCAATTGGCTCTGTGCACAGAAGCCAGTTGGCTTATATATTTTCAAAAAGGCTAACTTCCTGTTGGCATGTTCATTTCCTGTTCATTTTTGGAGTTTCACCGCCTCAGTATAAAAAAAAAGATCAGACAGCGAACAGTGAGTTTTTGGTGGTTTTCTCTGAAAACATGTTAAATACTTTACAAATCAGAGAATATTGTGTTTTTTTTTTAAAAGTGTTTTTTGTCTGTCAATGCTACAGCTAAAGTCTGGCAATTTGAAAATAAACAGCTGCTATGCATAGGGTCAATAGCATGAAGGTTTTGTGAAATATGATCCCAATTCAATTCAATAAGTCTTAATAATGATAAATATTGGGTAAGGCCAACGAAATCTTTTACAAATGCAATATTAATTTTTTATTACAATTTTTGTCATGAATACACAATAGCATGGAGGTTTTATGAGCTTTAATAATACTCATTTAAACTGCCAAACATCTGTAGTGAATCTCATTGACCTCTAGCATGTTCTGATGTCATGTGAACAGAACACATTCTAAACGAACGATAACGCTGCTGCAAGATTAAAGCCGCATAAAGAACGATACGACAACATGGCCGCGAGTCAATCAGCCAGGCTCTATTTGTGGATGTGAGTTTGATCTCAGGTAATAGAGGAGGTAAAAGGCAAAGGGGGGGCTGGGGCTTGTGCAACATAATAAACTTCTAAGCGCTTTTGAAGTTCACCCGCGTTTTTTCATCCTCGGGAGAAAATCCGAGGGCTATTTTCGACGGACGACATTAGCGATTAGATGGTATTAGAGGGTTTTGCCCCACCGGTGTGCGCGACGGGTCAAATCAAGAGGTTGGAAGCTGAGAGGAGAGCTAAAGAGAGCCAACTCTGCAGGTTTAGCGAATGGCAGGTGGTACTTAGCGTTTCAAAGTGTAAGCCGGTGGAATTCTTCAGGTGGAATTGGGTCCTTTTTTTGAAGTAGGTCAAGAAGAGGAAGTAAACAAAAGGGGGGACAGGTAGGGAGAGATAATATGAGAGGATTGAGGGAGAGAGGTGCACAGGAAATGACAAGAAGCAAAACTGATAAGGCGGTGTTGTGTTATGACAAATTGTGTTCACTGAATATGATTCAGCAAGCTTTTCTAATCAAATCTTTTACTCAAATTTTTTTTCAATAGGCACCAAACATCAACTTCTAAAAGATGGTTTTCGGATAGCAGCCAAAACATGTCAAAGTACATACAACTCGCCAATAAAGAAATAGTCTACATGTAACAATCCTGAATACCATTGGCTAATGTTGATAAAGATGTTGTTGTGTCCTTGGATAAGACAGTGACTTGCCCAACCAGTCTCACAAGAAAGCGTACATAAAAGACACAAAAACAGTGTATTACAAGCACAATTTTTTTTGAGTACTTATGTTACGCCGACTAAATCAGATAAGTTTAGGTCTGGGGCTTGGGGCAAGTTAAGATTAGGATAAGGATTTTGTAATATTCATAAATAGAACACATCTTTACAACACCATAGAAATGAACTGGGACTGCGATGCGTGGCATACTTGCGCAAAAAGCAGTGAACTCGTGCTAATCATACGCAATTTACTTGTCCTGTACGCTTTCTTGTGAGATCGAGTTAACTTGCCTCAAGTCACTTCAAGCCTCGTTTCTGTGTTTAATTTTTCTCATTTTTAATTTTAGAAAATGCTCACATGTTCACATCATTTGCAGAGTTAATAAATGAATCATGAGGTGCAAATAAGCAGCTAGATCTGTGCACAGCCTCAGAGCTGTGAACTTCTCCGCACGTCTGGATTGCTCCCACGCAAACTTACATCACTCACAAACTCGATTGTCTATATTTCGTGCTGTCAATCAATGTCTGTTCACACTCACTGGGCGTCCGTTAAAAGCCTCCGGTCATCTCAACTTTTGCAAGTCTGTTTGAGGTGCAGTTGTAGGCGGAGTAAGTCTCTGACAGCCTCATAACTTGCCATTATTGTCCTCTGTGTTTGAGCCAACCTTCCAGTGTCACTGAGGTCATTTTTCAGGTGCAGTGCTCGATTGCTCATAACTATTGTAGCTGGAGGCTTTAACTTATGTTATGTGTGGTGTTTCGTATGCCTGGGATTGAATTCACAACCTTCTTGTTGTGAGGAGTGCTAGTCACCCATTATGTCTGTTCATTTGTGTATTAATAAAACATGATCTGGTCTGGGATAAATCTTAGTGATAAAAAGCAGTGTGATATTTTAGTAGCCTATGATGACAAGATTTAGGTTATTTTGAGGAATTGTTTGATTATTTAAAGCTCTTGCAGCTGCTACTACATAAGAAAAACAAGAGTTTAAAATGAGATGGTCAATTCTAGTCATTTGTAGTGTATTAAAGTGTGTACAAATATCTCATTTTAAAACACATTAAAACACATGGAACATACTGTATGAACCTAGATCAGAAACAGCAAATGCAAAGCAATCCTTTTCATCAAACTCACATTGCAGGAAGTCTGCTTGTGTGCTGTGATCCACGCAATCGCTGGTTCAACAAAGAAGTGGTGCGTTAAATCCATACAAACCCTCTATTGCAGTCATTACTCCACAGGTGGTGGGCCTACATGTGGTCTCTATAGCAACCATACATGTTGAAAAACTAATAGCTTATGTTTCTGGTAATGGTTAAAGTGTTAAGGCATATGATATTGAATACTATGAAGAAAGCCTCTCTGTTTCATAATACTAAGCTCACAGAGCAGCAGGGGACAAGCATGAATCACTCTGATCAGTGGTTTTCTCTCAAACCACTAGAGGTTGTGTGCAGTATAGAATATTGGACATATACTAGACACTATACACTGTCCATCATTTTAATCATCTACACCTGAAGCAAATTATTTATGTTAGAAAGAGTGGATAAATGGTAGGATTAACTCTACTTTGTGCCAGTCAAATGTATGTTTTTCAGTTTGCATTTAGGTTTAGAACTTACAGTACGGTGACAATCAGTATCAGCACAGAAATGAATTCACATTTCTGTCCCAATCCGCTGATAGAACTTGTTGTTTCATTAAACCCAGGAAGTGCACTAGGTATTGTATTCAGCTTGTGCTAGTTGCTGTTAGCATACCAACATGACTAAACCAGAATTGCTGCAAGATGGTAATTGATGTAGAAGGGTAAAAAGTGTGAATTAACTGGCGTCAATTTACATTTTTTTAATATTATTTTTTACCCCTACTGTTGGCATTGTTAGCATTAATAAATAAAATAGCTAAACTGTTTGTAGCCGTCATGGTCGTTAGCTTTAGCCTTTTGCTAGGTGCACTACAAGCAATGGACATGCACAGTTGTGTTTACCACATAAGTCTTTTGCTGGGAGCAGGACAAGCTCAAGAATCCGAATGAAGCCGAAAGCTCATGATCATTCTAACCAATCAGAGTGGGAGTCTCAGAGCGAGCAGTGGTAGCAAAAGCAAAAGCTTAAAAGCTGTTTCATACAAAACCAAAACATTTTGAAAAATTCGCCAGTTTTTAAAGCTGTTTGCTGTTTCTGCCGAACACGAGCTATTTGTGTTTGCATTGCGCTCTAGGAAAAAAATGCTTTAACCTTTAGAGGAATTTTCCCACTGCATTATCAATGGACCACTGGGGCTGATTTACAACGGCTACAAGCTAGCAATGTTCTATCCAGATAATATAATAGGGCGTGTAATAAACACGCAAAAAAAGGAAGAAGCGTTGTCATGACATGGTACAGACCTGCAATCCATGAGAACATGTAACTGCACAGCTTAGAAAACTCCTGTTTCACTTCACATATCTTTTCAATTTCCACCTCCAAAACAAATTCCAGTATAACCAATTTACATGTTAATGAGGCGTTAATGGTCAGTATTTGAGGATATGAACTACCACAATGAACATGCATATGAATGAGACTAAAAACAATGATTTGCAAACAAATGATCAGCCTTTAAAATGACTGAGTTTTGTTTTTTCAACTTCGTCTAGCACACGTTATATACGTATTCACCTACCAACAATTAAAAATCTTTCCATTAATACATATATCGACAGTTATATTGACTATACACCCCATCAAGCTCTTTGTTTAGTATTGATCCACAACATCCATTTTGGTCAAGCCTTAATCGAAACGCCATCACCAAAACAACGTAACCATTTTACATCTTCAAGCTACCTTCCAGTGTTCACGATATATCACTCATCTTCGATATTTTTCCTTGCTTTGCGACTTTTACCCAGCTTCTCCTTCAGTACTTGGACTTCATATTGTCCACGAGCGGCCTGCAGTTGATATAATCTGTATGGAAGGTGTCATTGTGCCGATACGAGCAGCAGCTTATGGGGGCTGAAGTCTCCGTGAGCTGACAGGTCGTGCACAAACAGCTCATGCTATTGCGTTATCACAAGGACGTTTTGTCATTGATGCTTCACGTATGTGGAGATTTATAGCCGCGGAGAGGAGAGGACGCTATTACCATTCATAATTGATGGCCTTAAAGCCGTGTG
This sequence comes from Mugilogobius chulae, assembly GCA_038363315.1. Taxonomy (NCBI): domain Eukaryota; kingdom Metazoa; phylum Chordata; class Actinopteri; order Gobiiformes; family Gobiidae; genus Mugilogobius; species Mugilogobius chulae. The sequence goes on from CM076400.1 coordinate 7,612,348, forward strand.
CGATTGTATAGACTTCGTGCGAGGATATGAAGTGTGTCCTACCTCCCTTTTCCCATCTCCTTTCCCCTGCCTGTCACTGCTGCTGGGCCTCTGATTGGGGGCCCTGGGCTCAGTCGCCACGGAAACGGCACCAAAGCAAACAAAGAGGTGGAAAGGAGCCGGGGGAATACAGTGACACAAAGGGGCTAGCTTGCGTTGTGGTGTCTCTCAATGGAGCGCCGCTGTAGCTGTCCAAAGCCTCATTATACCGCAGTAGAATTCATACAGGATTCTAAATTAAGGCCGTCTTTTCCCCAATCTCCCCAGAACTACTCTATTAACATATGCAAATAACAGTGTCGGGGATGATTAGTTAAATTACACAAATTTTCCGTGATTTTCGGCGCCGCGCAGAACTGCTCCAAAGTCATCTAAATTCATGCTATGCTTATCACAGCGCGTTTCGTCAATCATGCCGCAGTGGGTGACAATAAGGAGATAAGGCTGTAATTCCCGATTGAAGCTGTAGCGGTGTTAGCGTCATATGCAGATTTCACACCAGCCATGACAATAACAACAAAACAATAAGGATTAAGGCTTATTAATAAAACCTAAACCGATTAGGGCAATTAGACTCCTAAGAATTGAAAAATCCATGATAAGGATTTGTGGTGTTGAGGCGTTGGACAAAAGGATTGTATGGGAAATCAAATGACTTTTAAGGCAAGAACTATTGAAATGTTAATGGGCTACATCACACACTTTCTCTATGGATCGTGAACAATGTGCTTCAAGCAAAGGCATTATTTGTGCTTTGTGTTGTGTGGTTTAGTTGTTCGCACACAGGGACACTACATGGCTGTTTCTCATTTGTATAAAGTATAGATGGTGTAGTGGAGGAGTGTGGCTGTCCGCGCAAATCAGAATGAGTGATATTAGGACTAAGACACTTCTGGGTTAGAAAAGTAAAGTATTTTGAGCTCTGGAGAAAGAATAACGTGCTGATCCCATTACATGCAGCTCCGCTCTGCCCTGACCATCGGAGTAGGCTACAGTAGAGTGTTACTACATAATACTATGTCACTTACACACAGACATGAAACACGCTATTGAGTTTGTTCTGGTAACGGTTTAAATTCTAATTACTCTCAGTAGAAGAGCAAAACACATGTAAGCTGCTGTGATTTGAGCTAAAGAGCAATCTCATCTAACTCATGAGCTGTCTGCTGATTTTTTTTCTACAACCAAGTCATGCCATACATCATCACTTTGCATTGGTAGCTATGCCACCAAAGGCTTATATATTAAAATATTTCCTTCTGGGATTTGGGTAAGGTTAGGGTTAGGTTAAGTTAATTTGGTTAAGTTTAAGGATTTTGGAAAGTTATGCTTACCAGGAAGAGGCATAACTGTGTTGGAGAAACTAAAGACGTGCATGAACATATGTGTCAACAACTGTTGCTGTTTCTGTGAATTAAACTTTCAATTTAGAACTTAGAAAATCATATCATAAATATTATTTTACACACTGTAATTTTGTTTTTGTTTTTTATTTTGTCATTCTCTTTTGTTTATATTAGCGGTAGCTTAGCTCTTCTAGTCAGACAATGAAGGTATTGCATACAGTCATGTTTTCTCAACTAGAGTTGGTTTCTTACAACACACTCCTGTTAGCTAATGGACCGATTGTTCTTTCTGTTTATTGGGAACAGTTTGCAGTCCTGCAATACCTGACCTTGTAGCTGGAGTGTATTTAAACGGAGGCTACACATGCATCACACAGACAAAAAAAAGTCAACAAAATGCAATGTCCAAACTCCACCACTTTAGTTGTGTCTGATGTCTGTAAAAGTACCACTTTTGACCCAACGACAGCCCCAGTGACTTGTGTTCTCATTAAAACTTTACGCGGGAGAGGCAGCAGGAGCGCGCTGGCTTGGAAGGTTGTCATCTATTTTAAGAGTCCTTATAAGAATGCACACTCGGGTTCACTTGGATCTTTTCAAGGCCATTTCTCCTTCTCCTGTGTGTTCAGCAAGTTCCCAAATACTATCGACCACCGCTGGATTCACACTCAGCAGCCATCCGCTCCAGATATGAATTTTATGATGAGGTATTAATAATATATGTAATAGCCAATTCTTTTTTTTTTGCAAGGCAGCGGAGATTGTGCGGGGCAGTCGGCTGGTGTTGCTGCAATGTAACTGAAATATTCATGGGGACATTATTCCTTAATTTTGTTGTGAGTAAGAGGGATTAATTCTCATACATTAACTAAAGCTAATTCTGTGACTGCCCCAAGCTCGAATGTCACAGCAGGAAGTCGGATTAGCCGCCGAGTGATGCATGACCGAAGAGGGGAGGGTTTTAAATCAAGCAAAGATTACATAACGCACTGTATTTTAAGAGCTGTTGTCAGAGTGTTTGCCCTCTGCTGCAAACGCTGATGTCTGAATCCATCAATCTTCTGAAAACTTGTTTCATTATTCAATCAGTCAATCTTTTTTATTTTGAGGATGCTTGTCATGTTCATTTCCACAATTCAGGGTTCTTCACGGGAGGCAATAAAGGTAGTTCTGTAGTATGTGGTCTAGTGTTACTGATTTTCAAAAAGCAGCAAGTCAAAAAAGCTCAACACAATCCATCACAGTCCGACAAAAATAACCAACTATAGTTAAGCACAAATGTTAACTTCACTTAAAATAACATTTAAGTGAATTTAAGTGCATAATGATATTTACTATTCTGATTCATTCTTGATTGCTTCTGATCACAAACACCAACCCCCCTGATCTTGTACACTGTCACTCCCTCCTTTCACTTCTTTCTTTCCTCTCCTAGCACTGTCCAGCCCACTAGCTCTACTTGAAATGTGTTTTGGGGTGGAATTTAGGGGCTTAGCATCTCTTTAAAGGTCTTACACGACTGTAGTTCCCATCCGGGGGCGCCTGAGATTGCAGGTGGTCCACGGAGCTGATCAGAGGGTCAGTTATAAAAGAAGTTTTAAGTTCAATTTTATTAGTAAAAAACAATAAATGAAGGACCAAAAACTTCACAATAGTTGTTTATTTGCCTCAAAAAATAAAAAAAAAGCTATAATGTGTGTCAGTGGCTGCATGAATAAAACTGATCGATTTTGGCAAACTTTTCGAACAATTTTCCATCCCTAATAACTACATGTTTTGGTTGAAGCCACGTGGCAACATTTTCTTTAGGTTTAACAATCTTAACCTACCCCAAGCCTCAGTTCTAAATCTACCCAAAGTTTGTATTTCACATTTAATGTTTTGCAATAAACAGACGTGAAAATGTGCTTATCGTACGTTTTTGACATTTTGTTGCAAGTCTATATTTTCTTCAGAGATTGTGTTGCACAAGGTGTATGTGTGTAGTAGGTTCTTTAAACTGCTAGTAAGATTGGCAACATTAGAATTCCCATTAAAATATGTGCAATGCCTCAATAATCATTCTTTATGTTAACAAATTGTTATTTGTAACAATTATTCCCTATCAGGACAATATAAAAAATTGCAAAAACACATTATTATCATGAGGTGCACGGTAGCAGAGCGGTTAGACATCTCACGATCTCTCTGGGTGGAGTTTGCATATTCTCTCGTGTTACCGTGGGTTTCTCCGGGTACTCCGGTTTCTCCCACCCCCAAAAACATTCATGTTTAGGTTTATTGGGCCTTACTGTAAATTTCCCCGGAGAGTGAATAGTTTAAAACCTGTCTAAACCTGCGACAAGTTGGTCACTGTCCAGGGTGTGTATATATATATATATGTATATGTATATATATATTTACTGTATATATACAGATTTCAATACTCAGTTCAACCTTATAAAGAATGTCCATTGCTTGAACATTGTTTGGAAACTCCTAAATGCTGCTAATGAAGTGATGTTGACACAAAACAATGAAAAAGGCCCTTATTATGTCTACAGTGAACGCCTTTCAGAAGAAAACTGCGAGTGAGGGAGTCGTCGAAAATGCCAGGTATGAAAAAAGTCCAAACTAATCCGAAAAAAGATCTATTTACAATAAAACAGTAACCAAACACACTCTTTTACACTGCATTCATTCCTCTCCTAAGCCACTAACCGTTTCTTTGTAATCCTTTCCACCACAATTGCTAAAACCACAACTTTCATTTGAATATTTTATGGCACAACCGCTCCCCGTAAGAACTGTGGTAATTAACCATGTGCCGCGGAGAACTCATTATGATGCCAAATTGCTGCTGGAAATCTAGCTTTTGCAGCACTAATTTAAGTGCCGTCATTGTAACAACCATGCCACGAGCAAACTGAGAATGTGAGCCAAATAAAAGCACTGATTTTCATAACGACAGATTGGTTGTTGTTAAAGATTATACTTCAAAACAGTTTAATATGCACCAAGGAATCCAATTAAAATTCATATATTTATTTTATCAGCTTGTGTGGTCATTTGTTGGTTGGTGGTTTGTTTCATTAAGGCGAAATATGACGAGTACAACTGAAATATAGTGTTGGCATTAGGTTATTCAGAGTTTCATGTCAATTTTCAACAGGATCATCAGTGAGAGCTGACCATCAGCTTCCTCATCAGTCTGGACTAGCAGAGGATGTACTTACTGCAGCAGCTGAGGAAAGCCAGGCTCTCAGTTCAGTTGTTGGTGCAGTTCTACAGTCCACCGTGTCAGCAAAGTCCTCTGAGTCAATCCTCACCCCCTCCAGGACTGTGTGGGGCAGTGGTCAGTGCTATAGGGTCCTGGTGTTGACTTCTTGGTGACCCAGTTTGCATGTTTTCTCCGTGTCTTTGTAGGTTTTCTTCAGGGACTCCACTTTTACCTACCTCTAAAAACATGTCCGTTAGCACCTCCAGTCTCCGAACTACAGATGGAACTTAGAATCTGATGCAACCATTGTATTTAATTAATTGTGCATTGTCTTNGTTCACGAAAATACTAAATGGTGGATAAGTGACACCGTATTGACGTTTGTAGTTTGTTCCAACTGTTATCCATTTTTCCTGCAAGTTAAATGGAGCTTTTGAATGATCGGATTTACACCTCTAGCTGTGTCTAGAAATGAGAGTCCCGGAAGATCTCCATCAGCTTTCGCGCACTGCATTTCTAACAGTAAATCACTGAACTTTCTGAGTTTTACATAGTCTTTTGTTGCGATTTTAGGAAATGCGTCTACTCTTTTGAAAAGTGCATCCCTCAATCACTTCAACTGAGCCGTAACATTGTTCAAGTCTGTCCCAGATCATCTCAAGACCTGCTAATGGATTGTTAATGTGTATGGCTCTGATTTGCTCAGCGTGCTCGCGGATTCTTTGCCCAGCCATTTTAGCATTAAGTCCATTTCTTCACTGGCTGTCAAATCTAGCCCTCTGATTGCATTGTAGAATGAGCGTTTCCAGGCTCTAAAGTTTTGAGGTTTATCATTAAACTGTAAAAGTCCTGTTGCAACTATTTCCCTGCGTGCAAAGAATCTGATAAAGTCACTTACATTAGTGTCCATTGGCTCTTGATGGGCATTGCAATGTGAAGACGCTGACACCTTGTGGGACCAACTGGTATTGTCATGTTTAACAAACGAGGGAATGCACTAGTAGCTGGAACATGCGAGGCATCGGTGTTATTTGGGATTGGAGCATGTGAAGTAAAACAATCGTTATTCACTCCACTGGAAGGTAACAAGTCATTACTAGGGTGCTCCTGTTTGAGTTGTTTTAGTGTCATTACTTTTTAATGGCTGAAAGTGGCATTTTCTCCACTGTTCACAAATGTTGCTTGAGCTACAACGTACTGTTTTGTGCGTTCGGCAGTTTCAGATGGAGTAGGCTCACTTTGTGCATCTAACTGTGAGGCGGCAGCGATCTCTAATGCCTCTGCCTCTGCTATGGCTGAAGCTACATCTTTTTGTTGCTGTAATAATTGAATAGATGCCTCAAGTTTAGCTTTTTCTATTTTTAAGCTCATTTCTTCTTGTGCAAAACTAAGACGAGCCTTTGCTGCTCAGCTTTTGCTCTTGCCTTGGCTGCTGCAGAGCTTGTGGACCCTGTTTCAGACCGGGTCTTGTAGGATGACGCTTTGTTACCCGAAGCTCTGGTGGATGAAGCCCGGGAAGATGGAGCCTTTCGTGGCGGCGTGTTGTCTGATGCTGCAGACGAAGCTTTGGCGGGTGGAGCTGTGTCGGCCATAGTTGCGTGGACCAGGTGACGATTGCTGGGACACTGCTGTATGCCGTGCTGCTTGGCGTGTAGTAGTGGTTAGCGTAGATTCACTCTAGTTGCATTGAATGACCGCAAGATCTCCGACGTGGATGCCGCCGTTTCACTGTGCCGTTTTGGGATAGCTTAAACTCCATTCTCACATCAAGAACTCTGCACACGTGTTTGTTTAGCAGGTTTACTGACGTTCGAAAAGGTGAAACTACAAAAGACATATAGTACAATCAATACATGTCTATCATAACAATATTTTCATGTTACATTTCGTACATACCGGCGATGCAACCTTTAAACAAAGAAAAATGCGGTCTGCAAAAAGTAGCAGCCGAACTGTGTTCCGCCATCTTGTTGTTTTTCTAAATAAAACCCCGCCCAGCGCACGTGTAAAAACAACCCCGAAAATGTCCACTAGGCGTCACTGTGCACAAATAAGTACAACTGAGCATATTACAGAATATAAACAATACTTTTACTCAGAACAGAACACCCCTGATCTTGTACACTGTCACTCCCTCCTTTCACTTCTTTCTTTCCTCTCCTAGCACTGTCCAGCCCACTAGCTCTACTTGAAATGTGTTTTGGGGTGGAATTTAGGGCTTAGCATCTCTTTAAAGGTCTTACACGACTGTAGTTCCCATCCGGGGGGCGCCTGAGATTGCAGGTGGTCCGCGAGCTGATCAGAGGGTCAGTTATAAAAGAAGTTTTAAGTTCAATTTTATTAGTAAAAACAATAAATGAAGGATCAAAAACTTCACAATAGTTGTTTATTTGCCTCAAAAAAAAAAAAAAGCTATAATGTGTGTCAGTGGCTGCATGAATAAAACTGATCGATTTTGGCAAACTTTTCAAACAATTTTCCACCCTAATAACTACATGTTTTGGTTGAAGCCGCGTGGCAACATTTTCTTTAGGTTTAACAATTTAACCTACCCAAGCCTCAGTTCTAAACTACCCAAAGTTTGTGTTTATTTCACATTTTAATGTTTCGCAATAAACTGACGTGAAAATGTGCTTATCGTACGTTTTTGACATTTTGTTGCAAGTCTATATTTTCTTCAGAGATTGTGTTGCACAAAGGTGTATGTGTGTAGTAGGTTCTTTAAACTGCTAGTAAGATTGGCAACATTAGAATTCCCATTAAAATATGTGCAATGCCTCAATAATCATTCTTTATGTTAACAAATTGTTATTTGTAACAATTATTCCCACTAGGACAATATAAAAAATTGCAAAAACACATTATTATCATGAGGTGCACGGTAGCAGAGCGGTTAGACATCTCACGATCTCTCTGGGTGGAGTTTGCATTTCTCCCGTGTTACCGTGGGTTCTCCGGGTACTCCGGTTTCCTCCCACCCCAAAAACATTCATGTTTAGGTTTATTGGGCCTTACTGTAAATTTCCCCGGAGAGTGAATAGTTTAAAACCTGTCTAAACCTGCGACAGTTGGTCACTGTCCAGGGTGTGTATATATATATATATGTATATGTATATATATATTTACTGTATATATACAGATTTCAATACTCAGTTCAACCTTATAAAGAATTCCATTGCTTGAACATTGTTTGGAAACTCCTAAATGCTGCTAATGAAGTGATGTTGACACAAACAATGAAAAAGGCCCTTATTATGTCTACAGTAACGCCTTTCAGAAGAAAACTGCGAGTGAGGGAGTCGTCGAAAATGCAGGTATGAAAAAAGTCCAAACTAATCCGAAAAAAGATCTATTTACAATAAAACAGTAACCAAACACACTCTTTTACACTGCATTCATTCCTCTCCTAAGCCACTAACCGTTTCTTTGTAATCCTTTCCACCACAATTGCTAAAACCACAACTTTCATTTGAATATTTTATGGCACAACCGCTCCCCGTAAGAACTGTGGTAATTAACCATGTGCCGCGGAGAACTCATTATGATGCCAAATTGCTGCTGGAAATCTAGCTTTTGCAGCACTAATTTAAGTGCCGTCATTGTAACAACCATGCCACGAGCAAACTGAGAATGTGAGCCAAATAAAAGCACTGATTTTCATAACGACAGATTGGTTGTTGTTAAAAGATTATACTTCAAAACAGTTTAATATGCACCAAGGAATCCAATTAAAATTCATATATTTATTTTATCAGCTTGTGTGGTCATTTGTTGGTTGGTGGTTTGTTTCATTAAGGCGAAATATGACGAGTACAACTGAAATATAGTGTTGGCATTAGGTTATTCAGAGTTTCATGTCAATTTTCAACAGGATCATCAGTGAGAGCTGACCATCAGCTTCCTCATCAGTCTGGACTAGCAGAGGATGTACTTACTGCAGCAGCTGAGGAAAGCCAGGCTCTCAGTTCAGTTGTTGGTGCAGTTCTACAGTCCACCGTGTCAGCAAAGTCCTCTGAGTCAATCCTCACCCCCTCCAGGACTGTGTGGGGCAGTGGTCAGTGCTATAGGGTCCTGGTGTTGACTTCTGGTGACCCAGTTTGCATGTTTCTCCGTGTCTTTGTAGGTTTTCTTCAGGGACTCCACTTTTACCTACCTCTAAAAACATGTCCGTTAGCACCTCCAGTCTCCGGACTACAGATGAACTTAGATCTGATGCAACCATTGTATTTAATTTAATTGTGCATTGTCTTAATACAAATCTTTACAAACGCACGCTAATTATTTCTATAGAGGAATTATTTGTTTATCAACACAGAGAATGCATGTGCAACCAAATAGCAGAAAGAGCTGCCGCTGATTGACAGAAGCTGTAACAGCAACACTAGCCAGAGTACAAGAGAGTTTATCATTATGCGAAAACAAAAGTTGTGCTGCTAAATCAACTTTTGTGAATGAACTTTTTCAAAGAAAAGCACAGTTTCAAGCTTCAGGAGTCAGACGTCTGTCTGATCAAAACAGCTAGCTCTCATCCTGTTTTGTTGTTTATATCAAAGAAAGTGACACACATTAATAATAATTCTGTAGAGCACCTTTAATAATTATAGAACATATACATGAAAGCATGTGGCACAGTGCAGTGAGAGTTACACCTGCAACACTTGAAGATCTGCTCATGACACACAGCTGACCCATCCACAGTAAGTCTGGTGGTGAAGTGAAAGTAGCGCGACTGTGGACAAACAAGCAGGCGCTATGCAAATCTTCAGGTTGAAGTCTGTATAGAAGTGTATATTTGTAAAAGGCTAATGGTGCACCGGGGCCACTGCCAGGGACAAATACAAACTGCAGTGCATTATGCTCTCTACTGAGAAGGTGATGGAAGGAGATGGCAGACTGCAGCCTCTCCAGGACTTGGAGGCGAGCAGGTCAGATAGCAGCTGAACATTTTCACCCTGGACTAACTAAGCACTCACCAGAACCTCTCACTACAAGAATCTTGTCTTTCCTTCATTTTGGTCTTCTTCACACAACAGTGTTAGTAAACTTACATTGCCCATTGACACTTTACCACATGTGTCAAATACAAGGCCCAGAGGCCAGATGCAGCCCTTCAGGTTGTATAAGATTTACTTTCACTAATATTAGTACCAGGAGTAATCTGGGTATCTTCGCCCAATGAAATGATTTGTCTGAAACTTAAAGAGTAATTTTTTTTTAGACCATTCATTCTTTTCTGCTGCTTGCTCCTGTTAGGGGTCGCAGGTGACTGGAGAATATCCAGTGACATTGGGCTTTGGGCGGGGAACACCCGGACAGTGGCCAACTTGTCTCAGGGTTAGACAGACAACCATTCACTCTCTCATTCACTCACTAAGGGGAAATTACCGCCCCATAGTTTTTTAGACTAATGCATATTAATATTCAACATTTGTCACTTTGTCACTTGTCAACATTTGTTCAACTAATATTTGGATTATGCCCAAGATTAATAGGTTAATTTTAGTTACAACCAGCTCTCAAGACAACAATGTGACTTTTGTCTAAATGAGTTTGACAATTTACTTTATACCATTTGTGACATTATCAAGTCATTTCAACATAATTCATCCATTGTTTGCACATTCTCATTACTACGGATGTGTTGTATTTACGGCTACATTTTTTACTGTATTGTAATTCATACTATTTTATTTTGCATCTTACTGTCAGGTAAGCTCTTTTTGTGTGTATATGTTTTGGTAATCAGTGCATTGTCCTGCATCTATAAGGCTGAGGCTCTGTGTTTGTTTTCACCTGTCCCTAGTCTAAACCCACTTGTTTATTGTAGAAATCCAAATTCTGGTTCATACACATACATACCACAACAGAAATAATACCTTACCAGCCCAAAGAGAGAATCAAAAAAATCCTATAACCAAAAGGATTAGCCATTAATAAGCCACAAAAGTGAGAAAATCTATTACCGTTCCTTATGCACGCACATTTCTCGAATTAAACAGAAACAACTAATTAATTCCCGCCAAAATTCAAGGTCTAACACATTGACAAACATTGCAAAAATTAGCATCCATGCAATCCCATTTCCTGCGCGCATTCATTAGCGTTAAGGCAACATCTTATTACGTGTCAAGTTTGGTGTTTCTGTTTAAGATGTATTACGGGATGCAAATCTAGCTGCACATGTTTTCTGCTGAAGTTAGTACTATGATAATGCCTGATTTATGCTAGCTCGTAAGGCTAATCCTGCTCCGATACTTAATTCGCAGTGATTTATCTTTCCGCGCCATACTCTGCGGAGTGATCAAGGACTAGTTCTTGGCAAACAAAGACGCACTCATTGCTTTTCGGGTGTAAAAATATGTCAGATTTATGAGTTTTGTGAGAAAAGTACGATTATTATTGGTACAGTAAAGTCTGGTTGCGTAGTTTGTCTAAATGTACTTCCTGATTTATCGTTCTTCATTGCGTTTTTTTGTGGTCAAGCTTAGTCATTTTGTGAGGCCGGCTTGTCCAGTAGCCTTAAAGATTTGAATGCATTTGAAAGATTATGCAAAGCCCCAAACAAAAGCAATCGTTTTGATCTTCTAGACATGTTTGTATTACCCACACTGATGGCGGATTGGACTTCAAATGTCAGTTGTTCCTGTGGATGTTATAGTTCTTGATAACAGTGGATTATACGCTTTTTAATCCGTTTTTATAAGCATGACCAAATCTTGATTTCACGGCATCAACAGTGCAATATAGAACCAAATGAGTAGGATATAAAGCGCTGATAACGTTGAGTTCTTTCAGCGAGATGACCTTTGCATAATGAAGAGTGTTGTTGCTTCATTGTGTAAGCTATAAGGCGACACAATATGTATGAGTAGGGAAAAATCATAAAGGTACAATGTGTAACTTTTTAGCCAAAAATAGGCTTGAATAAAAGCATTGTTTATTTACTTGTTGACAGAAAACATTATAAAAACGTGTCTTTACTCAGTGCATTCTTTTGTGTTCTGGAAAGGGGTCTCCTCTTGCTTGTTTTCATGGAAAGTTTACAGTAGAAAATGAATATAGAAATAGAAATGAACTGGGGCTACAACATGTGACATATTTACAGAAAAAGTTGTGAATTCATGCTAATCATACTATATTGACCTATCCTGTAATGTTGTGGTGTATGTACGCTTTCTTTTGAGAACGAATTGGGCATGGAACTAATGTGTATATGAAATAAGAATGCCCCACACCAATTTTTAGCATTTTATTTTACAGGATAAGCATTTTATTTTAAATTTCAGCTTTATCTCACTGAAATGTGAATGAATACCAGGCAAATGAGCCAGGCTCAAACACTGGGGTGATCGAGCTTTCTCTGTGGCTGGTCCCAGATTGTGGAACACCCTGCCTCCTGACATGCGCATGATCACAGATCTGTAACTTTTTAAATCCAGACTTAAGACACATTTATTCAGACTTGCTTTCAACACTGTAAATGTCGTGACATAATTTGCTGTTTTAGATGTATTGTTTTTTTTGTTTTTTTTTATGCTTTGTTTTTGTATTTGGAAAGCACTTTGGTCACTTGAGTGTTGTAAAGGGCTTTATAAATAAAGGTTGATTGATTGATTGAAATGTATATGACGTAATTTATCTTTTTTGTGTATGTATAATATGCGTTACTGTCCCAGTTCATTTCTATGGTGGATGTAAACATGTGCTATTATTTGAGTCTATTGGTTAAGATTAGAATTGCATCTATTGACACAATTCTAAACTTAACCAAGCCTCAGACCTAAATTCCTTTGCAGATTTTTGTCATTTTAAACCTAAATATGTCCCCATAGGCATTTCATTGAGACTGTGTTGTAAAGTTACATGGCATCACTTCAAACTTAAACTCATCTTTATAGTTTAATCACGAATATGGTGGTTCGATTCCACGGTCAAGCCAAGTCAACATCTCGATGCTCCAATCATCTCGACCCTGAACAAGAGGTAGAAAATGAATGAATGGTTTGTAACGCATTAGATACAGAGAAATGTACATAAAATCCTCTATGTTAAAATTTGATATGATCAAATATTTCTGATACATCTTCCAACATTTTGGGTTAAGGTTTATTAGGACAATGTACAAATAGATTAAGCACAACGGCAGAGATGCTTGTAACAGATGTTTTTAGTGGTAGGAATCACTGGATACATAGAGGAAACCTACATAGACACGGGATGTTTTGATGCCCCCATGAAAGAAAATGTACTGTTTGTGTGGTGAAAACATCCCTTGAAGTTACAATGTTGTGTAAAAGTCTGAGGCTGAAGTGGCTCAAATGAAAGAAAAAGAAGTAGGCATTGTGTCTTGCTTTCAAGAGCTGCAATAAGTTTGAAAAAGATGATGCAAAATACAGAAATGTCCTTGTTTGGGCTTGATCAAATAAAAAAGATAGTATTTCTGACGAACTGGCATTTGGTTTCACTATTTCCAATTAGTAACTTCAGTAGAAGCAAACAGCAGAATGTGCACCAATTAAAGGACTAAAATAGAAAAGGTATAATTTTAAAAGATCTGTTGACTGCACCTGTTTACGGCACAAAAACAGCATTGTTAAAAGTTCATGGGGATGTTCAAGATTTGTACTGTCTTGTAGAACTTATAGATTTTTTTTAGTGTCACATGCTCTGCTCACTTACCTAATGCATTCAGATACTCATAATTCTAGCACAGAGCCTCAGAGGGAACAAAAAGATCTGAAAAAACAAAACTTCATCTGTGTTTGTGATTAAGAAGTAATGTTACAACTCAAGTGAAAACTTAAAAAGCCCTGTTTGAATAGTTGTGCTAATCTGCTCCCTGGCAACCCATCTTCCTTAATTTTAACTTCAACATTACTGTCACACACTGTAACATGCTTTTTTGAGACATTACTGGTGCTATCTAAAGTAAAAGTAAGGTATAATGCATAATTTTCTGTCTTGTGTATACAACAGATTTCGTTTGGAAATCTGTTTATTCAGTAGAAGTGGTAAAGTCAAACTATCTCAGCTGTTCTTTTCAGCAGAGCAAAAACACAAGCATAACAATATATTTGTTTTAATTCACTTTTTAAATTTGAAGTTTGCACTAGTTTAGACCTGGTTTGATTCTTGGCTAAGACATGATCAGTATCTTTTGCCCTCATTTAGTTTTTCTGGGAGCGGTGTCAGCTTAAATACATTAACATACTGTATGTGATGATTTCTTTGGTTACACACAGTTTAAAACAAAATACAAAGCAATCTTGATAATTCTTTCATGTACCATGACTAAACAGATTAACACTTTAAACACACAAAACACACACATTGTATAACATATAGACACACAATTTAGTTGAGGGCAAATTGGAAGTTTTATTTGGGGCTGATGACTAAGTCTAGGTCTGAAGTTCTAAAAATGGGTAAGTTAATAACCTGTCTTACATGTTATTATTGGTTATTATTCCGTTCCGAACTAAACTGAGGCAGCAATGCATTAAATGCACACTCAAAATTACTTTCATATGTTTAGAAATAAATATCTGTGAGAACAGGCTGAAGATCCAGTCAATATCTCTGATCTAACTAGATGTAAATGCGATGGCAGCTGACATCAAAACTTTGCTGATGTGTAAAATCTCATTGCCGTGTAAACTATGCCTTCATATCAACACAGACTCACAAGAAAGAGTACATTTAAATGCCTTTTTTGAGTACTTATGTTACGCTGTGTATATAGGACGAAATCAAAAAGCATAAAAATGACACAAGATTTCACAGAGAAGAAACATGAGTTTTGTTTAAAGTCACATGGGGACATTTTCTTTAGGTGTAACAGGTAAGTTCAGGCATCGAGTTACTAAAATGGGTAAGTTTAGGTCTGGGGCTTGGGGCAGGTTGAGATTAGGATCAAGATTTCGTTAATATTCATAAATAAGGACACGTTTTAACAACTACCATAGAAATGAACTGGGACTGCGACCATAATTACGCAAAACAGCCATGAACTCGTGCTAGTCATACGCATTTTACATGTCCTGTCATGTCATGGTAAATGTACGCTTTCTTGTGAGATCTGGCTTAAAATAAAGTTGAATATCTCTGACTTATCTAGATGTCATATAAAAGCGATGGCAGCTGACATCAAAACATTGCTGGTTTGTGAAAACTTATTGCCGTGTAAACTATGCCCTAATATATATGAACCCAATCTGATACAGTTGTGTAGTAGCAACAAAAACAAAGGATTTAACTCCTTTAGCGTCCTTGTCTTGCACGTACACACCATTACAACCCCCTAAGTGCATATTCTCTAAATTTATTTAATCTGGATTCCACGCCTGAGCACTGCTATCCAGCTAATACACTTTTCATATCACGCCTCCCTTCTGCACGCCGCTGTTTACCCACAAACCTATTGATCACGCACACAATACATAATGGCTTTGCAGGAATTGCTGAAAAAAATCCATTTGGCCGTATTGATTACAGTAATGAAGATGAATGCTGAATCACCAAGTATGAAACGGCTTTATGTACATTTCCGCGCGGCACCTAGTCCTACCATTAAAGTCTAAGGATCCCGTGTTTCCAAACAGCGCCATTAGAATCGTGTTTGTGATTATGCAAATGAGAAAACATGCAGGAAATTTAATCAGCTCGCAAATTTGATTTTACATGAATGATTGCTCTGGGGTGGAAGCTCGATCGCATAAACATTGAGCAAGCAAATTATGTTCAATATTTGCTTGGCGCGGACACTACAGTACGTTTTAAACTTTTTTTTTTCCCCTCACTCTTTGTTTTGGCGAGACTCCTTTTTTCCAACACTGCTTTGATTATCCTTTGTTCGTCCCCGGAGATGTTGAATGGAAAGCAAAGTTAATAGGATGCAATTTCATATCAGCACCACAGCACAGCGGCGCAATGTTTATGCGTTTTGATTATTTTTCCATTTCCAGAACTAAAAAAAAAAAAGTCTAAGTGTAGGATTTTTCTTTTCTTTTTTTTTTTTTCCCCAAATGTGTTCTTTTGTAATCACGCATAACTCGGAGAAAGGCATTGTCCTCGTGTGGGGTTTGCCATTGTAGATAACTGGTGATTAAAGTGAATGTTATAGTGCAGGGCATGGCTGAGGACGGGCTAATAAAGCATGTCAGTCATTGAGAGGGTAGTGCTGTTTATCTGCGAGGGAGTGGAGAGCGAATTAGAGGAGGAGAGGGGTTATAAGGGAAGGTGTGATCAAAATGAAAGGACTGAATGAGCGTAGCTGTTAATTTGAGAGAGATGTTTTTTGGTTTGTCGGAGTCTGCACTGTTTTGAGAATTGATGAATGGGACTACTTGAGTTGGGCTTGAATGTTTGTGACTCAGGACATGACTTAGAGCTCAGTGAAATGAAACAACTTTTTTTTGTTGTTTTCTCGAAAATGTGTAATTTTACCACCTATTTATGACAGCAAACAAAAAAAATACATTAGTAAAAAGAAAAAAAATTACAAGTTGTATTTGGTAAAATTATGTTTTCGAACATCGACAAAGGAATGATTTAGTTCAGCTCTTTCTATTCACCTCATTCTGCCCCGCCCACTTTTGTTGGCAGCACACTTCCTGTTTAGCTCTGTTGAGGTAGCTGACATGTTAGCTTGTTTGTCTTGTTAGGCAATCTCAAACAAATATAAAAACATGTTACAATAAACCTCGCTCCTACAGGGTTTATGGGCTAACACGAAAGTGGGACACTTATTTTTCCCCAAGGGCCATATTTGAACTGTGTGGGATAAGGCCGGATCACAGTTATTGATCTGAAACATTTTTACTATGGTAGCTATTTATTATGATAAATATTAGGACAAGCAAAGCCACATGTAGAAGAAGGTGAAAAAGAAGGTCTTTGGCTCAAGTTTTGGTCTTGTGGTTTTGGTCAGTTTATCCGATATCTTCGGTTAAACTTGTACAAACTCTATCCCAAGTGTTTGGTGTGTTTAGTTGTAAAGTAGTACTTAGAACCGATCTTGGAACAGCTGTTTTGAGGTCTTGATCTTAACTTGGACTGAAGCACATTTGAAGTTTATCTTGTATTGGTTATGAGTTGGTTAAAGTCAGTCTTGTCTTGGACTTGGGGCCTGACACGATATCACATTTCATTACCACCATGCTCTGCAAAACTTGCACCAGAAGTGTCAAAGGATGATGAGGCACCTTGAGTTCATACATGGAATCAGAACAGTAACACAATTTGTAACAAGCAATGCACAATAAAATGTTGTGCAATGTCCATTAATTTCACCCCCCCTTTGGTCATGTCCAGGTGAATGTTGCTCTGGAGCACAGCCTAAACTGTGAGTGAGGGTTCACAAAGGGAAACTTTTTTTTAATTGTACAGTTTGTTAAAGTTAGGAAAACACTAATTTAGAAAATTACAAAGATGGTTTTGATTTGGTCTCGATGGACCATGCTTCATCAAATTTCAATACAAATGAATGAGTAAACAAATAACTTGTTTCTGTATTATGTTACATATTCTAAAAATGGCTTTTTCTAAAATGATGCTTGTTGAAACTGGTAGAACAAAAACAACAATCAAACCTTCACTATTAAATACATTCATTAAAATGACCCAAAAAACTCTCTCCACACAAAAGACAAGGTGTTTTGAATTGATTCCCTTATAGCATGACCTCAATTTGTAATTTGCCATATATTTCCTGCAAGAGCTGCAATTCAGCCGACATTCTTTGTTCCGTTTCCCCGGGAGACCGATGTTAATTTCACAACTTTTACCAAACCAGACAATGATTGCCCTTGTATTTGCATAGAGCTGTGAACGAAATGCAGGTTTTTGGGTCAAACAGTCTCAGGTGGAGCGCTCTTCCTTTTCCCCAATTTTCACCAGCCGCCTGTCGCCAAATTTAGGTGAGGTTTGAGGCCCCCAATTAAACAGCTCTGGTCCACATTTGCATTTTGTTGTTGGCTGGAGAAATTACATTTACATTTTGAGTTCATAACAGCTTGGAAGGATTTTTTAAAAGCTCCACTATTATTTTTCGAATACTTAAATCTATAGAGAGATGTTATCGCTTTGGAATATTCTTCAAGATAACACTAAACCTATTCATCTTGCAGATATTCAAGTATTGGCGTCCCCTGCTATCAATTTAAGATGTCGACATGTTGAAAGAAAGAAAAGTTTAAAGGTGCACTGAGAAACTTTCAGAAGGAAAAACTTTACAATTGGCTCTATGCACAGAAGTCAGTTGGCTTATTCATTTTAAAACATGCTAACTTCCTGTCGGCATGTCCATTTCCTGTTTCGTTCATTTCTATGGAGCTTCACTACCTCACATTTTAAAAATACTGTAAGATGTGGCAGTGAACATTGAGCTGCTGGTAATTTTCTCCAAAGACATGTTAAATACTTTACAAATGTGGAGAATATTTCACCAAAGACCTAAAGTGTGTCATCATTGTAGGCTGTGGTCGACCAAAGAAATTCTTGGTTGACTAAAGACATGTCCCATCGACCAAAATAAAATAAAATAAAAACACACATTTTCTGAAAAGTTTTAGTTTCATCAAAACTGGTTATTGCATCTTGAGTTGAAAATGTCAGTCCACTGTATACAAATCTGACTTTATTGAAAGGATATTCTAATTCTAATTTTTCAATAATCAAGTTTATTCCTTAGTATCAAAATCGGGTTAAAATTTTAGTTTTGTGACAACTCTGCAAGAAACCTTGCTCAAAAAGATTAATATTATGTAGTACATGCAAAAAATATAGTTTATGCAGAAAACGAATAGGAAACAGTGTGTTATATAGGATTAGACATGATTCTGTTACTGTTGAATACAAATCCTTATAAACTAAATAAAAGAATGAGTAGATTAAAATTTTTTTAAGACCCATCGACCAAATAATCGACTAAAGAACTACAGCCCTACATCATTGTGACATTGTTAATAGTGATAATTGTGTGTTATGCCATAATGTGGGTAAAAAATAAGCATATTTTTCATTGAAACCAGCTGAAGGATTCCTCAGACATAGTTCACTTTGTGGTACCTTTGAAATGTGCTTCGTCTGTCATTAAAACACTAGAGTGTAATGAGAGGGTAGAGGGGCTCGAGTTGTGCTTAGCTCAGACACACAGAGTTTGGACTGGATCATGCTGAAGTTTTTCGGTCTATTCTAAACTCTACTGGGCGACACAGTAGAACATTGGTTAGCTCTTTGACCTCACAGCAAGGAGGTCCTGGGTTCGACTCCTGAGTGGCCTGTGCTTTGCATGTTCTCTCCGTGTCCTGTGGGTTTCCCCTACAACTAAAAACATGTCCAGTGTGCATCTCCTCCTCAAGACTACAAATGGAAATTAGCTGTGAAGCTATGATCTCGGTACAAGCATCGCTCCTTTTGTGCTTAATGTAACTGTTCATTGTCCTAATAAACATTCTTTTTACTTCACAGCTCTTCCAAATCATTCAGCACATGGTTATTTTCCACATTCATGCATTTATGGCAGCAATTATGTCTTAGAAGACCTTTATACAGACAGCTGTGTGATACTGGAGCGGATCATCCAAGCACAGTGAGCTGCTTTTGGATTTCTATGAGAAACAACATATTCATCCTTTCAGGCAGTACACAATGGTTTGATTAGGTAAAAGTACACAATTTACAACAATAAAAATCAGGTAGACCAGCTAGCTCTCATATAGACTGGGCAGTGTTTTTGAGTCAAAATTGGCTTGTTCTGTGTTCCCATTGTATCGGAAGCTTTTTTGTCAAAATGCAGATCCACATTGTTTTGCTGGTCAGTCTTCTCTTTCTCTCTGATGTCACAAAAAAGAAGTCCCTGATTTGTAGACGCTGAAAGTTGTCTGGACGCTTCAAGACGTCGCCTTAGCATGTAAAACCCGATTGGACTTAATGTGATCGATGGTGCATTAAAAAAGATTGAAAGATTTTAGTCAACAAAATTGTGTTGACATTGTGTTCTAAGCACATCATTATTGGTAGGCTAACGGCACAATGCATCTCCATACATCCAGTCCTCCTCCAAAGCCAAGTTATATTTGGTCCCACTTTCTCCTTTATAGGCACTCGTTACGATCCTGGCCCAGCCTCTTTCACCCTTCAGGGAACAAAACAGAAAAAGAGCTTGTCACTTAAGCTAGAAATTGAATGCACCTCGAGGACGCTAGGTGCGGTTTTGAAAATGCCAGCTCTAAAAAGCAGAAGTTACGACTCACCCAAGGCTCGCCCCAGGAGTTGTGGACGATCCAGTACTGTGTGCCATTGTTCCATGCCTCAGCCTGCCACGACACCACATGGTTTGTAGAATGGTGCTCAATGTATTCAGGGAACAACGTTATACGTTTTCTTTGGAAACTAACTAACGCAATTTTTACAATCATTGAAAATATTGTAGTTTGTTATTTTAGCAACAGAACATAATTGGCAGAACTTAGCAATATGTTTTGCTCCAACTGTCTTTAAACTCTCCATGATGATAACATTGTACCTTTTTAGGGCGGACTCTCTCCGTTGCCTCCTGGCGGAAATCCCTTGCAGCTTCTGAATCCCGACCTGACGCAAACTCTCTTGAGAAAACCTGGCTCTTTGATTTGTGTAAAAATCAGTTTGGATATGTATATTTCTGCCTTATACAAAAGATGCATGTTTTTACTTTAGATTTGTTAGTGTAGAAGTGCTACTGATGAAGTCGCAGTTTTGTTTTAAGTCCGGAAGCAGGACCATTATGTCTGTTGCGGTGGCTACACTAATTCAACGTCTTGGCCACACACCCTCCTTTAAATAATCCTTATCTCTAGAGGGTTTTTCAAGACTCTACATCCTGCTCTCAAAGTGAGCCCCAAAACATGGTCATTAACTAATAAAGTACAACAATCCGAGGTTGTATTTCAAATGAACAACCCGAGTACCTAAACGGTTAAAACATCAAGCCGCATAGACACAACTCGAAGCAGAGGCGGTTTGCTTTTGGAAAACGACACCTAATCACGGTAAATCTCAAACCTGATGAGTCCTCTTGGCAAAGATCTCAGCCATCATGTTTTGGCATCCCCAGATGGGTCCAAAGTCAAGCCCACCCTCCACAGAGTATAGTTCTGCAGCTCGCTACACTGTCCAAAGGTGCTGCAGGTCCCACAGCGGGTGAAATTCTGACATTCTGAGCAGGGAAGAGAATGTCAGCCATGCATTGATTAAAAAAAAGAGGAGAAAAGTGCATGGATAGCCACAGGAGTTTGGAGAGGTGAGAGTAGACAAGTGTTTTGATGGAGGTCGCACGGGTTACACTTAAAAAAGGAAAGCAGAAAAAGAAACGTAAATTACAAAAGTCTGCGGTTTTTGCTCTTTCAACCTCAAACATCCTGCTTTATGTAAATTAATCGTACTTTTTTGACATAAGTTGCTGAAGTCTTGGTCTAAGAATCTTTGCCGTTTCTTTGGAAAATGCTCCACCAACTCAGGGATCTATTTACGGAAAGAAAGTTGATAAAGCTTATATTTTGGAGATTGTACTTTTATAAATCTATAGTCCAAAGCTTAAAATAATCATGGGTTTCTGCTTCCTTGTTATTTGTGTTTTGTTTGAGCTCTTTGGTTGCTAATCATTCTGAAACACATGGCAGCAGCACAATAAATACAGTACTTTCCACAATCGCAATCCAAGTTCAATGAAAAAGAGAATTGTTGTCATTCCCAAGGTCCGTGTCTTTTCAAATGTGCATATCAACGCCATTGGCAGAAATCCACCAAAGCATATTATGCTAAACTGATGCAGCAGTAGGTGGCTTGAACACAAAGAATTATGAATTCATTTGAATCAATCTGCTTGGTAAAACTTGCTCCGGACTAGAATTCCTGAGGATTTCTGAATCTGATAAAACTGTAAGTCAATGTTTTTGGAATCAGTACAGTCATCCTATTAACATGAGGTCCCTAAAACTGATTCTGTTTGAAGAGAGCTTAAAGGGACTAGGTTTAGCTTCAAATCAATCCTAGCATAGATATTGTTTCTTGTTAATGTATCTATTCAGGGAATTAGTCCTTAATGTCTCGTTCGTTCATCCTTTGTTGAAAAAAAAAATATGGATAAAATATCACATGGAACTGAAAAACATCACAGATTTCTGAGAATGAGCGAAGCAAAAAACAATTTTAATGTGAGGTTAGTGAAGTTAGTCTAAATGACACACGACCAATCAAATTATTTGTTTCATCTGCGTCACGGAAATAAAATAATCTGATTGCCCGGTACAATGTAGATTTGATCTGAAACGCAGGCGGAGGACGTGGTGACCAGACCAATCTTCGCAGTTTGCTGAAGTGTGGGCTCTGGATCCCAGATAGACTAATAGGCTCAGGTCACCAGTGACCCCTAACAAAATTAAGTGATTAAGAAAAAACATGTAAATATACAAATAATTAGGAAATATTACTGCACATTTATATTGTACATACAAAGCACATTTTGAGTTTGTTTTTCACGAAAGACAAAAATATGTTTGTGTTCTTGTGAGCATGGCACGGGTGTTAAAATTAGTATCGACAAATATCGGTTATCGGCCACAGCATGATGCCAAATACCTGTATGGTCTCTACTCCATATAATCCATATAATTGCATCTTTATTGGTCAGCACATGGTACGTCCTTTTGCATCTCTAAGTCTTGCACGAAATCTGACATTTTTGAGTAATCACATGACAAAAGGGCGGGAATAATGAAAGCAAACCTTCTTACCACTCTGCTCCAGCAGCAGGACAACACCACATATTCAAACACGCATGAATCAATCCAAATACAACTCTGCGTAAACTAATGACGACAAAACATCGTAACTCCCCACCTCTCATCACTTCTTCTTCCATACCTTGATCAATTGCCTGGTAGTTGTTGCACATCTCATCCGGTATTCCATGTTTATGCGCGTACTCCCAAAACGGAAGCGTGATCCCCTCCGTGACAGCTGCCAGCGCGGGAACAGTCAATCACATGTTGCGCTGACAGGTAGGCAGACGGCCACGCTCCTCTCCTCTTTATGTTGATGCGATCTACACAAAAATAATACCGAAATAGAATGCCACCAAATGTCGTTTATTTCCATAAAAGTAGTTTCTAATGATGTGATGTCAGCGCGGCCCATCTGTTGGTTAGTCCGCGGCCTTGATTTGCATACACTATTCTTGGTAAAACAGTGGCACTCATCCCTCAAGCAGCGCCGCGGTCCAAATGGGCACGCTCCAAATTCATTAGTGTAAGTGGGATTGGGCGATTGGCTCACAAGACAAACTATTTCCAGAGTTGGATGACCCAATAGTCATTTACATTGCGTTTAGTTTTGAGCTTGAAAGGCCGTTTTAAGGTTGGTCTTTATTTGAATACTGAAGTATAACGTTGAAAATAACACTTTTTGAATGAATAGTCTTGGGTATAAATGTTCAAGAGAAATGTAATGGGCAAGTTAACCTTTCTAATAGATGTACATTTCATTTTTATGCTTCATTGATCTAAAAAGGAAACCGAACATGGTCACTGAATAATAAGACTGACTAAATAAACCCAAAATGTTAGTGTCTCAGGCCTTCAGAAACTAGAATTTGTTGTGGTCTTAAATGCTTAAAATGTCAAAGTTAATGTCCAAAGTGCAACAAGAGAATTTTATGTTTTCTAAATACTATTAGTTTGATAGAATAGTACCTGCCTTTTGTGACGAAAAATTGGAAAATAAAGTTACTTAAAGGATTCCGAGTTCTAAAATTACTTTCTTTGTCATTAATAGAATTTTGGGGACACTATTCACATTAAAGTAAATTAATGTTTGAACTTTGTTCTTGTGTGGAAGTAGGGCTATGCACTTACATATCAGATTGACCAAAGACGCTCAACCGGTGGTGTAGTTGCCATAGTGACACAGTTGTTAATCCATATGCCGCGTTCATGTGGTCATCGAGAACTCGGAAAAATGTTGTTCCGAGTTGAAAAATGCACATGAACGCTAAAGCATCTCGGAACAACTGCTCGGTAACTCAGGACAAATGGAGCAGCCCAGTTCAGCACCTGACGTCACTGACACATGGAGACTGATGAAAATCAGTTAGAAAATAAATACTAACAACTTTTTACGAACATGCTAGCATCAGATCTCTCTGTTAGGTCTATTAACCTCTGTTAATAGTGCTGTGTCATCTATTTATTATGGTTAACAACAACATTCCGATTTTCCGACCGAAACTAGGTCGGAACCTCGACCACTCATCTCGGAAACACGAGCACCCGAGGACCACATGAAAGCAGCATACAGTTTGATTTATCGTTTGTTCAGTCCAGTCTCTGAAGAAAACTAGACAACAAAATGACAAAAACATATGATGAGCATGTTTTCACACCATTTTATATAAGTTACACATTTTGTTTGAAGCCAGGTGGCAATATTTTCTTTGGGTTTAATGGATAAATTTTAACATACCCCAAGCTCCGGACCTGAACTTGCATCATGTGTGGCTAACACAAGCCTCATATACAGTAGTATACAGTCAGGTTACTGAAAACCAAACTCTTGTATGCTTTTAAATTTGTTCCAGTGTAAGACAAAACCCTTTTTACCACAGAATGGTACAAATCATGAGGAGTAAAGTCTGTTAAACGTGTACATTTTATTAAATCAGCAAACATAGCAGGAGGAAGAGTGTATGGTGTATGGATTAGCTTTTCCAAATACCTTGCTTTGTGCACGTCTAAAAGATGTCCTACTTCCACCGACAAATGTAGAAGAATCAATTGCTTTCTTTACCAAAAAATAGGAAAATATGTGAGAATTTGTCAGTTTTGCGCTCCCTGTAATGCTACATGATCAAGTGACGTAAGTACAAAGGGTCTTTGCTGCTCTCTACTTTTTATTGGGCCTTGAATGTTGTGATCTCTTGAACATTCTGTTCATTTCATAGTACAAAAAACTCTTATTTTGTCATTCCTGCTGTCCTTATAGTATGAAAACATCAACAAACATCAAATATTGATTAGTTCTGATATGTTGTTGAAACAAACTAATGTTTTAGTCAAGGTTTAATTTACCATAGCCTGACATGTTTTCAAACATACACACTTTTCTCATAAGAGCTACAATCAACCCTCCTGGTCTTATTCTAATTAATCTAATCTAAGCATTTTATCGCTGCCACAAATCTTTCTAATGCACATCTACCAAACCAAAACAGCATTTCAAATGATTATTATCATCGAATTAACCATCAATTATCATTTTTAAGTTATCATCTCAAACAAACCCATACACGACAGCCAAATAGACAATCCATTTATTTCCCTCACCCTTGTGTCAATTGCTAAAGATTTCCTGCTCTACTCTCCATCTCTTCACATACAGCAATTAATAAGCAGATATTTTATTCCTGACATTTCCCCACAGATACAAACCCTAAATTTAAGCAAGCATGAAAAGTACCTCCATAACTCACTTAACTCCAAAGTGGTGTCCCCTCGGCAGCGGTTTGTAACATGCTGTATTCCATCTGTGCTTGTGCTTTCCGTCAACAACTGCAGTTAAAATCAATAGGACAAAAATGTGTAGCTTAGCCATGTAGGCAGACAGCAAACAGCGGTGCACTGACTGGAGCTGGATGTGGTTGACACAGTGAACAAAGGCAGCAGCTCAGGCTAATTGTGTGTTATTGATCTCACCTGCACAAGGCTGTCAGTGCACTGTTTGTGTGGGCTCCAGTCGCTATCTGTGTTTAGCAAGGACAAGCGAGATAGATGGACATTATTAGTTGAACAAGAGAAATTCATCTTATTTTGATATGTTACAATTGGCTTTAAGCTATGAAAGCCTCATTGCAGAGATAGCTGGTGGGTTTTTGTTATTGAAAATATTAATGGTAGGACGCATTTTTTTGGCAGTACTCAAAATTATTGCATGTTAGGATAAAATTCAAACTTGGGAAGGACCATTTTTAGCCAAAAACAAAGACTTGATAACCTATAACAGAAATTTGACTATTGCGTAAAGAAGATTGGTACTTTTTGACACAGTATGGTATAAAATACATCTATTTAGAAATGTTGAAAAGTGCAACTTAAAGCCGACTGCACACTGCAGACGTTTTGGCCCGATTTTAAGCCTGATGTACCCCTTTAGAGTTCAGGGAGGTTTTTTTGGTTGTTTCTGTACTATTTGTCAGAGTGCATCATGGTGAGGTTCACATGCTGCATGAGCGTAAGGATCTTTAACCTGGCTCAGGCCAGATGGATACGTGCTGATCTCTGATTTGAGTTCTTCCACACTATCTATCCGGAGATTTTGCTGCATTCATGTGCTCTGGGAAACTCAGAGGTACCAACATAGCGATCGGACTTCCCATAATCAGAGCGTTCATGACAGCAGCTAGTAAAACACAGAGCGTTCATGACAGCAGCTAGTAAAACACAGAGCGTTCATGACAGCAACTAGTAAAACACACGTAGAGCAGTGACACTAATAAACATTTGCATAACTTAATCTTGATTTTCTTTGCAGATTTGTACAAAAAAATGTCATGTGAAAACTCATGAAACTCATGAACTTATTGAGAAGCTGTCCCTTTTACTGTTGGCAAAAGGCTAATAAATACATTTTTTTGGACATTACCTGTAAAGGTGCATTGATGTAAATTCATTTAGTCTTCAACAGGGTTTTAAGTGTGTTTTACTGGTAAAGCAGAACTCTCAGTGTTATATAAAACTAAATCCCTGTCATTTTGAGTCAGTCTCTGCTCCAATCTTATGCGGTTCTGCTATGAGTCCTGCCCATGGTCTTGTCATTTGATGTAAACTCTTGAACTCGGCCACCAACACTTCCGCACGAGTTTCTAAGCTGAAATTCTGACCTGAGCAGTGTTCAAACAGGTTTTTCCTCGTCAGAGCTTAGAACTTATTAGTTTCCGAGAGCACAGGACTGCAGCATTTATTCACGAAACTCGTTTGGGAAAAGATGGGACGTGTAATGAAATGATTGGGTGTGCATCCTACCTTATTTATGTTTATTTATGTGTGTGAGAACAAGCCTCACACACACCTCTCTGTTCTTCTTTCGAAAAGAATATACTCTGTATTTCTGCTAAAAAAAGAATCAAATGGAGCAGAAACACGTACGTACAAGGAAGCCGCCATCTTTGTTTTGTTTGATTCAAGTGGTACTTTCTGCCGTCGTTGCAATCATCAGCAGCCTCTACCAACAGGCCATCAGACTCTTCCACAAACATCCAAGTTATCAAATTCAGACAGTTATACAAAAAAAATAAATAAATAAAAGTATATACCTGTCCAATTGTTAGACCAGAATGGTGATTACTAAAAAAGCAATTTCTTTAGGAAGAAATGCAATTGGGGAAACTATAGGTGCGGATTAAAAAAAACAAAAAAAATCACTGAAGTGTAATTGCTAAAAACCAGCCAGGTACATTTAATCTATTGGTTAAATGAACATCCGCTTCCCTTTCCATCTCAAAGAAGACGAAAGCTGTCAGTGCTGCTTTTGGAAGAACAAACAGAAGCAGATGAGATTAGCCTGAAAGCACTGCTCTGGCACCAGACCAAACTGTGACTCTACTCTTGATTTAACACTTACACTATGATTAAAGGCTGTTTGCTCTCCAAAAACATGCAGTGAAAATCGAATGTGCGTGTAATGGGAAATCTAGTAAGAACAAAAGCAGAAAGCAAAGAGACAATGGGAACTTTCAGACAATTCTAATCTTTTCATTTGAGGTTTGGGTTCAGAGGTGATGATTGAATCCAATATGAGAAAGCACATTTCTTACACTTGTGATGGTTTAAGAATATTTTATAGACCCATCAAAAGCAAAAGGGTTCTGGCATTAGACATTTTGCTATAAATTCTGAAACTTTACTTTTAGCGTGTAAAAAATATGTGTGTGTCTTTTTTTCCAGAGCTCCTGCAGTTGTCGTCTCACTATCCCAGCATTTACCAGTAACAGCAGCTTGTGTCATCAGTTTTAACAATAGTGGCCGTGATTGTTAAACTATCAAGGAAAGAAGAAAACCAGAGCACTTTTGAGTGTTGTTCAAGCACCTTTAGGATGAGAAAGTGGATTTCTGCTGCTAAACGGACAAGAAGTAAGGTAAGATTTGCATTCGATAAAGCTAGAATGTACCTCAAAATCAATTTGGGTATTCATTTGGAGAATACTGATACGTTATATGTTGGGTCAACTTTTTCCTTTTGTGCCATGTGTATTACAGTGGAAACATGTATTTGATCTCCTGTTAATGTTATTTCCAGTACATCCAAGAGAGTGAGATCATTTTCTAAACTTTTCCCCTGCCAATGACGAAAATATCCGTTATTGCCCAGCCAACTGTAGCCCGACAATGGCATCTACTTTCGACATTGACCTTGTACTATATGCAGCGATAGAGGGCTCTCTAATGCACGTGCTGACTTTGTGCACAGTCAAATACATGATGCAGTTTCACAGATTCGCCAGCAGAGGGTGGAATTGGATGAGCACAAGGACCTAGCTTTTTTGGGTCCTCATTGTTTTAATCATGTAAACTTTTTCTTTTTTTTTAATCCTAAAGACACTATTTTATTGTGGTTACCCATATTCGGTAACACTTTAAAGTACCGGCCCGCTAGTTAATAGGTAACTACGGGGGTACTTACTGGTACTTACTGTTACTTCTGGTGTTAGTACCAGTGGTAGTTACTGGTAACTACAGTGGTACTTGTAGTGGTACTTAGAGTCACAAGTACTGGTAACTAAAGTGACAGTTACCAGTATATTTAGTATTAACTACAGTGGTAGTTCACTGTCAGTTACTATGGTAATTGATAGCTAACTAACACTGACAGCGGGTCGTATTTTAAAGTGGACAAGGTGGTACTTCACTGTCAGTTACTATAGTAAACTCACTCCCTCAGGTATAGGAACCCACAAACAAACTGGGCCAAGGGGAGCGTTCCCTTTAGCTCAAACGTTTGTCAGGTTGACCGGCGCGTGGGAGACCCGGGTTCGATTCCCGCTCAGGACATGTGTGAGACCATACCCGTTACACTATCTTCACTGTCAGTTACTGTAGTTACTGTAGTAACTGACAGTGAAGTAACTGGTACTTCACTGTCAGTTACTGTAGTAACTGACAGTGAAGTACCACCTTGTCCACTTTAAAGTATGACCCGCTGTCAGTGTTAGTTAGCTATCAATTACTATAGTAACTGACAGTGAAGTACCACCTTGTCCACTTTAAAATACGACCCGCTGTCAGTGTTAGTTAGCTATCAATTACTATAGTAACTGACAGTGAAGTACCACCTTGTCCACTTTAAAATAAGACCCGCTGTCAGTGTTAGTTAGCTATCAATTACTATAGTAACTGACAGTGAAGTACCACCTTGTCCACTTTAAAATACGACCCGCTGTCAGTGTTAGTTAGCTATCAATTACTATAGTAACTGACAGTGAAGTACCACCTTGTCCACTTTAAAGTACGACCCGCTGTCGGTATTAATTAACAGTTAATTAATGTAGTAACTGACAGTGAAGTACGACCTTTCCACTTTAAAATACGACCCGCTGTCAGTGTTAATTAACAGTTAATTAATGCAGTAACTACCAGTGAAGTACCACTGTATTGATTTTTTTTTTTTTTTTTTTTGGAACTACTACCAACTTTTACTGTAATTTAGCTAGTGCTCAATACATTATTTACTAGTAACTACTGTTTAAAGCTCAACCAGCTGTAGTATGCAAATATTTTTTGGGGTTTATCGATAAACATTTTGTAAATTGTTAATGTGTTTCATATCTGTTGTGGCTGTGAGCATAATAAAGAGGTGTCTCTTTGTATTAGATTGCCCAGTGTTATACACAATATTTGCAGTAATAAACTTGTTTCATAACAGTCTTTACCTTGTTTGTGTAGCATCACAAATAGAACCACCAAGTACACAATTAAGTATCACTAGAGGTACCCGTATAAGTACCACTAATTAGTACAAATGATGCCACCATAATCCCTAATTATCATTCCACAAAAGTACCAGTAACTATCACTATAATTAATACTTAACTAGCCGGTAACTGTCACTTTAGTTACCAGTACTTGTGACTGTAAGTACCACTACAAGTACCACTGTAGTTACCAGTAAGTACCACTGGTACTAACACCAGAAGTACCAGTAAGTACCCCCCGTAGTTACCTATTAACTACTGGGTGCTATTTTAGTAACTGTCAATTAGGTACTAGTAACTACCACTGTAGTTAATACTAAATATACTGGTAACTGTCACTTTAGTTACCAGTACTTGTGACTCTAAGTACCACTACAAGTACCACTGTAGTTACCAGTAACTACCACTGGTACTAACACCAGAAGTAACAGTAAGTACCGGTAAGTACCCCCCGTAGTTACCTATTAACTAGCGGGCGGTACTTTAAAGTGTTACCCCATATTCTTCCAACAAAAATTGAACAGAAGAAAACAACACTGACATAAAGCTTGATTTAGAAAAAGAACCTTTTCTCAAAAGTTTGCCGTCAAATGCTGAAATCTAATGAAAACAAGGAATTGCAAATGTCTATAAAAAGAGAACGGATGAATGTAGAATAACATTTTTTTTTTCCTAATGAAAGCAGACAATTGTGAGTCATGATTCCAGTTGCTCAATGTTTTTTTTTTTGTGAAGCTATGAATATTGTCTAAAATTTGCGAAAAGGTCTGGTAGGGAAGGAGGCTCAAAACGAGAATATGGCTGGCCCTGTATGTATTTTGAAAAAGGTAAAAAAACACGTACATCCAAATTCTAAAAAGCGTGCAGGACACAAAGGCAAGCATGTAATAAAAAAGAGATTGTCCCGAAACGTCACTGGGTTAAGCAAATAAATGACTACGGGTGTGCTGTCTCTTTTTTATTACCTGTATGTATTTTTACACTCAAGATCGAGCAAAAACATTGGACATATCAGGACAGAAAATTGATTGTCATTGTCACAGAGTACAACAAAATTACGTTTAGAGTGAGCCCCCGAGCTGCTGCACCTTTTGCACGCTGCCGCTCGCTTTTATCATATTTTGTGTGGTGTAGTAGGAAATACATATTTGTCCACTTAGTAAGACAAGGTTTTAGTACTTTGCTGCATTAGCAACAGTCAGACTTTTAAATATTTGCATATTCACAGTGTTCACACACTTCTCTATATGGGAATTTTTGCAGATTCTTTCTAAATCCTAAATGTTGGGAGGTTGTTTTCTGGAAACACAAATTTACAGTTCTCAATACAAATTTCAATAGGTTTAAGATCAGGACATTGAGAATGTGCTCCTTACTGAATTGCTTTGGCTGTACGCTTTGGCTGGGCACACTGAACTTCTCATCCAAAATGCAGCAGTACATTATTCACATTGCCTTCAGTATGAGGCTTGCCTGTCCCTTTGGAAGAGAAAAGGCCCCAAACCAAGATGTTTGCTCCTCCATACTTCACTGTTGTTAGTGTTTTTTAGGTTGTAGTCAGCCTTCTTGTTCTTTCTCCTACATCGAGTTGAGTTGATTGCAGTCTGAGCTTTGTCTGACCATAGCGCCTTCCACACTCCCTGAAATCTTTTTAAAACCACATTTAGAAAAATAATTGTGCTATTGGGAGAACTTAGATCAGATCAAACTTATTTCAACCACTGTAAACCTAATAAATGCGCTGTGCAAGAAGAAGAAGAAGACATTATTGTTACCATGATACAATGAGAAGCATTACACGAGTTCAAGCTAGGTCTTCCTATTAAAGCTGCTATTCTAGGAGCCATTAGTGAAGCCTGTTCTGCTCTCATTGTAAATCATGAATGAAGCAACGTGCACAGATGATGATTCATACTTGTATTTATCTCTTTCTGTTTACAAAGATGTACACATATTGTTGTATTTATTTAAAACTGAACTTGTCTGACATTTTACAAGGTGAGGAGCTTGTAAAGTAGAACAGGTCTCTATTAGCAGATGGCAGTTCAATTTGAGTGTCCTTGAATGTGTTTATGCATTCAAAAACATTAAACAGGTAGACGAATATTTGAATTATGGCTACTGTGGCTTCAAAAGACTGTTACTAATAGAGCAAGATGATAAAACTACATTACAATAATCACTTCAAGAATGATACAAGTTTAGGCACTACCTGGTGCTGGGGTTTTGATTACGCACATGGAATTATTTTTTAGAGCTATAAAGATATTGTGGGTCCTAATGGGATCAAACCCATATCTTTGCACAGTCTAACACTATCTTACTTTCAGTTGACCAGTTGCTCTTGGTCTGTTCCAGGTCTAGATTCAAAACTGGAGGAGGCAGAGCTTGTGCGTTACCAGTCCAAAACTCTGGAACTCTCTTCCCCTGAACATAAGAGCTGCAACCTCAGTCAGAATCTCCAAATAGTTGTTGTAAGCTCATCCTTTTGAACTGGCTTTTGTTTCAAGCTGAACTGGGCCTTTTATGACCCTGTTCATTTTAAAATGTTCTAATATTCAGTGTTATATTGTGTTTTTGTCTTGTGTTTTGCCTGTAAAGCATTTTGGTGTAGTGTATCTGTTTGGAAATGTGTTTTTTAAATAAATTTGACCCTTTCCTCCCACCTCCAATAATGAGTGACTGATTTTCTGTTTGTCTCCAACCCCGTGATGAGTTGGGCACTGTTCAGTGTGTTCCCTGCCTAAGGCTCAAAGTCACTGGGATAGGCTCCAATCACCCAGCCACCCCTAATGGGAACAAGCGGTAAAAAAACAAATGTATTTGTTCTTTATGAATTTAGGTAAATCAGGGACTCAACAGTTTTGATGCAGTTGAGCCTTGATACCTTCAGACTCATCTCACTTTTAGTTCTCCAGGAATGTTAACCAGCTCTGTTTGAATTGTGGTTGTGGGCAGATATGATTTTAATTCAATTACATTCACTTCAAGGCCTGACAAGATTGTTGATTTAACAAACTGAATATTACAAAATCAAACATAAAAAAGTAAAACAAACAAACAAGCAAACAAACAAACAAACAGACAGACAGAGACTGGCGCCACCTAGTGCCTCCACTCAAGTTATTTCACTCCAGCTACTAGGTCAGGTATCACAGGACTGCAAACGGTTTCCAAAAAAACAGGAAGTGTGGTGAACCAATCAGCGAGCAGGAGCAGAGTGGTGCCTTAGAACCAACCCGAGTTGAGTCTGTAGACTGTATGTGTTCTCCTCCTTTGACCTTGTGTCTATTAGTATCTTATAGGATATTTTACCTTGTAATTTGCAAGACAATACCAATCAAAAAGCACGGATTGGTTAAATCAGAGAAGTCTCTGACTACTGTGAAGCGAACAAATCCCAATGATGCGATGTCAGATGATTTCCATGAACTGAAACGGTTTCATAACGCCTCTGGTGCTGCGCCTTAACAGTCCACTGGATCGATAAGGCCTGTCGGTCCTCTTATTAGTTCTGAGGGAGCGCGTTTCATCAAATCTGTCCTCTTCACGCACCTTCTCGGTCCTGCTTTGATCGTGCGCCGCTCGGTAACGGTACGTTTTGCGTCTCTCCGCTTGTGTTTGTGTGCAGCAGTCAGGGCTTTTGGTGCACCGCACCAGACACACAGGCGCCAACGGGCCACTTGCACGAGACGCTTGAAAGTAAGATACACAGGTCATGTGTCCCGCAAATAAATGAATAAGCAGTTAAATAATAATATAAAGTATATAAAATAACAAGTCATATACATATAGTTGGCAAGTAGTTATTTTGCTATAAAATATTAGTTTAGGAAAACATGCAATCATGCAATTTTTTGTGAGTAAAAGAATCTATGAGAGAACCATTAAAAGACTGGATTGATAAGCAGTATTGATGAGAGGATCTCATCCCACCAGGAACTCACTTTGCAAAGCATAAAGACAGAGAAGATCATCTGGGCACACCAGGAGGAGGGAGGCTGTCAAGAGAATCAGTCTAGAAGGTCAGAGGGGGTCGAGGTCATTACCAGCATCTAAAAACCATCTGTCACTCCAGCATTCAAACTAAAGCTCATTCATGTTGATTTTGTTTTCTTTAAGAAGTTACTACGACTTCTGATCTTTATGCAGTTAACCCAATAAAAGTTACTTTTCCATTGACAATAATACTCTTTCTCTAATCATTTTTTACTTACCCAGCTTCATACATGAGCATGGATCACTTACAATCCTCTAAATCTTCTCATATGCTCTGACCCTGGTGAAAAGTGTGGATCTGAGCGTGCCACTGCCAACACAGCACAATACTAATTGAGCTCTTGCCACGGTCCCCATCTGCAGGAATAGAAAGTCATATTTAATACGTTGATTAAAGTCTAATCCCTCCATGTGAGTCGGAGATGGAAGTCATTTTGCCGTAATGGAGACTATTAATATTTAGATATGAAAAGCAAAGCAAAGCCCGAGCTGGCAATCAAACGCAAAGATGGTAAATGATATGTAAGTCTCCCAATGAGCAGCGCGGCAATGAAAATCACTCCCAGTCGTGTCTAATTAACATTTTTTTGTGCTTGGCTAAATATAAATGTTTGTTTTTTGGATTCGTTTTTGCCCCATTAGTGAAGCGACACGCGCTCAGCTGTGAAAATGCATCAACGCATTAGCCACACGGGATCATTTAAAGCCACATTGTCTCGCAGTTATTTTTCTCATTTATAAACAAGATTATTATTATTTTTTTGTTTTCATTTGTTGAGAAATGCTTTGTAAAAGGAACTCGAGTGCCTGCCCACTTCTCGTTTCAGGAAGCGCATGTTACCATTATAAACTCTGAAACAAATAAAATAAAATAAGTAAAACAATGTCCTCTGTGGTGAGCATAAGCGACTGCAACTTTATAAACTACAAAGTTATGCCGACATTTAAGTTACAGAGGTGCTTTTTTAGACCACGCTATAGATTTGAGTTAGCGCGCAAAATGCCTTTAAGCTCTTTATAATCAACACGATCTCACAGAAATGTGTCAATACTATGACATATTAATAGTGTATCATGAGCATGTTTCTACTTTTTTTTAGCATGTCTTTTTCACCCTGTGAAAACGTCAAATAGATACGCTATTTTCTTGTGTTTTGGATGAAGCCACATGTGAAGATTTTCTTTGGGATTAATGGCTGAGTCTAAAGGTTACAAAATGAATAGGTTTTGGTGTGTGTCTTGGAGTAGGTTAAGATTAGGATTTTGGTAATATTCATAATTGATAACACATTTTTACATACACCGAAATGACCTGGGGAGCAATATATATCATAGACAAACAAAACGAAGAAATACATGGTATACATACGCATTTAAAAATGCCTTGTATGCATGTGCATTTCTGTGAGATTGGCCTCTTAATGTTTGAAATTTTCAAATTCGCTATGTGAGTTTATAATGATGCCACTGTACTTCCAGAACCACCTTCCACTGAGCTTCATTGGTAATTTTATGCCAGTTTTTTGGTGACTTCAATAATGGAGCGTTCAGACTGGACATACTTGCGTTTTGGATCGAACGCAAAGAAGTGCATTGGAGCGTGTCCTTGTCCTCGAGCGCATTGGAGCGTTTTGGGCGCCTGTTGGGGCGTCAGCTTCGAAAATTTTCAGCGTCAAAATATGCTTTAACGTGCAAGTCTTCACCGAGTTGAGGTTAGAGGCCTTTTTCACAACCATATGGAGCCAGCGTTAAGCTAACGGTATGCTCAAAACAGTAACAAGCACACGCAAATTAGACTATTATTAGACTTACTGCTCTAAGTCTAAACCTTTTCACACAGATAGATACTTTTACTGACAATTATGCAAAATGACTTCAGAAAAAAAAGCTACTTTTTGCTGTTTGTCAACTAGATGTGATGTGGCCCTAGAAACGTAGCATGTACACTTTAATTACCTGACCCACAAGGTCACCAGATCAAACAACGCCACCCTAATTTTTGAAGGTTAGGGAACCTTTGAAGAAATAACCCCGCTTAAGGTCACACAGGTCGTGAACAGAGATGAACAAGAGACAACAAACAAGTATGTAAAGTTTAGATTTACATTTATTTAAGTTGCCATATTTTAATTTATAAATCCTAAGTTTTTAAAATATTACATGCGCTCCTGATTCACACCCCACACATAACCACACACACACACACAGTACTTTAAAACATTTGACAAAGGAATTGCCACTCACTTTAAACCATACAAGGCCTCAATGCTCAGGTGCTTCAAATGGCCTCCAATAAGTGCTTTGGGCAGAGAAAAATATTCTCCTCAATAGATATACAAACAAAATATTTTGCATAAGAATAAATGTACAGCAGCTTTAAGACTGTTCTGGGCACATGAATCTTTCCCCAAAAAAACGTTTGTTCGTTACCTTTAATTGACAGAGACAGGATGAACAGCTGACAGCACCGTCAGGTGAGGCAGTTGAATATTGATAGTCTTTAAATGAGTCCTAAATTAGTCCGTTAATCCGGAAAAATGGCATCAACGTAACGCCGTAGCTGCCCAAAATTTGTGAATGGGAGGAGTTGACGTTACAATGCAACGTGGTGGAGGAGAACAAGCGAAAGAAGAAGAGGCTCGCTCAGAGCAACCCTAGAAATATAAATTTAAATTACAAAATTGCCTACACAAAGATGGATTTGGATGCGCCGCAGTGTGATACGTACCGCAATCAATTGTTGTATGCGCGCCTCCAAGCCCAAGGTGCGCGCAGAGTGGAGACGCACCAAGCTGGCCTCGCGAAGGACGCCCAGGCTACAAAACAGCGCATTGTAAGCTCCTGTAAACCTCACATGCATCAGGAAAGTGGATGCATAACTTACCAAAATCAATATTACGTTGAGGCAAGTTGAAGAGGAACACGACACGAGAATGGAGCCACACGCCTTTCCCAGCAATCTACAACAAGGTTACGTTAGACCCAATGACTTGATTTTATGAATGAAAACGCCGCTCCGGCTTTATTTACTCACCGCAAGACGCACGAGCTGGTTACGCAGCTACAAACTTTAGGCATAAACAAGCTTTGATTCCCAGGCTGTGTGGTTTGATTACGATAGCTCCCGTGTTCGCGGCCAACTTCAAAGTGGCGTGGTGCACGTACGCCAGAGGTGAGGAAGAGGAAGAGGCAGGTACAAGCCTCCCTCCTAAATAAAGTCCCACTACGCGCAATTGGCTAACCAGCGGATGTGCGTAACACCACAATCTACCCCCCCTCCTGAAATCGTCGACCCGACGATGAATATTTTAGTTCCAGAAACTGGAAAGGGCAACTGAATACAGTTTTATGCATCCAATGTTGAGCGTGGTAAATGATGTGGATTTAGGTGGCGACCCAGCAGTAGAGCGATTTGTCCGGCGCAGGCTTGAGACAACCACGTTACCAGATGGAGGTGACCTTTCCCTTGTAGCTCCAGAAACAACTGAAGCAGGCAATGTACTTGTTGAGCAACCCGGGACAGGTTCTAGCATGTGTGATCGTTCTGACTCAACAAAGAACAAGTCCACCTCACCAGATGACTCACTGAGCCGATGTCGATGGCCAAATGCTGGTGAACTACCACCTTGGTCAACCTCTGGTACACATCCCCCAATGAATGCTTTTAGCAAGGACCGATGAAACCTGTTTAGTCTTTGTCTGATCAGACTGTGGTGCAATAGTATACACAGGTCCACTCCCTTTGGGGCTTTCAAAATAACATGAGGCTCTGACAACCAACAATCCTGCGTCTTTGTGCGACCTCGAACACCAGTGTTGCATACCAACACCAACTGACCTTCTTTAAGAAGTTCCTCACGTACACCCTTATCATGCCCGCGCTTTACGACTGTTTGCTGCAGCCCTCAAGCGTTCCTCAGCCCCCTCGAATGCAAAACGAAGCCGTGTTTGGTGTTCCAAGATCCAGTCATGAACTTCTCCTCTAATGGGCTCTTCCACTCGACCAGCAAGAAATCTACGGGGAGCCTAGGTTCCTGGCCAAACATCAAGAAGAAGGGCGTTTCCCCAGTGGACTGGTGTTGAGTGGTGTTGTATGCAAAAAGGACTTGTGGCAAGCAACTGGGCCAGTCACGCTTTCTAGACACCGGGAAAGCACGCAAGAGGTTGTGCAACGTCCTAGTTAAATCGCTCGCAACTGGCCGTTTCCAGCCGGATGGTATGGGGTTGTGCGGGGATTTAGCAATTCCATAAAGCTTGCAGAGTTGCTGGCATTAAGGAGCTCTCGAAGCTACGTCCCTGGTCAGATGTATTCGAGCTGGGACTCCAAATTTTGAAAACCATTCGGACACCAAACTTGTGCCACAGTCGCAGCCTTTTGGTCCCAAGTTGGAAAAGCAAGAGTGTATTTACTGAAAACGTCCGTAAAGGACAAGAACATTCTCCAGACCATTCGGAGCGGTCTCCAGCAGAGTAAAATCAAGGGCGAGGATCTCATTCGGTCTTGATGCCAAAAGATGACCCATGAAAGTTCGAGCAGGTGGCCGAGAGTCCTTGGCAACTTGGCACCGCTCACAATGTGCACACCACTGTCTTACGGCCTTTGCCATCCCTGGCCAGTAACACCGTGACTGCAGCAGGGATAGTGTCCTTTCTACCCCTGATGGCCCATGTTCCTGGTGCACAGTGTCAAAACCTCCTCAATAAGTGCCACAGGAAGCAACAACTGGAGAACAGGTTCACCTTCATCAGGGCGATAGACCTTTGCGATACAGTACCTCATCCTGTTCGACCAAACGATTCCATTGTCGCAACAGCACTTGAGCTGATGGGGACAGTCGTCTCCGCTCCTCAAAACTGGGGTAATGACCCTGCCTCCAAGCGAGCAAACCTCCTGAATAACTGCATCCGCATCTTGAGAGCTCCGATATCATCTGGAGAATGACCAGACAAGGCTGAGACAGCAGCCTGGGTCACCACTATACTTTTGGGTGGAATGTGCCTGTGCAAAGACTGTGGTACGCAGACCCAAGGACAACCCCCACTGCTTCCATTGAGCTGGGATCCTGCTGGCGAGAGAGCGCATCGGCATTACGGTTTGCTCTTGCCGATCGATAACGCAGCTCAAAGTCAAAAGATGCAAGCTGGGCGGCCCAGCGCTGTTCTAACGCGCCCAGTTTTGCAGTCTTCAAATAACTCAACGGATTGTTGTCAGTAAAAACAACACACCGATGGCCCAGCAAATAATCCCGAAACTTGTCGGCCATGGCCCACTTAAGAGCCAGTAGTTCAAGTTTCATTGAACTATAGTTCGACATATTCCGTTCTGTTGGTCTCAGACCACGACTAGCATAGGCAACAGGTCTCACCTGCCCCCCTTGCTCTTGCGAGAGCACTGCTCCTAAGCCACTGTGACTCGCATCAATTTCTAGAATGAATGGGAGTGAAAAGTCAGCGTACACAGCACAGGGGCGGTAGTTAGCCTCTCCTTTAGCGCTTCAAAACTACGCTGACACTCCTCATCCCAAGACTCAACAATACTCCTGCTCGATTTCTTCTTGGACTTCCCTGAAAGTTCAGCTACACCAACGATGTAATGGCGCAGCCATTTTCGCGAACCCTTCAACAACCGCCTATAATAGCTCGCGAATCCAAGAAATGAACGAATTCTCGACCACAGTGGTTGGCATTGGCCAATTTGCCACAGCGTCAATCTTCCCTGGGTCAGTGGATACACCCTCCTTAGAAATGACATGGCCCAAGTAACTGACTGTGTTGAAGAAGTTACACTTACTAAGCTTGACTTCAGCCCCTCCTGATGTAACCGACTTAACACTCCATCCAAGCGCTCCAGATGCTGGGGTACACTAGACGAGAACACGATGATATCGTCCAGGTACAACAGTAAAGACTGTCCCTGTTGACTTCCAAAAATCCTCTGCATTAGTCGCTGAAATGTTCCCGGGGCGTTACACAGTCCGAACGGCATGCGATTCCATTCAAAGAGTCCAAATGGTGTACAAAAAGCAGTTTTTGATCGGTCCGCCTCAGTCACAGGAACTTGATGATATCCACTTGCTAAATCCATTGTTGAAAACCAACAAGCGCCGGTCAAACAGTCAAGTGACTCCTCGATACGGGAAGAGGAAAAGCGTCCTTGCGTGTCTTCGCATTTAACTGGCGGTAGTCTACGCAAAGGCGCAAGCTACCATCCTGTTTACGTACCAAGACGATTGGAGAGGCATACGGACTTGAACTCTCCCTGATAATGTTTGCCTCAAGCAGCTTGTTTATATGCTCTTTAACAAGCTCATACTCGGACGGTGGAATTCTCCGATACCGCTGACGTACTGGCACATCATCAAGCAAGTGAATGTCATGAGAAATCAAATTTGTGCAACCTAGATCTTGCTCACTGGTGGAAAAAACCGGAAGGTGTTTCCGCAATAATGAGCGAGTAGATTCTTGGTCCTCAAGAGATAAATGTGAAAGGTCAAGTGAATCAAACGGATCAGACGTGGAAGTGGAACCATCTTGAGCGGACACTTGAGCGGAGACTGAAGACACCCCAGCAACACCAGAGGGAAGACTAACAACTCTAACATCGTCCAAAGTACCAATTACTGTACGAGCATAGAGAAGTACATCTGCTTCTCCAACATTAACTATAGGGATGTAAGCAGTGCCTCGAGAAACCCGAACCAATGCTGGAGATACTAGCAAGCCAGCTGGTAGACCCGATTCTAGCGGTTCAAATAATACTGTCCCATCAGAAAAATGATTAGAACAGGTAGCCGCCACGATTTTCATCACGCCGCCATGAATACGACATGGTTTCTTCCCACGAACTCTCACTTTTCCAGGCTGCTTTGGTGTATCACGGATACTAGCTCTGTGACATTTCTGTAGGGCATCCACTATGGCATTCGGAAATGAACCAGCCACCTCACCTAACAGGGCAGCACCATACTGACCAAATAACTCACTGTAGCATTTGTGAATGATATTCATCCCAAGTACCCCAGGAACTTTAGAAGGCACGTGGCCAGGAACATCCCTCACAACCAACACACCACATTGTGGCATTACCTTCCCACAAATGGCCACGTCGAGTTCAAAGTAACCAATATATGGAATGGCAAGACCATTGGCTGCCTTGAGCTCCAACCAATGACATGCTTTAAGACGCTCCTCACCTAAAGCCTCAAAATTTTTACGAAAGAAACTCTCAGTAATCGTTGAGACCATCGATCCTGTATCCACCAAACAGGACACTTCGACTCCACCCATGTCGATATCAAGGTGAGGGCATGAAGAAATTAATTTTGACGCATCTTCCAAGCCATTCCACAACTTTCCTGAGCCAGTGGGCACCCCACCCGAGCGTTGGCTCGACAACTCGGGGGGCGCTAGTTTTCCGAATGCTGTCGTGCCTGAGAATGGGCACGTGACGAAGGCTGTAACTGAACACGCTCTCCATCGCATTCCCTGGCAATGTGACCAGGTTTTTGACATCGCAGACATATGATGGGACCTGGACGAGGTGAACGACCTCGCTGGTAAGGTGTCTGCAAGCGGGCAAAGCTTTGGGTGAGCTTGTCCAGCTGTTCTTGTTGGCGCC
Organism: Mugilogobius chulae; assembly: GCA_038363315.1. Taxonomy (NCBI): domain Eukaryota; kingdom Metazoa; phylum Chordata; class Actinopteri; order Gobiiformes; family Gobiidae; genus Mugilogobius; species Mugilogobius chulae. The sequence goes on from CM076400.1 coordinate 7,653,546, forward strand.
GCAACAGCTCTTTCAACTCACTCACCTCCGAGGCCTGTAGATTCTGGCCAGACTGCTGATAACCACCTCTTACAGCGTACTGGATACCAAAGGCCGAGGGGACAGAATTGCTCCGGCCACGCACACCCGCTGGCAGCCCCTCACGCTCCCACCTTATGGCTTCACCTCTGACATCGCGCAGCGTTGCCTCTGCATTCTGCCGCACATATTGCTTTAATTCACGACGAAGTGCACCGTCCAAAACATGTTCGACAAACTGATCGCGCAATAACTCTTCGGAATTTGGTATATCGTTTGGAGCACGCGATTTTACCTTTTCCATCAAGGACATCAACGCAAGCGAGTATTCCAACAGAGTCTCACCTTCTTGCTGTCGCCGTGAAAAGAAGGCTTCCTGCAGGGCTACATATGACTCTGTACATCCGTAAAGTTCCTGTAAAATACTAATAATCTTGTCTGGATCACGTCGCTCCTGTTCTGAACGATATTTGATCTCCTCGCGAGCCTCTCCTTCCAAATGATCAAAAAGAAAAAATGCTTTGTCTGCAGCCGCCAAATGCCTAGACCTCATACACGCTTCCGCCTCTTCAAGCCACTCTCCCAGTCCTAAACCCAGTCGGCCCCTAAACATTGGACACTTCCTATCACGAGGAACAAAGACCAAATGGTCAACTCTTTGGTTTCCCTGCTGAGAGGAATTTGTGGCAGACGAATTAGAGGGCCCTGCACTAGCATCGGCCACAGGCTGAGAGCGCAATCGTTCATTATCGGCTTTCAATTCAGCAACTAGTTCTTGAAGTTGACGTACCTGGTCATCCATCTTTGAAAAAAGGTTAACTTTTGGAAAACACACCAAAAATACAAAAGAAACAATTTGGAAAAAAAATGCTGCTGTATATTTGTTCCCAATAACACACACACAAAAAATGTCCCGGAGATAGTACAGATTATGTGCAAATAGATTTAGTTACTTGGTAAAAAAGTGCTAACTAATTGAAACTTAAGCTAACTGAAAAAGGCACCCCATTAGCATTTGCCTGAGCACACACAAGAAAAAAACAAAATATATCACAGCAAAACATGCAAAATATCTACACAGCAAAGTAATAAGAGCAAGGCAATGCGTACAGAAAACCCTTTTTCAACAACTATTGCTTGTTTTAGTTTTGCAAACACCAAGGCTGTTATAAAATGCACAAATACTGAAAATACCCCCAAAAATTATTCCTAAGGAAATTTGATTAACACCCAAAAATAACCAAAAACAAAACAAAAAATAAGTGTCTTTGTTCAATCTCAGTTCATCCTGCCAGCCAGCGCCAATTTTGTGATGTGGCCCTAGAAACGTAGCATGTACACTTTAATTACCTGACCCACAAGGTCACCAGATCAAACAACGCCACCCTAATTTTTGAAGGTTAGGGAACCTTTGAAGAAATAACCCCGCTTAAGGTCACACAGGTCGTGAACAGAGATGAACAAGAGACAACAAACAAGTATATAAAGTTTAGATTTACATTTATTTAAGTTGCCATATTTTAATTTATAAATCCTAAGTTTTTAAAGAATTACATGCACTCTCCATTCACACCCCACACATAACCACACACACACTACTTTAAAACATTTGACAAAGGAATTGCCCCTCACTTTAAACCATACAAGGCCTCAATGCTCAGGTGCTTCAAATGGCCTCCAATAAGTGCTTTGGGCAGAGAAAAATATTCTCCTCAATAGATATACAAAACAAAATATTTTGCATAAGAATAAATGTACAGCAGCTTTAAGACTGTTCTGGGCACATGAATCTTTCCCCAAAAAAACGTTTGTTCGTTACCTTTAATTGACAGAGACAGGATGAACAGCTGACAGCACCGTCAGGTGAGGCAGTTGAATATTGATAGTCTTTAAATGAGTCCTAAATTAGTCCGTAGGCTATCCGGAAAAATGGCATCAACGTAACGCCGTAGCTGCCCAAATTTGTGAATGGGAGGAGTTGACGCTACAATGCAACGTGGTGGAGGAGAACAAGCGAAAGAAGAAGAGGCTCGCTCAGAGCAACCCTAGAAATATAAATTTAAATTACAAAATTGCCTACACAAAGATGGATTTGGATGCGCCGCAGTGTGATACGTACCGCAATCAATTTGTTGTANAGTCCGTAAGGCTGATCCGTAAAATATGGCTATCAACCGTAAAGCCGTAGCTGCAAGATTGTGAACTGGAGAGTTGAGAACGTGCAACGTTGGTGGAGGAGAACAAGCGAAAGAAGAAGAGGCTCGCTCAGAGCAACCCTAGAAATATAAATTTAAATTACAAAATTGCCTACACAAAGATGGATTTGATGCGCCGCAGTGTGATACGTACCGCAATCAATTTGTTGTATGCGCGCCTCCAAGCCCAAGGTGCGCGCAGAGTGGAGACGCACCAAGCTGGCCTCGCGAAGGACGCCCAGGCTACAAAACAGCGCATTGTAAGCTCCTGTAAACCTCACATGCATCAGGAAAGTGGATGCATAACTTACCAAAATCAATATTACGTTGAGGCAAGTTGAAGAGGAACACGACACGAGAGCGGAGCCACACGCCTTTCCCAGCAATCTACAAGAAGGTTACGTTAGACCCAATGACTTGATTTTATGAATGAAAACGCCGCTCCGGCTTTATTTACTCACCGCAAGACGCACGAGCTGGTTACGCAGCTACAACTTTAGGCATAAACAAGCTTTGATTCCCAGGCTGTGTGGTTTGATTACGATAGCTCCCGTGTTCGCGGCCAACTTCAAAGTGGCGTGGTGCACGTACGCCAGAGGTGAGGAAGAGGAAGAGGCAGGTACAAGCCTCCCTCCTAAATAAAGTCCCACTACGCGCAATTGGCTAACCAGCGGATGTGCGTAACACCACAATCTACCCCCCTCCTTAAATCGTCGACCCGACGATGAATATTTTAGTTCCAGAAACTGGAAAGGGCAACTGAATACAGTTTTATGCATCCAATGTTGAGCGTGGTAAATGATGTGGATTTAGGTGGCGACCAGCAGTAGAGCGATTTGTCCGGCGCAGGCTTGAGACAACCACGTTACCAGATGGAGGTGACCTTTCCCTTGTAGCTCCAGAAACAACTGAAGCAGGCAATGTACTTGTTGAGCAACCGGGACAGGTTCTAGCATGTGTGGTCGTTCTGACTCAACAAAGAACAAGTCCACCTCACCAGATGACTCACTGAGCCGATGTCGATGGCCAAACGCTGGTGAACTACCACCTTGGTCAACCTCTGGTACACATCCCCCAATGAATGCTTTTAGCAAGGACCGATGAACCTGTTTAGTCTTTGTCTGATCAGACTGTGGTGCAATAGTATACACAGGTCCACTTCCCTTTGGGGCTTTCAAAATAACATGAGGCTCTGACAACCAACAATCCTGCGTCTTTGTGCGACCTCGAACACCAGTGTTGCGTACCAACACCAACTGACCTTCTTTAAGAAGTTCCTCACGTACACCCTTATCATGCCGCGCTTTACGACTGTTTGCTGCAGCCCTCAAGCGTTCCTCAGCCCCCTCGAATGCAAAACGAAGCCGTGTTTGGTGTTCCAAGATCCAGTCATGAACTTCTCCTCTAATGGGCTCTTCCACTCGACCCAGCAAGAAATCTACGGGGAGCCTAGGTTCCTGGCCAAACATCAAGAAGAAGGGCGTTTCCCCAGTGGACTGGTGTTGAGTGGTGTTGTATGCAAAAAGGACTTGTGGCAAGCAACTGGGCCAGTCACGCTTTCTAGACACCGGGAAAGCACGCAAGAGGTTGTGCAACGTCCTATTAAATCGCTCGCACTGGCCGTTTCCAGCCGGATGGTATGGGGTTGTGCGGGATTTAGCAATTCCATAAAGCTTGCAGAGTTGCTGCATTAAGGAGCTCTCGAAGCTACGTCCCTGGTCAGAATGTATTCGAGCTGGGACTCCAAATTTTGAAAACCATTCGGACACCAAAACTTGTGCCACAGTCGCAGCCTTTTGGTCCCAAGTTGGAAAAGCAAGAGTGTATTTACTGAAAACGTCCGTAAGGACAAGAACATTCTCCAGACCATTCGGAGCGGTCTCCAGCAGAGTAAAATCAAGGGCGAGGATCTCATTCGGTCTTGATGCCAAAAGATGACCCATGAAAGTTCGAGCAGGTGGCCGAGAGTCCTTGGCAACTTGGCACCGCTCACAATGTGCACACCACTGTCTTACGGCCTTTGCCATCCCTGGCCAGTAACACCGTGACTGCAGCAGGGATAGTGTCCTTTCTACCCCCTGATGGCCATGTTCCTGGTGCAACAGTGTCAAAACCTCCTCAATAAGTGCCACAGGAAGCAACAACTGGAGAACAGGTTCACCTCCATCAGGGCGATAGACCTTGCGATACAGTACCTCATCCTGTTCGACCAAACGATTCCATTGTCGCAACAGCACTTGAGCTGATGGGGACAGTCGTCTCCGCTCCTCAAAACTGGGGTAATGACCCTGCCTCCAAGGCGAGCAAACCTCCTGAATAACTGCATCCGCATCTTGAAGAGCTCGGATATCATCTGGAGAATGACCAGACAAGGCTGAGACAGCAGCCTGGGTCACCACTATACTTTTGGGTGGATGAGACTGTGCAAAGACTGTGGTAACACAGAACCAAGGACAACCCCCACTGCTTCCATTGAGCTGGGATCCTGCTGGCGAGAGAGCGCATCGGCATTACGGTTGCTCTTACCCGATCGATAACGCAGCTCAAAATCAAAGGATGCAAGCTGGGCGGCCCAGCGCTGTTCTAACGCGCCCAGTTTTGCAGTCTTCAAATAACTCAACGGATTGTTGTCAGTAAAAACAACACACCGATGGCCAAGCAAATAATCCCGAAACTTGTCGGCCATGGCCCACTTAAGAGCCAGTAGTTCAAGTTTCATTGAACTATAGTTCGACATATTCCGTTCTGTTGGTCTCAGACCACGACTAGCATAGGCAACAGGTCTCACCTGCCCCCCTTGCTCTTGCGAGAGCACTGCTCCTAAGCCACTGTGACTCGCATCAATTTCTAGAATGAATGGGAGTGAAAAGTCAGCATACGCAAGCACAGGGGCGGTGTTAACCTCTCCTTTAGCGCTTCAAAACTACGCTGACACTCCTCATCCCAAGACTCAACAATACTCCTGCTCGATTTCTTCTTGGACTTCCCTGAAAGTTCAGCTACACAACGATGTAACGGCGCAGCCATTTTCGCGAACCCTTCAACAAACCGCCTATAATAGCTCGCGAATCCAAGAAATGAACGAATCTCTGACACAGTGGTGGCATGGCCAATTTGCACAGCGTCAATCTTCCTGGGTCAGTGGATACACCCTCTTTAGAAATGACATGGCCCAAGTAGCTGACTGTGGTTGAAAGAAGTTACACTTACTAAGCTTGACTTTCAGCCCTCCTGATGTAACCGGCTTAACACTCCATCCAAGCGCTCCAGATGCTGGGGTACACTAGACGAGAACACGATGATATCGTCCAGGTACAACAGTAAAGACTGTCCCTGTTGACTTCCAAAAATCCTCTGCATTAGTCGCTGAAATGTTCCCGGGGCGTTACACAGTCCGAACGGCATGCGATTCCATTCAAAGAGTCCAAATGGTGTACAAAAGCAGTTTTTGATCGGTCCGCCTCAGTCACAGGAATTGATGATATCCACTTGCTAAATCCATTGTTGAAAACCAACAAGCGCCGGTCAAACAGTCAAGTGACTCCTCGATACGAGGAAGAGGAAAAGCGTCTTTGCGTGTCTTCGCATTTAACTGGCGGTAGTCTACGCAAAGGCGCAAGCTACCATCCTGTTTACGTACCAAGACGATCGGAGAGGCATACGGACTTGAACTCTCCCTGATAATGTTTGCCTCAAGCAGCTTGTTTATATGCTCTTTAACAAGCTCATACTCGGACGGTGGAATTCTCCGATACCGCTGACGTACTGGCACATCATCAAGCAAGTGAATGTCATGAGAAATCAAATTTGTGCAACCTAGATCTGCTCACTGGTGGAAAAAACCGGAAGGTGTTTCCGCAATAATGAGCGAGTAGATTCTTGGTCCTCAAGAGATAAATGTGAAAGGTCAAGTGAATCAAACGGATCAGACGTGGAAGTGGAACCATCTTGAGCGGACACTTGAGCGGAGACTGAAGACACCCCAGCAACACCAGAGGGAAGACTAACAACTCTAACATCGTCCAAAGTACCAATTACTGTACGAGCATAGAGAAGTACATCTGCTTCTCCAACATTAACTATAGGGATGTAAGCAGTGCCTCGAGAAACCCGAACCAATGCTGGAGATACTAGCAAGCCAGCTGGTAGACCCGATTCTAGCGGTTCAAATAATACTGTCCCATCAGAAATTTATTAGAACAGGTAGCCGCCACGATTTTCATCACGCCGCCATGAATACGACATGGTTTCTTCCCACGAACTCTCACTTTTCCAGGCTGCTTTGGTGTATCACGGATACTAGCTCGGTGACATTTCTGTAGGGCATCCACTATGGCATTCGGAAATGAACCAGCCACCTCACCTAACAGGGCAGCACCATACTGACCAAATAACTCACTGTAGCATTTGTGAATGATATTCATCCCAAGTACCCCAGGAACTTTAGAAGGCACGTGGCCAGAACATCCCTCACAACCAACACACCACATTGTGGCATTACCTTCCCACAAATGGCCACGTCGAGTTCAAAGTAACCAATATATGGAATGGCAAGACCATTGGCTGCCTTGAGCTCCAACCAATGACATGCTTTAAGACGCTCCTCACCTAAAGCCTCAAAATTTTTACGAAAGAAACTCTCAGTAATTGTTGAGACCATCGATCCTGTATCCACCAAACAGGACACTTCGACTCACCCATGTCGATATCAAGGTGAGGGCATGAAGAAATTAATTTTGACGCATTTCCAAGCCATTCCACAACTTTCCTGAGCCAGTGGGCACCCCACCCGAGCGTTGGCTCGACAACTCGGGGGGCCTAGTTTTCCGAATGCTGTCGTGCCTGAGAATGGGCACGTGACGAAGGCTGTAACTGAACACGCTCTCCATCGCATTCCCTGGCAATGTGACCAGGTTTTTGACATCGCAGACATATGATGGGACCTGGACGAGGTGAACGACCTCGCTGGTAAGGTGTCTGCAAGCGGGCAAAGCTTGGGTGAGCTTGTCCAGCTGTTCTTGTTGGCGCCGCAACAGCTCTTTCAACTCACTCACCTCCGAGGCCTGTAGATTCTGGCCAGACTGCTGATAACCACCTCTTACAGCGTACTGGATACCAAAGGCCGAGGGGACAGAATTGCTCCGGCCACGCACACCCGCTGGCAGCCCCTCACGCTCCCACCTTATGGCTTCACCTCTGACATCGCGCAGCGTTGCCTCTGCATTCTGCCGCACATATTGCTTTAATTTCACGACGAAGTGCACCGTCCAAAACATGTTCGACAAACTGATCGCCAATAACTCTTCGGAATTTGGTATATCGTTTGGAGCACGCGATTTACCTTTTCCATCAAGGACATCAACGCAAGCGAGTATTCCAACAGAGTCTCACCTTCTTGCTGTCGCCGTGAAAAGAAGGCTTCCTGCAGGGCTACATATGACTCTGTACATCCGTAAAGTTCCTGGTAAAATACTAATAATCTTGTCTGGATCACGTCGCTCCTGTTCTGAACGATATTTGATCTCCTCGCGAGCCTCTCCTTCCAGATGATCAAAAAGAAAAAATGCTTTGTCTGCAGCCGCCAAATGCCTAGACCTCATACACGCTCCGCCTCTTCAAGCCACTCTCCCAGTCCTAAACCCAGTCGGCCCCTAAACATTGACACTTCCTATCACGAGGAACAAAGACAAATGGTCAACTCTTTGTTTCCCTGCTGAGAGGAATTTGTGGCAGACGAATTAGAGGGCCCTGCACTAGCATCGGCCACAGGCTGAGAGCGCAATCGTTCATTATCGGCTTTCAATTCAGCAACTAGTTCTTGAAGTTGACGTACCTGGTCATCCATCTTTGACAAAAAAGGTTAACTTTTGGAAAACACACCAAAAATACAAAAGAAACAATTTGGAAAAAAAAAGGCTGCTGTATATTTGTTCCCAATAACACACACACACAAAAATGTCCCGGAGATAGTACAGATTATGTGCAAATAGATTTAGTTACTTGGTAAAAAGTGCTAACTAATTGAAACTTAAGCTAACTGAAAAAGGCACCCCTTTAGCATTTGCCTGAGCACACACAAGAAAAAAACAATATATATCACAGCAAAACATGCAAAATATCTACACAGCAAAGTAATAAGAGCAAGGCAATGCGTACAGAAAACCCTTTTTCAACAACTATTGCTTGTTTTAGTTTTGCAAACACCAAGGCTGTTATAAAATGCACAAATACTGAAAATACCCCCCAAAAATTATTCCTAAGGAAATTTGATTAACACCAAAAATAACCAAAAACAAAAAACAAAAAAATAAGTGTCTTTGTTCAATCTCAGTTCATCCTGCCAGCCAGCGCCAATTTGTGATGTGGCCCTAGGAACGTAGCATGTACACTTTAATTACCTGACCCACAAGGTCACCAGATCAAACAACGCCACCCTAATTTTTGAAGGTTAGGGAACCTTTGAAGAAATAACCCCGCTTAAGGTCACACAGGTCGTGAACAGAGATGAACAAGAGACAACAAACAAGTATATAAAGTTTAGGTTTACATTTATTTAAGTTGCCATATTTTAATTTATAAATCCTAAGTTTTTAAAATATTACATACGCTCCTCATTCACACCCCATACATAACCAAACACACACACACAGTACTTTAAAACTTTGACAAAGGAATTACCACTTAACACCATACAAGGCCTCAATGCTCAGGTGCTTCAAATGCCTCCAATAAGTGCTTTGGCAGAGAAAAATATTCTCCTCAATAGATATACAAAACAAAATATTTTGCATAAGAATAAATGTACAGCAGCTTTAAGACTGGTCTGGGCACATGAATCTTTCCCCAAAAAAACGTTTGTTCGTTACCTTTAATTGACAGAGACAGGATGAACAGCTGACAGCACCGTCAGGTGAGGCAGTTGAATATTGATAGTCTTTAAATGAGTCCTAAATTAGTCCGTAGGCTATCCGGAAAAATGGCATCAACGTAACGCCGTAGCTGCCCAAGATTTGTGAATGGGAGGAGTTGACGCTACGATGCAACGTGGTGGAAAAGAACAAGCGGAAGAAGAAGAGGCTCGCTCAGAGCAACCCTAGAAATATAAATTTAAATTACAAAATTGCCTACACAAAGATGGATTTGGATGCGCCGCAGTGTGATACGTACCGCAATCAATTTGTTGTATGCGCGCCTCCAAGCCCAAGGTGCGCGCAGAGTGGAGACGCACCAAGCTGGCCTCGCGAAGGACGCCAGGCTACAAACAGCGCATTGTAAGCTCCTGTAAACCTCACATGCATCAGGAAAGTGGATGCATAACTTACCAAAATCAATATTACGTTGAGGCAAGTTGAAGAGGAACACGACACGAGAGCGGAGCCACACGCCTTTCCCAGCAATCTACAACAAGGTTACGTTAGACCCAATGACTTGATTTTATGAATAAAACGCCGCTCCGGCTTTATTTACTCACCGCAAGACGCACGAGCTGGTTACGCAGCTACAAACTTTAGGCATAAACAAGCTTTGATTCCCAGGCTGTGTGGTTTGATTACGAAAGCTCCCGTGTTCGCGGCCAACTTCAAAGTGGCGTGGTGCACGTACGCCAGAGGTGAGGAAGAGGAAGAGGCAGGTACAAGCCTCCCTCCTAAATAAAGTCCCACTACGCGCAATTGGCTAACCAGCGGATGTGCGTAACACCACACAAAGAATAATAAAAGTGAGCTAAAATGTGATCTAAAATGTGATCTTTACAAGTATCTGACAGAATACTGTAATATCTGCTATATTTATTACTTCAAGGCTGCATACATTTATTTTTTTTTTTCACACTAGTAATTTGAGAAATGTAAAATTAGGATAAAGTTCTTTTCCAATATTGTGCAATGTATTAAACATATTTTAATAAATTATTTTAATTTCATGTGAGAGGTGTCACTCAGGTTGTCCAACTGGTGCCGCCAAATGTCAGTGTCAATAAATGGCATATTTTTTACACTGTGTATTTGTTCTTACCACTGAATACATAAGTACATGTAATCAGTGGTATGATATGGTCTTGTGTGGTATGAGGTGTATGGTATGGTTCGGTATGGTAAGGTATGGTATGGTAAGGTGTGGTAAGGTATGGTATGGCAGGGTATGGTTTTGTAGGGTAGAGTATGGTAAGGTATGGCATGGTATAGTAAAGTATGGTAGGGCATTGTATGGTAGAGTATGATCGCGTATTGCATGGTATGGTATAGTAGGGTATGATAGGTTATGGCATGATGTGGTATAGTATAGTATGGTATGGTAAAAGTCAAGAGATGCTAGTTCACTTTCATAACAGCAAAGATGGCATGTAAACATCATTATGTGCATTAAATATACTTAGTTAACTTGTTGCATGAACAGAAGCTATCAAAACATAAAATATTACACCAATAATACATTTGAAATTAAACAATTTAGAATGACTGAAATAGTTAATAAATGCCAGTTTTTTTTTTTTTTTGTTTTTTTTGCTTAACTCTAATTGTGTGCTGCTGACAAGCTTCCTGTTTGTCCTTGCTCAGTTTTAGAATGCCAAGTTTCCTCTGAATAAATGAATATCTTTGGCACCATTGTGGTAAATACAACACATATAGCACATCTGTCTATTAAACAATGAGGCCAAACTGGATGATACCATGGCTGTGTTTATGAGCAGCTGCAGCTCTTATACAGCAGACTCCGACAGAAGAGGAGCAGCGGGGGATGCACTGGTTCAGATTTGATATTGTTTACACTGTGGAATCCTCCTGCAGGGACTGAAGCTGCTTATTGTGGAATGTCTGAGGAGAAGAGATAGAGTGAGAAGAGCAGGCTGCAGTGTCCCATGGCGGGAGATGGCTCACCATCTCGCAAGCTTCCATGTCATTCTATGATGACCAAGATAACAAATATGCTTTTTCTTAAAGAGAGAATCATGATTGAAATGGTTTACAACAGACCTGCCGGTTGGACAGTGAGGTATAGAACTGCCTTCTATTTTCACGAACCTATTAAGAGAGGCAAAGCAGAACTTAGGGTTTATGAGAGTCTATCTACGATTTTTGGAAAAAGTGTAATAATAGAAATTTCTATTTTGGTTTGTAAGAAAAGTAGCCTCACAATATAACTGCTACAATATGACAGATCTTGATTAAACAGCTTTCCTTCTGGGTTTTAGGGAGGGAAACATAACTCAATAATTAACACACATAATTTGGGGCATAAAAAATGCAAAAGACTCTGCGCAAGAAATCAACTTTTTTGTAGTGGTTAACGTGTAAGGTATTTAGATTCAAACTTATTATTAATCAAAATGAGCTTTTGAGATAATAGAGTTGCTATATCAAAACTTTCTCTCTAATAAGAGCTCCAATATTGGCAGATATGGCGAAATATCAAAACTGAATAAGTACTGCTAGGTTGCTTTCAGGCAATCTCACATCTGGACTTGTAACTCTCTTGTTTTTATTATAGTGCATAACATCGATGCCTCTTGAAATTTTGATGTGAGGAAATGAGAAAGACACTAGTACACTCTTATAATTTAGACACAGATCTGTGAGAAGTGTAATCTTTGTCAGTAATATTAAGATCTTTCAGCCTCATAATTTAAATGATTTATTACATTCTACTTTTTTTTGCCTTCTCCTAAACTGAATGCTATGCGGCCTTAGCATAAACATACTTCTGTTATTGTTTATACTCATATGTTTTGGAACGAACGAATTGGCTCACGAAATCTCATAGAACTCAGCTCACTCTGCTTGCGATAGCAAAATTCTGTCTAACAACTCAAAGGAAGTTACAACGTAGAACCTCGGAAACATTACGAAAACCAGTGGTCAAGGCTCGTGTGAAAGGTGAGAAAAATCGGAGTGTAACATCCACATTGAACCTCAGTGATCACTATCCCATCGGAGATAACGATCAGTTGAGACTGAGACAGAAATCCTTACAAAAAGTCAATAATACCTGTAAGCCCTGTGACTAGAATATGATAAAGTTTGATCCCTAAAAAAAATATTCAATTGTCGTCACCTAAAGGGATAGAGTGATTGTCCCTTAAACGCTACGAGCGCATAAATATCAGAAGGAATGAATTTTATAATTCTCGTTATCGCGGATTAACAGTGCAAAATTTTAAGCGAACTGATAACAGGTATAAAGTCACAAGTGATTGGGTTGAGAACTACAGGGCTGGCTACTAGTAATGCAAATTTCATTTTCCACAGTTGGCGCGAATGTTTAACAATCTCAATTGGATGATTTTAAAAGTTTAAATCTAAAAAGCGTAATTAGTGTAATTTACGATTTTTGAGACCACGAGTCGTATTATCTTAATGGTGTATTCAAAGTACTAAGGACAGAGATGTAAGGGAGGTTATATTGTAAATTATTCATTTTTTAAAAGTTTGTTTTATACATGCCGCCACGATGTATTCAAATTTTGGGAAGTTTTGCTCGAAATGACAAGAATACACTCGGGCAATTTGTTGATATTTTTCATAATGCATGTAATAGTACGGAACTAATTAGTCGAGCATCCTATTTATAGGCTTTCTTTTTTAAAATCAAATCACTGAGAGTTGGTGTATTGAGTCAATAATGAGGCAACCAATAATAATTATTAAATAACGTTACTCTAAACATAGAATTCAATCTTTTGTTCGCTATTTTGTGCACGATATCACAATGTATCAGCTTGCATGAGATCTTATATATCACACATTCTTAGAGAAGAATAGCAAACTCAGCTTTGTGTTGAAGTACATCTTCATAAGTATACTCTAGTGAAAAAAGCAAATATGCCGTCTGATCAATAATCGTAAATAGGGACTCTGAACATAACAGGTTTTTCCAAAAGTTCTCTGCTAAGTATAATAAAGGTCCTAAATAATAAATCTATCTCATTGATTTAAGACTACTACTCTGTAAAAAGTAGGGAATTACATAAATCAAGGAGGAGAAGCTATATAAGATCTCGTATAGCAGTAATTGTTATTTGCTTCAATTTAAATAATTGGGTTAAATCTTTGGAAATATCGTTAGATAAACAGGGGAGTGGTATGTTCCCAGAGAACGTCCTTGTGATGAACAAATAGGTTAAAGTAAATATGATTTTTCTCGGCACTAATGGCAGAACACAAATTAAAAAATTGGCTGTATGGAGTTTGGTACTAACAGGTTTTTATTTTTTAATTGTAGGTTTGATACCAAGAGTATGAATTTTTCTTGTAATAGTCCTGAAACTTTTCATCTTGTTTGTTTCACAGATAGAGTTAGCTCAGTTTTATCTTTAACAATCATACCGTGGTTATGATGATGTTCCTTTGTACTCGTACAGTGGTATAAGTCTAGAATAAAGTCTTGGTAACATCTTATAGGAATTGGACAAGAATCCACTTTGTATAAAAAATAACTCCGTGCCCCGAACTTGTTACTGAACAATTTCCCAGGCAGTGACAACAGATGACATTGGCTTCACACGAAAATAGTGCTGTCGCGGTTTCAGCTCTCGGATCATAGATACAGTTTAATCACTTATGCGTTAAGAAACTGAGAAGTGAACCTTTAAGACACGAGAATCAGGATTGCGAAGCAAACCACAAAAAGCTCCCGTTCGGTGCCTTGGTCATTTTAAAAAAGTATGTTGCATGCAATTATATCATGTCAATGTCTCTTTGTGTGTCCCCTCTAGCCTCTCGTGACAGGTTACCAGCACACTTATACTTGCACCTGGGCCTTTCACATCAAAACAGCAGAGAGGAAAATTCCTGATTCACTGCATCCACCTGCTAGAGACAGACAGACAAAAACTGGAAAGGCGGGAATGACATTTTTCCAGCTGACATCCCTGGCACTCAGACAAGGATTATGGCCCAATTTGCCCCATCTCTCTCCTAGGCTCAACTTTATCCTAACAGCTCGGAACTTCAAAGTCGTAGATAAAAGTGAGGCAATGGATGCTCATTCTTTAGTGCGATTTGGCTTAGAAGGGCTCTGTTTAAAAATGGCTTGAATACAGAAAGGAAATGTGTTTTGATGTGCTGTGGAGTGTGAAGGACCGGCCAGTGGAGGTGCAGTAGGACACATTTTCTGACCTGTCTGCCTCCATCACAAGCAATGGCAAGGAACCCATGAGGTAACAATGGTTTTAGACATGCATACACTACAGCAAAATAAGGTAATAATGGTGCTATAAAAATGAATTTACACTTATTCTAATCTAGATTTTAAAGATCCTATCAAAATTGACTTTATTGTGTCCTTTTAGCTGTGTTGTTTCCTCATTCAAAACATGTTCAGAGTAGTGTTTTGTTTCACTCACAAATGTTTGCGTAGTTCTGCTTTTTTTAGGCTGTGTGTTTTTAGGATGTTTAAAGGAGACATATTATGTAAAATGTTTAACAAAGACGTTTTATGTAAATCTTTTTTTTTTTTTTTTCCTGAGTTCTTAACCATGTTATGACAGTCTTCTCTCATTAATGGCTTACTCGGTGTATTTAGAATGATTTCTTCTTGTGTTCTTCTACAGTTGGTGTTCAAGTGCTCAGAGAATCTCTGTTCTCACTTACCACTAAAAAAAAATCACAATTATGGTAAAGCAGGTATGGTTTAAAACTGTCACATGACACAAGTCAACAACGAAAAATAATCATTTTAATTTTGCTGCTTTGTTACAGTCACATTTTACAATGAAGAGGCGGGGCTTATCAGTTCTGGAGTTCATGAAGTCAATGGATCTGTTTCTAATTCTGAGCTGTTTTAAATCCATTTTGGGTTTTACGATGAACAAAATGTAAATTACAGATCTAAATAGGCACAGTTTATTAGATGTCTTTATTTGAGGCTAAAACAATAGCTGTACTAAGGGTGTAAGGGTTTTTTACTAATTGCAGTGGAACACCTTTCTGTATTTGAGCCTTTCAGTGACATCACATTGTGGAATGGAATGTTTTTCAGTCTGACAGATGTTATGGGAAAAGTTTTCCAAAGGAGTGAGATATTTTACTCACTTCATAGCCAAATTATCTGTAGATTGTAAAATGTCTTGTTACTAGTGAAATATGCTACAAAACCAAAGAAGTTGGATTTAAATTTGGTCAAAACTAAAATACAAAAATTAATATTACATATTGTTTTATGGAGAAGGATGAATCTGTGTATCTTTTGTTCACACTGGGAATCTTTTTAGGGTAAAAAGTAATGAACATAATTGGATGACAAAAAATGTTTAAACAAAATGGGTTTTTTGCCTGCTTTTGTACAGTTTGTCAAATTTGGGGAGGTTCTAACTGTCCATCCTGGTTGGAAATGGGGAGCACTATGGCATAAGCAAAGGTCATTTCACAGCTGTTGTAACCTACCTAAAATAACAGAAAAGTCTCTGCATTTTTAGAAGAAACTGTAGCCTACTTTTTGGTGACATAGAAAAGGAACTAAAACTCACTTTCTGCCTTATTTGTTATCTTATGTCTTATTTGTTATTTTTTTCTTAAGCTGAAAGTATGATAAATATTTACAGAGGAACATCCCACCAAATTAAGCTTTAATAATAATCATGATAAAAGAAAAATGTCTTAATGTTTAAGCAGCAGAGACTACCAGTAAAACCCTTTTTTCAATAGCAGCTCATGTTTTTTACAGAGAATATCACAGGTTTGTGACATTGATATAAAGTGTTTAGTATTAAAATGTATTGTAATATTTTCCTTAGCAATATATCAAATTTGTTTGTTGTTTAGCAGAGCAGACACACTGGACGTTATCATGACGGGAGTTCTAGGTAGAAAATGAGATTCAGTATGCTCATGTTCTGACAGGTAGTGTCATACATAATACATATCTTCTTCATCTGTCAGACAAAGTGAAACATGAAGCAGAAAGTGAACATTTTGTTCTCAAAATCAACAGTTTAGAAGCCAGCAAATTTGATTTGTTGTGACCAGATAATTAGTAGTGGGAAAAACTGCAGCTCTTGTGTCTTGTGCTTCTCAATGTGTAGCCAGTGAGTGAAAACTGATATAGTCCTATAGATGAGGAAAATCATCTATAAATGTCTATAAACACATTAGAATCTGTAATCAGGATATAGTCATGTGTCTGGCAGTAGCATATGCTGTAGCAGCTTAACTGAGAACGTAATCAAAAAGTTGTCAGCTTGATAACAACGTAAATGAAATTAATCCAAGCAAATGTGATGACTTTGTACAAGCCTTTAGGTTTCCATTCATTTGTCAGACAGAAATTATTGTGTTTGCAGGAATTTATTCTATTCTTCAACTGTAATTTTTCTTAAGTATGTTGCGGTGTATATGGTTTAAGGGGATTTACATTTGTGGGTATTACATTGGCTCCATTACCAACCAGGGAGTAAAGCGTCCTGCTCAAGGACACAACAGCAGTGTGAAACAGCGTTATAAGGCACAGTCTTTGACTTTTAAATTTCATCTTCTCATCTCATGAAAAAGCAGCACAAATGTCTGGTCTGGGCTGAAAGGATGTGGACTGAACTCTGAGGCAGGATGCTAAACAATGGCCCAAGGTTGTAGTAACACCACACTCAGCCTGAGCTGCAAATGTCACATTGAATTTGCTCTTAGTGGCACCAAGATCTGGTCTTGCCCATAGGTCTCAGCCATCACCACCACTGCTGCTTTCAGGGCCTAATGGCCATTTAGTCACCATCAGCACCACCACCTTTCATACAACATGACTGAGCCAGGGCACAAAGACACAATGGCTACGGGAATAATTAATGAGGTGTAGTTAACTTCGGCAGGTCATAGCAGAGGATCAAATAGGATACAGCCTATTGATTAGAGCGTAAGTCAACATTTGGACTATTATATTGCGATGGCTTTGAACTTCATATGGGTGAAGTCTGTTCACTGCCTGATTTTTTTTTTTTTCTAATCATACATAGCAAAGTGGCATTTCCTTATGGCATTATTGAGCCCCCAATAGATTGTGATGGTTTAGTTCATGCTGACTTAATTATAAGCCTATACTTAATTAATTCACTTTTGTCAACTACCTGATAAAGAGAACAATCAAGCTCCCGTAAATGAAAGCCACAACCCCCAGATTTTCTTTGAATTCTACCATTGTTGGAAGATTACTTTGTACTCCAAATTCCCAAGTCTAAAAGCACACATTAATGAATGGGCTTTTTATATGCATTTTGTCTAGATTTTTTTTTTTTTTACAGATTTTAGCTTCAAGTTCAAAATGACAATTGTTAAACCCCATCACTTTACTTACAATTACGTAGTACACACTGACATTGGAGGCCAAAACTACATTGAGGGTTTCGCAAACAATAAGGCCCTTTAAAATAAAATACAAAAATAAAAAATCATTGTCGTTGCAAGTGTGGAATAGATGGAAAAGTAACACAAAGCATAAACTCCTAACACTGACAAATGATGAGAGAAAACGATGTTGGCAGAGTGAAAAGTGTTCACACAGCCAGTGCAATCACACTTAAGAGTACTGTTCATACTGGAAGAGAAAAATAAAATATGCAAGCTCACATGGTCAGAAAGAGACCACATTTTCTCAAATACAATAGACTGCTTTTTAACAACATTTAGGGTACTTTCAAGAATCTTGAATCACATTCCTCTTATCCAATAATAAAGGCAGAAAAATCAAGTACAACAATCAATTGTGCTGAAAATCGGTTATGATTTTATTTGTCCTGGGCTATGAGATACAACCACAAAGACACTGTGCAAAGAAAGCAACGGTTAACACTTACGGACAGCCGACTAGCACAAAACACAAATAAAATGAGAAGTACACAGCAAAGGCATGCTACAGTCAACATATAATTCAACCGTGACAAAAGGGCTCAAAATGCTTATAGAATTACATGTTTTTCAAACACAGAACAATGTTTAAAACGTGGTCTACTGCAGGATTTAACCAAGTGGAAGATGGAAACTCCTTATCTAAGATTAAACGGTTAATCAGCCGATCAGATGTCTATCTCCTACATGTTCTGTAAACGCATTCTATCTGATGTTACATAGGCCCTTGCATTGAATAAAATCAAACATCAAAGCCCCATAGACAATTTGATAGCATGGAATATATGAGCTAGCTTTAGCTAGTAGCTTGTGTACAATGCAAGGTTAAATGTTAATGATAAAAGTTGGTTAAAAAGCAAGAAGCATGTGGCCATTTTGACTATGTTTTCAAAAGGTTTATATGAGTTGTTGGCTCTTACAATTCAGATTATTATGTTTTCACAATCACTACGTCGTAACGATTTAGTTAAATCATCTTTTGGCAGAGTTGAACAAGTGCTGAGTGTTTTATTGTGATTGCCCATTTTTTCTTTCATGTTAAATATATTTTCTTTTTAAAAAGATTCTTTAGAATTTAGATCAATAATACATTTTAAAAGTGCATGCAAGCTGTAAAACATGTAAAAGCAGGTAAACTACAACCTGTTTCTTGAATTGTCTTAAAGCACAAAGTTAAAAAATAAACATACAAAAACTTTGTTAAAAAGAGGGTTAAATGCAGATTGTTATTGCTATAGCTCTTAAAGTTGAGGGACAAACATTTCCAAGCACTGCACTAGAGACAAAAGGAGACTGATTATGTATGGGAGAGTATTGTCTGTGCTATAAACAGGATCCAAGTGATGGCAGCGTCACTCATAATCGCTCTTGCTCACGTCAGACTGATCCTGTAATGAAAGAAGAAAAAAGGAGAAGATAAGGCCAGGCTGACAGATGGACATGTGCTGCCTTCACTGTCTGTGGGAAATATGAAATCGAGGCAGCATGGATCATCACAGGCAGTTGAGTTAATGAGAGGATTGTGAGATTAAAGGAGC
Organism: Mugilogobius chulae; assembly: GCA_038363315.1. Lineage (NCBI taxonomy): Eukaryota > Metazoa > Chordata > Actinopteri > Gobiiformes > Gobiidae > Mugilogobius > Mugilogobius chulae. The sequence goes on from CM076400.1 coordinate 7,672,623, forward strand.
TTTTGTAGCTAGTGCTTCAGAGTCATCGAGTACTCCAAACTTTTAATATGTTGTTGATAGTTGCTTTATGGAAAAGTCAGTGTGTAACCAACCTTGATGAATGACAATGACTCTCCCAGTCAGACAAGGAGGTGAATGTTTCAGTGTTATAGTACTGTATAATAAATTATCTTAAAATTTGATCTTTGCGTATCTTCAAAGAATTCTTCAACGTTACTATGTACTGTATGCATAGATAATCTGCCCACCTCTATCCAGAAAAAATATGTGAGTAAACATTTACGTATATTGATGAGTACTTGACAAGTAAATTTTGATAACAATACATTTTCTACTACTATCCATCTACTATCTAATAAGTTGGGAGTCAAGGCTCAATTAATATTTTCTGCACACTCTTTCTATTGAACGAGTGGATTCATTTGGTGTTTGAGCTTAATGAACGCCTCGAAGCACAAAGTCAATGCAATAATTATGAGTAATGACAGCATTGTGCAAATCAGTCACTAATAGTTTCACTTTCAAATAGTTCTACAGTAACAGGGGGCTTTGAGTTTTTAGTGTTGAATTATTTAACTTAGGCAAAGTCAGTTACCATCAAACACATAATTTTCAATATTGATTTTCAACAAAAAAAAGAAAATAAAACTGCCATTTATGTTTAATTATTTAGAGTAAAGAAATGTCTGACTTTATATAGAATCCATCCCAAACACCAAAACTGCTCAAAGATTCAAGGATATAGTTGAGATTGAGTGATGTTCTTCACAATAGAACAATAGAAACTCGAGTGAAAAATACAGCTATTGGATGGAATGGATAAATCCAACTACTCCTGCAACACAGAGTCCTTTGTAGCCATATGGAAATATCAATTTTGTCTATGTGGAGGGGAAGTATATGTGTTTTATTCATGAGCAAAGCAATACTTGAAGCACGGCAAGGATACCCACAAGGGCTAGAGGACGTACACCAGACACTGCCATTTCAAACATGCTTTACACAATGTGAACTTCAATTTTAGTCAGGGCAGAATGATTCTGTCAGAATGATTGAGATGGGCAGCAACGCAGAATGACAAGGAGCATCACTGATAAAGAATCTGTCTCCTCTTCAAAGTAACTCGCTATGATCCACATAGACTTAAAAAAAAAAAGAATCGCAACAGTTTGAGGAAGGAATAAAATGTACCGGAAGGTAATGTCATAGATATCAAGAACCGCAGATACAGTTTTTCCTTCAAATTGCTTTGACACTCACTTGTCCATTTAAAAAGGTTCCAAATTTTATGGTTTTTTTTTTTTTTTATCTTTTTTTANAGGAGCTCTCGAAGCTACGTCCCTGGTCAGAATGTATTCGAGCTGGGACTCCAAATTTTGAAAACCATTCGGACACCAAAACTTGTGCCACAGTCGCAGCCTTTTGGTCCCAAGTTGGAAAAGCAAGAGTGTATTTACTGAAAACGTCCGTAAGGACAAGAACATTCTCCAGACCATTCGGAGCGGTCTCCAGCAGAGTAAAATCAAGGGCGAGGATCTCATTCGGTCTTGATGCCAAAAGATGACCCATGAAAGTTCGAGCAGGTGGCCGAGAGTCCTTGGCAACTTGGCACCGCTCACAATGTGCACACCACTGTCTTACGGCCTTTGCCATCCCTGGCCAGTAACACCGTGACTGCAGCAGGGATAGTGTCCTTTCTACCCCCTGATGGCCATGTTCCTGGTGCAACAGTGTCAAAACCTCCTCAATAAGTGCCACAGGAAGCAACAACTGGAGAACAGGTTCACCTCCATCAGGGCGATAGACCTTGCGATACAGTACCTCATCCTGTTCGACCAAACGATTCCATTGTCGCAACAGCACTTGAGCTGATGGGGACAGTCGTCTCCGCTCCTCAAAACTGGGGTAATGACCCTGCCTCCAAGGCGAGCAAACCTCCTGAATAACTGCATCCGCATCTTGAAGAGCTCGGATATCATCTGGAGAATGACCAGACAAGGCTGAGACAGCAGCCTGGGTCACCACTATACTTTTGGGTGGATGAGCTGTGCAAAGACTGTGGTAACACAGAACCAAGGACAACCCCCACTGCTTCCATTGAGCTGGGATCCTGCTGGCGAGAGAGCGCATCGGCATTACGGTTGCTCTTACCCGATCGATAACGCAGCTCAAAGTCAAAGATGCAAGCTGGGCGGGCAGCGCTGTTCTAACGCGCCCAGTTTTGCAGTCTTCAAATAACTCAACGGATTGTTGTCAGTAAAAACAACACACCGATGGCCCAGCAATAATCCGAACTTGTCGGCCATGGCCACTTAAGAGCCAGTAGTTCAAGTTTCATTGAACTATAGTTCGACATATTCCGTTCTGTTGGTCTCAGACCACGACTAGCATAGGCAACAGGTCTCACCTGCCCCTTGCTCTTGCGAGAGCACTGCTCCTAAGCCACTGTGACTCGCATAATTTCTAGAATGAATGGGAGTGAAAAGTCAGCGTACGCAAGCACAGGGCGGTAGTATAGCCTCTCCTTTAGCGCTTCAAACTACGCTGACACTCCTCATCCCAAGACTCAACAATACTCCTGCTCGATTTCTTCTTGGACTTCCTGAAAGTTCAGCTACACAACGATGTAATGGCGCAGCCATTTTGCGAACCTTCAACAAACCGCCTATAATAGCTCGCGAATCCAAGAAATGAACGAATCTCTGACACAGTGGTTGGCATTGGCCAATTTGCCACAGCGTCAATCTTCCCTGGGTCAGTGGATACACCTCCTTAGAAATGAATGGCCCAAGTAACTGACCTGTGGTTGAAAGAAGTTACACTTACTAAGCTTGACTTTCAGCCCTCCTGATGTAACCGACTTAACTCCATCCAAGCGCTCCAGATGCTGGGGTACACTAGACGAGAACACGATGATATCGTCCAGGTACAACAGTAAAGACTGTCCCTGTTGACTTCCCAAAATCCTCTGCATTAGTCGCTGAAATGTTCCCGGGGCGTACACAGTCCGAACGGCATGCGATTTCCATTCAAAGAGTCCAAATGGTGTACAAAAAGCAGTTTTTGATCGGTCCGCCTCAGTCACAGGAACTTGATGATATCCACTTGCTAAATCCATTGTTGAAACCAACAAGCGCCGGTCAAACAGTCAAGTGACTCCTCGATACGAGGAAGAGGAAAAGCGTCTTTGCGTGTCTTCGCATTTAACTGGCGGTAGTCTACGCAAAGGCGCAAGCTACCATCCTGTTACGTACCAAGACGATTGGAGAGGCATACGGACTTGAACTCTCCCTGATAATGTTTGCCTCAAGCAGCTTGTTTATATGCTCTTTAACAAGCTCATACTCGGACGGTGGAATTCTCCGATACCGCTGACGTACTGGCACATCATCAAGCAAGTGAATGTCATGAGAAATCAAATTTGTGCAACCTAGATCTTGCTCACTGGTGAAAAAACCGGAAGGTGTTTCCGCAATAATGAGCGAGTAGATTCTTGGTCCTCAAGAGATAAATGTGAAAGGTCAAGTGAATCAAACGGATCAGACGTGGAAGTGGAACCATCTTGAGCGGACACTTGAGCGGAGACTGAAGACACCCCAGCAACACCAGAGGGAAGACTAACAACTCTAACATCGTCCAAAGTACCAATTACTGTACGAGCATAGAGAAGTACATCTGCTTCTCCAACATTAACTATAGGGATGTAAGCAGTGCCTCGAGAAACCCGAAACCAATGCTGGAGATACTAGCAAGCCAGCTGGTAGACCCGATTCTAGCGGTTCAAATATACTGTCCCATCAGAAAATTATTAGAACAGGTAGCCGCCACGATTTTCATCACGCCGCCATGAATACGACATGGTTTCTTCCCACGAACTCTCACTTTTCCAGGCTGCTTTGGTGTATCACAGATACTAGCTCTGTGACATTTCTGTAGGGCATCCACTATGGCATTCGGAAATGAACCAGCCACCTCACCTAACAGGGCAGCACCATACTGACCAAATAACTCACTGTAGCATTTGTGAATGATATTCATCCCAAGTACCCCAGGAACTTTAGAAGGCGATGGCCAGGAACATCCTCACAACCAACACACCACATTGTGGCATTACCTTCCCACAAATGGCCACGTCGAGTTCAAAGTAACCAATATATGGAATGGCAAGACCATTGGCTGCCTTGAGCTCCAACCAATGACATGCTTTAAGACGCTCCTCACCTAAAGCCTCAAAATTTTTTCGAAAGAAACTCTCAGTAATCGTTGAGACCATTGATCCTGTATCCACCAAACAGGACACTTCGACTCCACCCATGTCGATATCAAGTGAGGGCATGAAGAAATTAATTTTGACGCATCTTCCAAGCCATTCCACAACTTTCCTGAGCCAGTGGGCACCCCACCCGAGCGTTGGCTCGACAACTCGGGGGGCGCTAGTTTTCCGAATGCTGTCGTGCCTGAGAATGGGCACGTGACGAAGGCTGTAACTGAACACGCTCTCCATCGCATTCCCTGGCAATGTGACCAGGTTTTTGACATCGCAGGCATATGATGGGACCTGGACGAGGTGAACGACCTCGCTGGTAAGGTGTCTGCAAGCGGGCAAAGCTTTGGGTGAGCTTGTCCAGCTGTTCTTGTTGGCGCCGCAACAGCTCTTTCACTCACTCACCTCCGAGGCCTGTAGATTCTGGCCAGACTGCTGATAACCACCTCTTACAGCGTACTGGATACCAAAGGCCGAGGGGACAGAATTGCTCCGGCCACGCACACCCGCTGGCAGCCCTCACGCTCCCACCTTATGGCTTCACCTCTGACATCGCGCAGCGTTGCCTCTGCATTCTGCCGCACATATTGCTTTAATTCACGACGAAGTGCACCGTCCAAAACATGTTCGACAAACTGATCGCGCAATAACTCTTCGGAATTTGGTATATCGTTTGGAGCACGCGATTTCACCTTTTCCATCAAGGACATCAACGCAAGCGAGTATTCCAACAGAGTCTCACCTTCTTGCTGTCGCCGTGAAAAGAAGGCTTCCTGTAGGGCTACATATGACTCTGTACATCCGTAAAGTTCCTGTAAAATACTAATAATCTTGTCTGGATCACGTCGCTCCTGTTCCGAACGATATTTGATCTCCTCGCGAGCCTCTCCTTCCAAATGATCAAAAAGAAAAAATGCTTTGTCTGCAGCCGCCAAATGCCTAGACCTCATACACGCTTCCGCCTCTTCAAGCCACTCTCCCAGTCCTAAACCCAGTCGGCCCCTAAACATTGGACACTTCCTATCACGAGGAACAAAGACCAAATGGTCAACTCTTTGGTTTCCCTGCTGAGAGGAATTTGTGGCAGACGAATTAGAGGGCCCTGCACTAGCATCGGCCACAGGCTGAGAGCGCAATCGTTCATTATCGGCTTTCAATTCAGCAACTAGTTCTTGAAGTTGACGTACCTGGTCATCCATCTTTGACAGAAAAGGTTAACTTTTGGAAAACACACCAAAAATACAAAAGAAACAATTTGGAAAAAAAATGCTGCTGTATATTTGTTCCCAATAACACACACACACAAAAATGTCCCGGAGATAGTACAGATTATGTGCAAATAGATTTAGTTACTTGGTAAAAAAGTGCTAACTAATTGAAACTTAAGCTAACTGAAAAGGTACCCCTTTAGCATTTGCCTGAGCACACACAAGAAAAAACAAATATATCACAGCAAAACATGCAAAATATCTACACAGCAAAGTAATAAGAGCAAGGCAATGCGTACAGAAAACCCTTTTTCAACAACTATTGCTTGTTTTAGTTTTGCAAACACCAAGGCTGTTATAAAATGCACAAATACTGAAAATACCCCCAAAGAATTATTCCTAAGGAAATTTGATTAACACCCAAAAATAACCAAAAACAAAACAAAAAATAAGTGTCTTTGTTCAATCTCAGTTCATCCTGCCAGCCAGCGCCAATTTTGTGATGTGGCCCTAGAAACGTAGCATGTACACTTTAATTACCTGACCCACAAGGTCACCAGATCAAACAACGCCACCCTAATTTTTGAAGGTTAGGGAACCTTTGAAGAAATAACCCCGCTTAAGGTCACACAGGTCGTGAACAGAGATGAACAAGAGACAACAAACAAGTATGTAAAGTTTAGATTTACATTTATTTAAGTTGCCATATTTTAATTTATAAATCCTAAGTTTTTAAAATATTACATGCGCTCCTGATTCACACCCCACACATAACCACACACACACACAGTACTTTAAAACATTTGACAAAGGAATTGCCACTCACTTTAAACCATACAAGGCCTCAATGCTCAGGTGCTTCAAATGGCCTCCAATAAGTGCTTTGGGCAGAGAAAAATATTCTCCTCAATAGATATACAAAACAAAATATTTTGCATAAGAATAAATGTACAGCAGCTTTAAGACTGTTCTGGGCACATGAATCTTTCCCCAAAAAACGTTTGTTCGTTACCTTTAATTGACAGAGACAGGATGAACAGCTGACAGCACCGTCAGGTGAGGCAGTTGAATATTGATAGTCTTTAAATGAGTCCTAAATTAGTCCGTTAATCCGGAAAAATGGCATCAACGTAACGCCGTAGCTGCCCAAAATTTGTGAATGGGAGGAGTTGACGTTACAATGCAACGTGGTGGAGGAGAACAAGCGAAAGAAGAAGAGGCTCGCTCAGAGCAACCCTAGAAATATAAATTTAAATTACAAAATTGCCTACACAAAGATGGATTTGGATGCGCCGCAGTGTGATACGTACCGCAATCAATTTGTTGTATGCGCGCCTCCAAGCCCAAGGTGCGCGCAGAGTGGAGACGCACCAAGCTGGCCTCGCGAAGGACGCCCAGGCTACAAAACAGCGCATTGTAAGCTCCTGTAAACCTCACATGCATCAGGAAAGTGGATGCATAACTTACCAAAATCAATATTACGTTGAGGCAAGTTGAAGAGGAACACGACACGAGAACGGAGCCACACGCCTTTCCCAGCAATCTACAACAAGGTTACGTTAGACCCAATGACTTGATTTTATGAATGAAAACGCCGCTCCGGCTTTATTTACTCACCGCAAGACGCACGAGCTGGTTACGCAGCTACAAACTTTAGGCATAAACAAGCTTTGATTCCCAGGCTGTGTGGTTTGATTACGATAGCTCCCGTGTTCGCGGCCAACTTCAAAGTGGCGTGGTGCACGTACGCCAGAGGTGAGGAAGAGGAAGAGGCAGGTACAAGCCTCCCTCCTAAATAAAGTCCCACTACGCGCAATTGGCTAACCAGCGGATGTGCGTAACACCACATAGACATTGTTTTTTTATATACACTGAAGGAAAAAAGAAAGAAGAAGAAACATTTTAATATTCAAAAATTCCTTAGAAACTGAGTACAAAAAAATTAAGAATAAAAAAAAGCCACCTATGCTGTTCTTTACTTTGCATGTCTGTTTCTATTGATAAATAATATAGATAGATATCAACTGCTAACATATTTTTTCTGTTACAATGACACATGAACTTTTAAAATGATAGAACCTTGTTATAATCACCTATCTCTCCTTGATTCGATGCAGTGTGAGAGTCCTGTGTTCTTTCAGTGTAATGTCCAGAGTAGCGCCTCAGCCTTGACCTTACCTTCCAGCCTGCGGTAATGAGACAGAGTGGAAGCCAGCTCTTATCAGTGATCAGCACAGACCTGCAGCCCCGAAGCCTCACAAAGAGCACTGTGTTCACATCACTTATTACACTGGACGGCTCCAAGACAGAAATAATAAGCATGGTCGTGTTTGAAAACTAGAAGATTAAGAAAAAAGTTTCAATAGATTCAATAAAATGTGTGTTATATACATTTTGAAGAATTAATAAAAACTTGGATAATACGTGCAAGTGTAAGATGATTAGCATGAGCATTATCATTAGTTCAGGACTGACCCATAGTACAACAGTTTTCAAAAGAACTCAATGGGGTTGTGTATCACTAGTTCAGATAGACATGACTGAGAGCTGGATGAACCAATCAAGAACAAGCAAACACTGTTCACAAGACAAACATGGCTGCTTAGGAGGAATAAATGGTATGGAGAGAGAAAAAGAGAATTGGTCTGAAAAAACATCACAGATTTTGGTGGATTAATGAACAAAGCACAAATATATTTTAGTGTGAAGTGAGACAATGTAGGTTTCTTCTTTTGTAACAGCAAAAGACCGATGAGCTCTTTTGTTTCACATGTATCACTCAAATGAACAGAAGTCAATGCACACTGTTTTTAAGATTTAACTCAAGATTAGACAAAGTGGTGACCAGACCCACTATTTTCAAAGAATTGAAGAAGTAGTTTCATTAAGATGATAAAAATGGTGCCTACATGACTTTGTACAAAAGGTGACTTTACATAGAAAAGAATGGTCTAAGTTTTTTCAGTAAGAATTCTTCATCAAGTCTTAGAAGACTTCAAATCAAGAGATTTTCACTTCTATGTTGTTAAAAGCAGTGCTTCGATTAAAACTTTTACTACATCTTTAAGAGCTAGCTCTCCACTACCTGCCAGGTAGCTCCTCAAAGGATTTAGGATCATACAAAACATGCTTTATTACATAAACGTGCATTTATTACAGGCCTCTTTCCTTTGTAAATGTATCATTAGAAGGCCAATAGTGTCCACTTCTAAATGGATAATGGTTAATGATTCAAATAAGCATCTAACTGTGCTTCATTTAACATCAATTTTCTAACAGTAGTAGCAGAGTGCCAGTTGTGGTTTACAAACATAGTTCTCCTGGAGAAAAAGATTGGTGCTTAGAACATGGCCAACACGGAGTTTGTCAGAACTTTTTCATTTCAGGCCCACAATGCGTCAGTCTACTGACCCTTCGCTCTCCTGTGACCTTTTTAAACTTGGTTTAATACTCTCGCGTTTCATTGTTAACTTTTATTAACGCACTGTTCTCTGCTCGCTGCTGCGCTCCACAAGTCTGTGTTGCATGCTTCCTGCGACATGATGCAGCTGTGAGACAATAATTGTTGTAGATGTCCTAATGTCTCTTCTTTTTTTGGTGCATCGAAACCTTGCAAAAAAGATACCAAACTCTAGTGTTCAGCCGGCGTAAGTGTAGATAGACGCATGTTTTGGTTGAAGCCATATGGGGACATTTTCACTTTAGGTCTGAAGTTGCAAAAATTAAAACTTTACGCCTGGTTCTTGGAGCTGGTTAAGATTAGAATTAGAATTTTGACTCTTCACATTCACCATACAAATAAACAGCAACGTGAATCATACATTTGCAAAAAAGGAGAAATAGTGTGGTATACATACATTTGTGTGAGATTGGGCTCATGTAGCCCAGACATAAGCTCAAAGTGACTCTTATGTTAACAGGTTGTTGTTGTGTCCTTTGACGAGACATTGCACCCACATTCTCAAAATAAGTCAGAGTCAATGTTCAAAGTAATTCAATGCAATAAAAAAAATTTTCTGTACGTGTGTAGAATTGATTTGCTATCGAGCTCTCATACAACAGCAGCTGAAAAATCCAAATCCTAGTGACAGAAAAGTGCTGCAGCATTTCACTGCAGGGGCTGAGGGAGCAGTGATCTTTAGGAGAAAAACGCTCTATCAGACTGCAGCTTAAGGCGCAGGGACTCTGCTGACCTTTCACAGGATCAAAGAGGATCCAACTTAAAGAATACGGCCAATCACAGTGTAACCTTTAAACATGCACTATTCTGCAGCTTCTGTGCAACAGAGAACTGCAGAGGCTTGTGTTCAGGTGCTGTAAGAAATCTGGAGGAGTTTTGCTGGTGTGCTGAAACAATGTAGAATTATCAAAATGGTGGACACTCATTGCATGCATACTGTACATACGGAGTAGATTCAACATGATTTAAATGCAGTATGCCAACACAAACTTAAATATGCTTACAGTATCCACCTATAATTACATAAGAAAAGTTTTGGGGCCAAGACACATTCTAGTTTGAGCCTAGTTTTAGTCCTAATTTAACATATGGTCACATGTGCACATTCATCAGAAATTGCGATTAAACAAAAAAACAAAACAAAAAACTGTTTGTATGCATGCTTATATTAGTCTGATCTTTTTTGTGACCATGGTTTGATTCCGATTTGAGAATAATTCTAATTTTCTTAGAATTTCTAAATGTGTTTGCTTGGAAAAATGAATTTGAGACAAAGGATCTGGAAATATTAGAAACCAAAAGTGTGACCCACTAATTACTACACCTTCTGACATGAAGCAAAAACTTTGTAAGATTTGATAATAACAGCACTTTTATTAGTATTACAGCGTGATTTTTTATGCTAATGCATAATGAGCACATTAAATTTTAATGTTAAACAAATGCTTAAAGCAAAGCTGTGTAGCTGGAGCTGATTTTGAACCATGAGCCAGGAACATGTTTGATCTTAAACTGAGAGCTAGACAATAGAGAAATAATAGGGAAAGTCTAGTGTTGCACAGTTCAAGAACTGTAGGGAAATTAGAAACATGAAGCCAAACTGACTGATTACCTGATTGGTCAGTAGCTTCTCATCTTCATTATGGAGCTTAAAGGCCAGCCCACACAAAAGCGCTGCACGCAGTGGCACGTCACTTGCCGCATGCAAGACCCAAGCGTCAACACTCACCAAATGGTGAGTGTTATTTTTCAACGATCCGCAGTGGCAAGGGTGAGTAATATGATAATTCTGTCTTAAATAATGAAAGGCATTCCTCGTTCATCATTTTTAACGAAACAGCGCCGACAAGTTAACTACTATACTTTATTTAAATCATAAATAAAGAAACTACGGGTGCCGGCAGGGTCATTTCCTGGAGCGGCGCCGCGAAAGAAAAACAAAACCGAATCACTGAGTATTGTAAAGCACCGTGTACATTGTGTGTGTACATTTATAGAAATTACCGGAGGCGCTTAATTTGCCGCGCGGCAGAGCGTTCGCTGGCCTTAACAGTGAAAGATCGTCTTGGTTCCGAAAGTAAATTGTTGAACCAGGAAGTGGGCGGTCACTGAACTCCATAGATACAGTTGGCATCAGAGGCCACGCCCACTAACAGACCTCTATGGGGCAAATATAACATGGACAGTGAATCAGAACAGTTTTATCACTCACAAAAAAAAAAAAAAAATGGGATGAGAGATAGCCGCTTTGATCAGGTACGAATCAGGCTTCTGAAGCTTGAAGTCTTGTTTTTCACAGTTTTTTTTTTACTCACCTGAATGTAACGTGTATAAGTCTTAAAGAAGAATTTCATTCACAAATGTTGATTTAGCAGCATGACTTTTGTGATAAACTCTTGTAGTTAGCTGACAACAGTGCTGGCAAGTGTTGCTGCTACACCTTGAGTCAATCAGCCGCTGTCCGGTTGTGCGCGCATCCCCCATGTTGAGAAACAAACAACAATGGCAACTGTAGCTGCAAGCTAAATGCTAACAAGACGCTAGCACTGCCAGGATAATTTTCACAGCTAAAGAACTTTGTTTACATTTTTAGTTTAACTCCACATCAACAACCTCCATTTAAACTTTATTCACAATTTATTCACTCATTTGACTTGCATTCATTGTGCTAAAGATACACTTTATTCGCCAAAAATACATCTTAAAAGAAGTGAAAAGTTCAGTTTCTCATAGAACTTTGCCTATGACTAACCTTCTCAGGAAGCCACACCCCCAAATATGTTGCTTAATTTTATTATGGTGGAATTATTAGAATGTAACAGGCAGAAAAATACACTTCTCTGTTACTATTGCTTAAGTTTTACATTACAATGCCACGAGTAGAGACCACATTATTATGTCAACAAAACTTCTCTCTTTCTCTAATTTTACTGACCCAAACCATGCATACACAAATATCATTCATTACCTCAAACTCTGCAATCTGAACACATGGAGAGTTAGTAATATTAATTTATCAGTGCAGATTTGACTCGGTGTCCCACTTGACTTTCAGCTCTTGCGTAAATGAAAAAGTCACTTCTCTCTGGGTCTCTGCATGATTAGCGTCGTTAGCTGCCTCCGTGAGCGTGTCCCCTTCCTCATTAATGTCAACAACATCATTAGCTCATCCAGAAGCCAGGTGATTGATCCGTGCACGTATGAGAGCGCACGTGCCACGAGTATGTGTGTGTGTGTGCGCTGTAGCAGATAATGGCGCTGCGCACTGATCCGTGGAATACTCGAGGTCAGATGAGTTGGTATGGGAGGAAGAGAGTGAGCGCGGCTGTCAGCTGTCAGGAAGTGGGGAATGTCAAAAAATGGACAGTTCACTCGCTCAGGAGCCACGGGCGAAAAAGCACAGGGCAAATAATAGTTATGAAGCACCAGACGGGGACAGGAAATCGCTTTGGAAAGCTGTCTTTTAGAGAAGTTTTGTCAGGGTTAGCGAGATATTTTTCAGACTGAGTTCCGTTACTCACATGCTTAAACTTGTATCATTAACAACCAAAACAAAATCAACTAATTTAAAAGTCCCATCTGTTACGTATGTAGCTTTTGAAAAACATTTAGCGTCTAAACAGAACAGAAGAGAAAACTGACCTTTCCAAACAAAACTCAAATCAGGAAGTACCATCACATTAGATCTGTGCTGGCTTCCCATGAAGAAAATTTACTTTAAAGTGCTTGTATATACTGTAAGTCTTTCTAGGGCCAAGATCCAAAGCACATATTATACATATTTATGTCAAAAATATAACCTTTAGCTGATGCTAGAGTCAGGACTAAATGCGGGCCACTCTTGTTGATACCAGAGTCAAGACTAAACATGGACTCGCTACCTGCTGTTATCAGAGTCAAGACAAAAAATGGAACGGCCTCCTGCTGGTGCCAGAGTCAAGACTAATAGGGCTTTTCCATTAGTACCTGCTTGGCCCTACTCTACTCTACTCGGCGCGACTTAGCCCTGGTGAGCTTTTCCATTTGGGGCTGATCGCGCCGACCAGGTACTTTTTTAGTACCTGCTCTACCCCAGGGCCAAGTCGAGCCGAGCAGATACTAAACCTGACGTCAGACGCACGTCGCCCGTTGCGTCACACAAGTGCCGCTGATTTGTTGTTGTTACAGTACGCTAGGGAGCCAAGATGGCGGCGAAGCGGTAAACACTATCACGGAGCTTCTCCCGACTTTTTTGAGAAAATACGCATCTACAGACACCGCTGATAAAATAAAAGAATGTCAAACAACTCCTCGACTAAACGCAAAAGTGAGACTGGGCCACCCCGACTCCGACCAAGACTCAAACCACAAAAAAAGGTAAAATGGAGCAAGATACGGCAGACTCGATAGTAGCACAGCTAACGCTAGCTATTGAGAAGCAAGGTACCTCAATCGAAAACCAAATCAAAGATTTGAAAGTCTCGCTCGAGTTTCTTTCTGCGGATCTACAAGACATTAAAGACAAGGTGAACAAAACAGAAGGAAGGATGGACAAAGCAGAAGATAAGATCAAGCAGCTCGAAAGTAAGGTAGTTGAGCTAGCTCGCTACAAGCGCCGATGGAACTTGTTGCTGCGCGGGATGCCAGAGAAAGCGGGAGAAGAGGTGAGGACGGCCGTGATTGAAATATGCGGGAAAATAGCTCCATGCCATAAGGAAAAGTTTGTGGAAGTTATTGACTCTGTGCACAGACTGGGGAGAGCAAATACGTCCAAACCTCATGCAAGGGATATCATTATCCAGTTCTCAATGCGGCATTACCGTGATGCCATTTGGAAAATGTCCAAAAACTCTGAATATTTGAAGCAACGAAACTTACGCTTCAAGGAGGACCTGACGCCGGAGGACCGCGAAAATCGCAATCGCCTGTGGCCCCTCATTCAGAAAGCACGGGAGGAGAAAAAGCTTGCTTTTTTCGTCGGTGGAAGAGCCTACATTGATAACAAGCAAATACACTAGATGCCATGCTTACAATCATCACTGTTCTATGGGAAGAAGCTTTGTTCTTGTGTTACTGACTTTATCTACCTTTGGTAACAAGGTACTGTTCTAACTTTTCATTTATTTGTTCAAACATTTCACTTTTAAAACTTTTTTCAGTTAATGCTAGAGGTTTAAGAGACATCACAAAACGCAAAGCAGTTTTCCTTTATTCAAAAAACTTTGATGCAGACTTTTGTTTGGTCCAAGAGTCCCACTCAACTGATGAAGATTACAACTTTTGGAAAACACAATGGGGAGAGGACTTGTGGATGTCCCACGGTAACAACCACTCAGCAGGAACACTTACTTTGAAGCATAGATTCAATGGAAAGGTAACTTTTACAAAGTCAGACTCTAATGGACACTTTATTCTTCAGGTATTATCTTATTGTAACCAGCTTTTTCTTTTAGGCAATGTATATGGTTATACAAATGTAAAGGCTAACAAACAATTTTTTCAAGACTTAAATATGGCAATAGAAAACATCATTGGAAGATTTCCAAACATAAAAATAATATTAGGAGGCGATTTCAACTGCACGTCAAATGATGATTTAGATCGGTATCCAAGCAAAACAAATCTTAATATGTATTTAACAGAATTTATGAATGAAAGAGGGCTAACTGATATTTGGAGGGAAAATAATCCACTAAAAAAAGAATTCACATGGAAAAATAAAACAGGAACATTACAATCCAGAATTGACTTCTGGCTTGTTTCTGAATCCCTATCAAACTTACAGTGTAAAACAGAAATTTTTCCGATACCTCTTACAGATCACAAAGCAATTCTACTCACCTTAAATCTTTCAACAAATAATGAAACTCGTAGATATCCATCCTACTGGAAGTTAAACAACTGCCTGTTGCAAAATGAAAACTTATGTGAATTAATAAAAAATATGATCTCAGAGTATTACAATACTGCTGAAATAGAAGGGAATTTTAAAAAACATTGGGAATTATTAAAATTTGAACTAAGAAAATTATTTATAAAAACTGGAGCAAAGCTTCAAAAAGACAAGAAAAAAGAAGAAAATGATTTAATTACTAAACTTATATCTTTAGCCTCTATCCTACCAGAAAATATATCTGATGAACAACAAGCTGAATTAGCAACACTCCAGTTAAAACTGGATAAAACATACATAAATAAAGCTAAGGGAGCATTCATACGCTCGAAAGCAAAATGGTTAGAAGAGGGTGAGCAAAATTCCAGTTACTTTTTTAAATTAGAAAAACAAAGACAATCTAAAAATAGCATACACAAACTTTCAATTAATGGTACTGTAGTTGATGACCCGAAAGAAATTTGCAATTCTTGTGAAAATTACTATAAAAATATTTATAAATCCAAACTTTCACAAACTCACATGACGGAATTTTTCCAAAATATAGGCAGTACTAAAACTATTGGTGAATCTAACAAGAGAATTTGTGACTCACCAATCACAATAGCAGAAATCTCTGAATCCATTAAAAAGCTTAAAATAAACAAATCTCCTGGCACAGATGGACTAACGTCTGAGTTTTACAAAATGTTTTCCACCGAACTCGGTCCTTTTTTGTTGAAAGTTTTTTTAGAAAGTATTGAAAAAGAACAGCTTCCCCATAGTATGTGCCAAGGGTTAATAACCTTAATCCCAAAACCTCAAAAAGATGCATTAATTTTAGATAATTGGCGACCTATCACCCTTCTTAATAATGACTACAAAATTTTAGCTATTTGTTTTGCAACTAAATTGAAAAAAGTATTAAACGATGTAATTGAAGAATCGCAAAATGGTTTTATGACTGGTCGATATATTATTGACAATATAAGACTCATTTTGGACATATTGGATTACTCTGATCTTATCTGTGAAAATAGTTTTATCTTATTCCTAGATTTTCAAAAAGCGTTTGATTCAGTAGAACATGAATTTCTTTTTAAAACTCTGGATCTATTTGATTTTGGTGAACAGTTTAAAAAATCTATACGTACTTTATATGCATGTGGAAACAGCTCGATTAAATTACCACATGGAACAACTCGTAGATTTACTATTGAACGAGGTATTCGGCAAGGATGTCCGATTTCTGCCTTTTTATTTCTTTTACCTATGCAAATTTTAGCAAATTATATTAAAAATAGTGATCTTAAAGGAATAACCATTGCAGGAAGAGAAATTTGCTTAAGCCAACTTGCTGACGATACTACGCTCTTTTTAAAAGATGCCTCTCAGATAAACTATGCTATTAAATTATTAGATACATTTTCATTAGCCTCAGGCCTTAAACTAAACCTTTCTAAATGTGAACTGTTCCCTGTCAAATCTTGTAGTGCCTTAGAAATAGTAGGAATTCCTGTAAAACAAAAAGTCAAATACCTGGGTGTCACAATTATAAGAGATGAGATAAATAGAGAAAATGAAAATTTTAATCCCCTTGTTCAAAGAATACAAAAAAAATTTAATATGTGGATTCGAAGAGATCTATCTATATCAGGCAGAGTCTTACTTTC
Source organism: Mugilogobius chulae (assembly GCA_038363315.1). Lineage (NCBI taxonomy): Eukaryota > Metazoa > Chordata > Actinopteri > Gobiiformes > Gobiidae > Mugilogobius > Mugilogobius chulae. The sequence continues at coordinate 7,689,079 of CM076400.1, forward strand.
TAAGGCAGAAGGACTTTCCAGCCTAGTATATGCTAGTTCTGCTCTTGATGTTCCCAACAACATCAATAAGCAAGTTGACAAATTGCTATTTGATTTCATTTGGAAAAAAAAAGCTCATCTTATCAAAAAAAGTGTAATGATTAATAAATTAAGTGCTGGTGGATTTAATGTACTTGATTTTCAAACTTTACATTCTTCATTCAAAATTAAATGGATAAAAAGATACTTAATGAACCCAACTTCTTTATGGAATTTTATCTCAACACATGTCTTTGAAGCATTAGGAGGGTTAAGTTTTATTTTAAGATGTAACTATAATATTGAAAGGCTTCCTGTTAAACTCTCCAACTTTCACAAACAATTACTGTTAAGCTGGTCTTTAGTTCATAAACACAATTTTTCTCCTCACAAATATCACATATGGAATAACAAAGATATTTGTTATAAGCACAAAACACTTTTCTTTAAAAAATGGGTTGACTTTGGCATCATTTTTGTACACCAACTGTTCAACAAAAATGGAATAATTTACTCATACAGCGAATTTCTAAATACATACAATTTTCCAATTTTGCCAAAAGAATTTGCTATTGTTTTTGATGCTATTCCTTCTGGTGTTAAAATGCTCATGTCCAGCTATGTTCACAGTCCCAATGATGACTCAACTCATGTATTGTTTATTGGTAATTCTGACCCATTTTTAAGTTACAAAACTAATAATAAATGTATTAGAGAGCTTATTACTAGAGAGCACATTAGTAAACCCGCGTCTGTTTTTGTATGGAATAATATGTATAATGACATTAATTGGAACGCTGTCTGGCTTTTGCCGAGAAAATTCTTTGTAACAAATAAGGTACGTGAAGTTTCCTTAAAAATTTTGCACAAATGTTATCCTGTCAATGGTGTAATTTCTAAATTTTTTGAAAATGTTAACCCACTTTGCTCATTTTGTCATAATACTGAAGAATCAGTTACCCATATTTTTTGGGAATGCTCTTACACTCAAATATTCTGGAATGATGTAATTTTGTTTGTGAATAGAAAGTTTGAAATAGACCTACAAATTGATGCAAAACATGTCTTGTTTGGTGTATATGAGAGAAATATTGCTGCTAAAAAGACATATTTGTTAAACCTCATCCTAATTTTGTCAAAGTATCATATCCACTGTTGTAAATTTTCCAACCAAAAACCTAAATTTATAGTATTCCAATCTCTTTTGTCCTCATATATAAAATCTCTCCATTATTGCACTAACCCAAAAGCTGTGAAGACCAAAAATGTATGTAATGAATTTGAACTGTAACTAATTGTATAATTGTATTTATTTATTTTTCTACATTTTTTTTTCTACATTTGTAATTGCAAATGAATATCAGTGCTGTGCTCTGAACCTCAAGCAATGTATTTGTTAATACCATTGTATATCTAAATAAAATAAAATTAAAAAAAAAAAAAAAAAAAAAAAAAAAAAAAAAAAAAAAAATGTTACAGTACGCTAACGTGAGTCGCCGCTAAGCTAGCTGCCGATAGCACCGAAATGCTTCTACATTTCGTACTCTCTGTAGCAAAAAACAGCTCAGTGACATAAAAAAAACGAGTCCGTTGTCCCTATCCGCTAAATACATAAGACAGTAGTTCGATGAGTGTGTGCGTAGACCACACGGGCTTGTACGTAGGCACATGCAGGTTACCTGTGCTGCTGCGGGGTCCTGCTTCTCACAGTAAACACTGATGGACATCCGATGCACACGTTAAGCAAGAGATTATAATGCAGCTTCTTCAGGACAGAGAGACGGAGGAGGAAGATGGGACAGCTGACTTTGTGATTGTACATCGGGACCAGAGCGGGACTTTAGACAGACGTGTCGGACGGACGTGAAGAAGAGGTGAGTCCGTGAACGTGTTGACATGAAAAGCTTCACTCTACTGGCCAATGAGGCGGTGGATATTTGTTTTATATTACGCTTATGAAACGCTGGAGAACGAACGGTCTGATTATCCTTAAATTAAAGCCGATGCGCATTGAAACGCTCCGTTATTTTCTATGAGCTTGCATCATGTCCCCATTTGGGGAGTGACAGTGTTGGCAACGTACCGCCCAGCTTCACAACAGCCCCACTCGGCCTCTCTTGTAATGGAAATGCTCTCCCTCTGAGCGGGGCTAAGCCGGGTAGAGGCGCGTAGAGTCGAGTCGAGTAGAGTAGGGCCAAGCAGGTACTAATGGAAAAGCCCTAATAAATGTCGGCCAGTATCTTATTGGTGCTAGAATCAGGACTAAAACGTGGACCAGCCTCCTGCTGGTGTCAGAGTCATTAACTAAACATGGACCTGCCTCCTTCTGGTGCTAAAGTCAGGACTAAACAGGACGGTGCCAGAGTAGATAACAGGACTCGCACAGATTAACATGACCTACTACTGAGCCAGAGTCAGGATAAACATGGACCAGTCTACTATGGTGCCAGATCAGACTAAATGACCAGCCTCCTGCTGGTGCCATGGTCAGGACTAAACATGGACCGACCTCCTTCTGTGCTAGAGTCAAAGTAAACAGAGAATGATGGTCGTTTTACGCAAATCTAGACAAGTTTTCCAAAAGATGTATGACAAGCTTTTACTTCAGGCTCATAACAGTTGTTTATCAGTGCATTTTTCTCTTTCTCAGTCAATCTCAGGACTATTCACTAAAATGTGCATTACTTTGTGTACACATTGTGCTATGCAAATCAGCTTTCCTAGCCAAAATTCAAGTTTTTTGTGTATTATAATTTCTTGTACAATCTTTTTGAGAGCTTTCGACTTCCAATCACTGAAACATAAACCACTTAACACTCCAGACAACAGACCTCAACCTCCACTCCACAAAAGTCCTCAAAGTCAGCCTGTGTCAAACCAACAAGTGCTTTGAAAAGACCCCAGCGCTAAGTGCATGTATGAGGGGCTCTTTGACTCTATAAGAATTTCCTTTTAATTGTGCATAGGCAAGAAAATCAGTGACACGTTTCATCACTCGTACAAAGACTCCCGCGCTGAATGAATCGGACATTAAAAGCCCATTATTTTTAGTGCGGGCCCCAAAAGCTGCCACATTTTCCAGCTGAGAACATTTCAAAGAGCACGTATGGAAGCACCTGTCTTTGCCTACCAAATCTCTCCGCATTAAAACTCACCGTCGGGGGCTTTCGGTCCCCCACAGCAAGCCACTTCACGTCCGATTGCCTCCACTCATGTGCAACAAAGCCTGGGAGATGACAGACTTGTTAAATAGATTTCCGTCCGCGGCTTCATAAATGCTTTTTTAATAGAAGGTGCAGCAGAATAGGTAACAGGAAGTGAGGGGCGCAGAGGTGGGCCCGCGATCGTTAGCGCTTGTGTCATAAAGTCGCTAATGCTGTCGGACCCCGTGGCTTGGGAAAGCGAAGGGGAAACCAAGGTTAAGCGGAAATAAGACACGAGCGGTGATTTAAGGAGCGTTAATGTGAGAAAGGGCAATAATTAATAACGGGGATAGTAAAATGAACGTCTTAATGGTGAAGAATGAAGTGAGTAAAATGTTGGAGGAGTTAGTAAGGCGTTTTAAGTTTAAAAATGGCACGTATATTATATTATTAATCAGCGTAATAAAAGTTAATGGCGTTAAGATGAAGTAGGTTATGCTGTCAACAAGGTCGAGTCAAAGATGATGCGTTTAGTGCCATTAGCAATGGGCTTTAATTTAAGCTGTTGTAAAATGTGGCTGATTGTAGTTTCATGTCAGATATATATTTAAAAATGGGCTGTGTTTTTATTTGTGCTTGTTTGTTTTTTCTCTTTTCCCACACTATACTTGAGCAATTCAGTTTTTGAGAGCCCAAAATCTACAGTTGGCTCTGAGGGCTTCACAAGATTGAAAAAAAAAAAAAAAGGAATTTGACTTCACAGTGACATCACAGTGCTAGAGACAAAAAAAAAAAAAAAAAAAAAGAACTAGCATTAAAGTCGTTTTGTTGACATTTGTATCTAATGTTAGCCTGACCTTACCCAGTCGTGCAAGTGCAGTTTGAGGTTGTTTTTTTTTTGTAGAATTATAGCTAAAACTGTCCTGCTTTTAGTTGTGGCAACTTTGTCATGTTTATTTAAAAAAAAAAAATCACAACTATTTTACAATCATTTGCAATCGAGGTTATGCAGGTGACATCGCAGTGCTGCTGAGTGGCAGCGATGCATGGGAGTTAATAGAGAGAAGCAAGACAAATAAACTACAGTTTGATAACAAATTCAACCCACAAGTCTACTGAGATCTGGGTTTGTTGCTGAAAATAACCAATAAACTGACTGAAAAACATATTTTTAAAAGGAAAAAGGTAGTAAGTTCAACTGTGTGTGATTTCATTGTCTGATAAATGTGAGAAGTCTTGTTTAGCTGCAGTTACAACTGAGACTGGATTTTTTCTTTTTACATGTCAGTTACAAACTCAGTACTTAGTAGACTTGTTGTGGGTTGAATTTGTTATCAGAATTCTTTTTTTCCCTGTTTTAGCTGTATATTGAACTCTTACAAGAGAAAATGTCCTTTCTCTCCATTAATTCTCATGTATCGTTGCCTCTCAGCACTCACCTGCATAACCTCTATTGGCAACACCACAAACAAATAAACCTTGCTTTCATTACTTTTCATTAATTCCACAATAATAAAGATATGGGTAGCACTTTAAAAGACCTCCACGGTACCTACCAGTTAAGTACCGTGTCAGTTACTAGTAACTAACAGTGACACTTGCTAGTACTTACTCTGGTACTTACTGTGGTACTTACACTGGTACCTAGAGTGGTACTTTGAGTGGTACTTGTACCAGCAGTTACTGGTACATACCACTGATAGTTACTGGTACTTACTGTGGTACTTACACTGGTACCTACAGTGGTACTTTGAGTGGTACTGGTACCAGCAGTTACTGGTACATACCACTGGTAGTTACTGTGGTACTTACTGCAGTACTTACACTGGTACCCATAGTGGTACTTGTACCAGCAGTTACTGGTACATACCACTGGTAGTTACTGGTACTTACATTGGTACTTACTGTGGTACTTACACTGGTACTTACACTGGTACCTACAGTGGTACTTGTACCAGCAGTTACTGGTACATAACACTGATAGTTACTGGTACTTACTGTGGTACTTACTGTAGTACTTACACTGGTACTTAAGGTGGTACTTGTGTCAGCAGTGACTGGTACTTACAGTGGTAACTATTAGTACACTTACCATTTTAATGTTTTATGTTTCAGTGGTGGTATTATTGGTACTAAATTAAAAAAGTAGAGCTTATAAATTATGAATAACAATAAAATGCAAATGTTAAAAAAGCACCACTGTCTTTATTTATGTCACAACAATATTGGGTATTGACAAATACCAAAGTAATTATTTGTTTCAGTAAACAAAACAACAGAAAACAATTTACAACAATCTTAGCTTAATTCCAACATTTATTGATAAATACCATGATACATAATGGTAAATTGTGGTACTACAATGGTACTTATTACAGTAGTTGACAGTCAACTACTAGTAACAACGGGACCTGTTCTAAAGTGACACATACTGGTACTTGAGTGGTACTTACTACAGTAGTTGACAGTTAACTACTGGAAACAACGGGACCTGTTCTAAAGTGACACATACTGGTACTTCAGTGGTACTTACTACAGTAGTTGACAGTTAAGTACTAGTAACAACGGGACCTGTTCTAAAGTGACACATACTGGTACTTCAGTGGTACTTACTACAGTAGTTGACTGTCAACTACTGTAGTAAGTACCACTGAAGTTGCCCCAGTGGCCTCTGTGGTCTCCCATCCGAGTACTGCCCAGGCCCAACCCTGCTTAGCTTCTGAGATCTGACGGGATCAGGCTTTGGCATGCTGGTATGGCCACAACCATACCAGCATGCCAATACTGGTGGTAAAAGTACCACTGTAGGTACCAGTGTAAGTACTACAGTAAGTACCAGTAAGTACCAGTGTATGTACCAGTAACTGCTGGTACAAGTACACTCAAAGTACCACTGTAGGTACCAGTGTAAGTACCACAGTAAGTACCAGTAACTACCAGTGGTATGTACCAGTAACTGCTGGTACAAGTACCACTCAAAGTACCACTGTAGGTACCAGTGTAAGTACCACAGTAAGTACCAGTAACTACCAGTGGTATGTACCAGTAACTGCTGGTACAAGTACCACTCAATGTACCACTGTAGGTACCAGTGTAAGTACCACGGTAAGTACCACAGTAACTACCAGTGGTATGTACCAGTAACTGCTGGTACAAGTACCACTCAAAGTACCACTCTAGGTACCAGTGTAAGTACCACAGTAAGTACCAGAGTAAGTACTAGTAAGTGTCACTGTTAGTTACTAGTAACTGACACGGTACTTAACTGGTAGGTACCGTGGAGGTCTTTTAAAGTGCTACCAAGATATGATATAAAGAACAATCATCACCATGATCTATACTAGAAATGCATTTTTATTGTCCATGCTGAAACACAAACAAATATAAGAGATCAAATCAAATGAAATATACTGAACTCTGTTTAACTCTACCTTACTTGAACTAAACCATCAACACCTTTTATAAGACAAACTACAAAGGCTGCATTGAAGTCTTGCCTATGTGGACATTGTATTCCATTTACAACTAACTTCTTTGACACATCCGTGCAGAGAAAACCTTGGTTACTTGAATAGATTCATTGTCATCTTTGTGACAGCAACACTTCAAAAATGTAGTTGTTCTTGGTTCACAGAGGGCGGTTAGTTGTGATCAGATCTCAGCCTCAGCCACTCTGGTTTTGTCCAGAGAACTCGAGTCCATTTTCCCAGCTTCCAGCGCATTTAGCTTTAATGACAACCTGGTCATTGGCTACTTTCTTTTCTCCCACATGCTGGTGCCATGGTAACCAGCTAATCAATGCTCCTCACTATACCTTTCAGTACCGATAACAAGGCTAGTGTATGCTAAAGTTTAAATACACTTCACAATGCTAATAGAACAAGTGTTTTTAGGGTGTCCATTTTTTTTTTTTTTCAAAATTAAAATAGGGACTCAATAGCAAAAAAAGTATGTACTATTTCATGGTTAATTCAAATCTATAGTATATTTCCCTATTACTATAATTAAAGTAGGCTTACTGTAATTTAAAACTGGACTATTGGGACAAGTCTTTAGTAAACCTGGGACAAATAAATGGTTTTGAATTAGGGCTGTCAGTTTTTATCGCGTTTTTAATGCGTTAATGAAAAAACTATTTAAACAGCGATCATTTTTTCTAGTGTGCAACCAAAGTTTGTGATTATTTTACATCTTGGCTTTTTTTTAACAATGACGTAAAAAAGGTGTGAAAATGTTTTTGACATTTCGTTGGACATCTATTTTCTTCAGACTGTGTTGGAAAAGTCAACAGCATAATTCAATGTTAAAAACATACCTTGGGGCATTCTGAATAGGAGAAAATATGTTTTAAGCCATAATGTGAAAACATACAGTTAAAGGAACTTCTTGGAAACAAACAGCAAGAGGCCCATAGCTCAACTAACAATCCATTTTGTGGTCATGTAAGCAGGGTTATCATTCATTTAAAGAAAAACTAAACGCAGAATAAAATTTTATCAGACTATGTATATGAGGTCAAAATTGAATTTTCTATAGTTTCTGGGCCTTTTGGGTGCAAAGTAATGTGTACAAAAACAGGACCTGTGTACCGCTGGCAAGGCAAGCTGGCAAACGGTCGCTCGCTACGATATGACATTATCAGTTATATGGCTCAGCTAGATAAACATATGGTACAAGGTACAAAGATGCGGAGGTTCAATCCTCTTTGCAAAAAACATTTTAAAATTACAGATAATTTTAAAATCGTTTTAATTTTTTCTTCTCTAAACAAAACAATGACACTTCTAGAAACACCTAACTCTTCCACAAGCCCATAATTAACTGCTTTAAGCCACAAGTTATAAAACACAAGCTGCAGTGGCTGTACGTCAATAGCACGGCTGAACCACTTTTCCTTTCGTAGCGCCGACTCCTGACGTACTCCTACTGTATCTGCGGGTTCCCTCGTGCACCATTTCCCTGCTCCCTCTTCCACCTATCAAGCACCTGTCAGTACCTCAGTGTATTTTGGGTTAATGATGTTTGCCATTCGGAGGGAGGCGCTGTCTTCTTTTCATGCCACGGCGCCTCATTGTTACCATGCTTAATAGTGGCCTCCTCGGGGGCTGTGTGTGGTTATTGATTGGTTGACTGGTTTGTTTACGTTTAAACAGACACTTTTTCCTCTCACGCACTCCGCTCGGGGAAATCTCAGTATGGAGTGTTCATTTTGCGCCGAACAATGGCTGAAAGGGAAAGGCAGTGACAATGAATCGATGCAGACACTTTCTCGCAGAATTTTCAGCCTCCCGTCGAGAGATTTCTGTGTCGAAGCCCCGTTTAGCTCCTGCGTTTAGAGAGATACCTGAAGTGCGTCAGAAGAAAAGTACAATTTCCTGTTATGTTACTCTCTGTTGCAGTGAGTCATGCCCTTGAGAAATTACATGTTGACAATGTTGAAAGCACACTTTTCTGGGTTGAGTTTGCATGTTTTGTCAGCAGAGGATTAAAACTGATGTGCCTGATTTTTATGGTCCAAGAACGTGACAAACAGAACTAGTTCAATTTAAAGATTTTGCAGCAGTGCACATGCATTTCTCATTTTTCTAGTAGTTGCAGTACCTGTATATGTTTTTGTGGGGTAAGCTACTTTTTTATTTTTATACTATTACATGTTTGACAGTTTGCGTTCTCAATCAGACTTTCACGTGGAAATAACAAATAAGACTAATCTGCTTCTAAAAATCCATTGTAAATTCAAAGACTGTTTTCTCATTCATTCTACCACTTGTTCTTGTTAAGGTTTGGGAGTGAGAGGTGAAAATCTCAGTGACTTTGGGCCTTAGACAGGGGACACTCTGGACAATGGACAACTCCTCGCAGAGCTAACACAAAGAGACAGACACTTTTACTCTCAGACATTTTGAATGATCAATTTTTACAGTGTTGCCAATTGACCTATGCAGTACAGTGCATGCATGCAACACAATCTCTGAAGAAACGTAGATATACAAAAACAAATGATGAGAATGTTTTGCGAAAAGATAAAATAACCTTGAATTTTGTCTACATGGCGACATTTTCTTTGGGTTTAATGGGTATGTTTGGCTTCAAGTTACTAAAATTAGCAAATTTAGGGCTTGGGTTGGTTGATTTACCCGTTAAACCCAAAGAAAATTCATGGTTATTTTACATTTTCGTCTTTCGTAACATATTTACGAAAGGTGTGAAAACATGCTCATCCTACATTTTGCTGTATATCTTTGTTTTATTCGGAGACTGGGCTAGTTTACGGGCAGAGTACCCAGAGAAATCCTACGGCAACACGAAGAGAACAGGCAAACTCCACCCAAAGAGATCTTGAGATGTTGACTTGGAACAACCTGGGGTGTGAAGCCAGAGCTCTAACCACTCTGCTACTGTGCACCTCACTAACAGTGCATTTCAATATGATCAGGGAAATCAGACTATGCTAAAAAAACAAACTAAATTTGTCTGTTGACATGATGTCTGAATACGAACCACAATTGATCAGGACCACACGTCAATTGGGTTTCTGAAAATCAGTTCACTGTCCCTGAATTGTTGTGCCCTGTTTACGTCCTCTTGAACAATCGGTTTAAATTGGATTAGGCCAGTTATCAGGTTTTGCTAGCCTTCATGCAAACTGCATTTTTTTTGTTTGTCAGTTTGCACTCTCAGTATACAGACTTTCATGAGGAAACAACAAAACTGACCATTCTGTTTCTAAAAATGTAGCATTTCATTTATTCCACTTTGTCCATTGAGTTCTATGGGATGTTGTAAAATCAAAGGATGTTTTCTCAAAATGCCTCTTTGTTCACAGAGTTGTCAATATCACTCTCTAAAGTAGCTCCTACACACACCAAACTTTACAACCTTGGATTGAACAAGATTTTGAAGGTTTTGCAGAAGGGTTTGTTGACGTCTCATTTTAAATCCATCTTATTGAAAATTTAAGAATAAAAATCTGAAAAATGTGTTTTATTACTTGGTACATTTTCTGTCAGATGAAGTTGACGAGTGACTCAAACCAACTAAACCAACAAGACTTTCTATTATGAATGAAACACTACATGAAGAATTTCCAACATAGATACCTTAGGGATGGGACAATATACGATATCGCTAATCGTGATAATTAAGAGTCGCAATCAAATAATCGTGGCGTTTTCTCATAATCGTGAAAATCGTAATTGCAATTAATCGCAATCAAAGCAGCAGGCGCGCACTTCTGACTGCTGTGAACCCAGTAAAAGCTGTTTTTTTCATTTATTTATATTGGCGTTCAATTTTTTTTTTTTTTTTTTTGTCTATTTTTACCTAGTAGCATTTCCTGCGCATCTGGTTGAATTGACCCTATTAATTTTACCTCATAAGTTTTTTTTTTTTTGTTCATTAGACACATATTCATTGATATGACCAAACAGCTGGCCACATTACATTGGGCCCAAACAATTTGTATCTTGTGAGGATATATACTACAAAAAATAACTTTACTATGTAAAAGATACTTTATTGGTCAAATACTCAGATTATAGAAATTGCATCTATTTTCTTCAAAATAAAAAATAAAAAAATAAAAAAAAAAAAAACCTTGCCTTCAACTAAAGATATCATAGACATACAGAATTAAACTCAGAAAAAAAGTTGAATATAGTGGTGGTGGGGCGGGGCGCTGGCTCTAATGAAATCTTGCCTAGGGCGCCAAAGGGCCAGGGGGCCCTGTTGATTGTACTTAGACCAAAATACAATACATATATTGTGCGCTAATAAATATTTCAGTGATTTTGAATCAGTACACTTTTACGTTTAGTAAATTATGTGATAATATCGTTATTGCGATTATTTTGTCACAACAATCGTGAGTGCAAATTTTAATATCGTCCATCTATATACCTACATATGCCTATATATATACACAAGACTGACTTTGATTCTGGCTCGAGATTTAAAACTTTCCTCTTTGAACAGGTCAAAACAAGTTCTAGTTTTATAACAAAATCCTTACAGAAGGTACTTTTTATATTCTTAAGTAGAAACATATCTACTTCTGTTTGCTTCTTAGACCAAATTGGATCCATTGACCGTAACTGCAAACCCAAATGTGTATACACTTCAATTTAAAGCCCCCATGCAAGTCTAATTTTGCAGGAAAGTACAGTGACTTCATAGGTAGGCCTTTGCATCCACATGACCAACCAAGTGCATAGAAAAAGCTAGATTATGTCTATTGACTCTATGACTTCCAGGGCAACAGTTTTCATGCATGGCAACTTTACAATCTCCCCAAAGCCTTACACCTGCATGAAGGCTAAATAAGGCCCGGCTTGCTTTACCTTTCCCCTATGTTATCAGTGCTTTGGACACAGAGTAGAAGGCCATCGTCCGGAACATTCCCCTGTTTATTTGGATGTGCAGCGCTGCAGAACTGAGCCTGTGGGGAACAAAAGGTCGTCTGGCACATGTAAGGCTGCTGTTTTGTGTCTCCGCGCTCCACCATGTCGGCTCCTTTGCACAGTGAATCCCTAGATGTTATGAGTTTGCTGAGCTCTTCTCCCCATAGCAGTGTCTTTGTGAGCTGGGTGGATTTGGATTGTAGGAAAAGTTCATATTTGTTTTTGAAGGTCAGAGTTCACAGAAAGTAGGTATGCTGTGTAGAGAGATAAAGAATAGTTTGCAACAGATACATATATAAAAGCAATTTAAACCCCACACAGCTATTCTAGATTCATGCATTAATGTTACAGTTATGATACATTACATACCTTATATAACACCTGCATGTATTTAAACCCACCGAGATTGAAACTTCTTTTTCAAGGTTGAGAGAAGCTAAAAGTGATTGGCAGCACATATTGTTCAAAAACATATATCTATTGTACAAAAAAAATAAAGTAATAAATATAGCAGATCTATTTTGAAAGGTCAAACAACTTTCATTCACTTTTCATTTTTTGAAGAAATAATCTCTGTGCAGCATAACTGCTTCTCCAAATCTGTCTACACTCATAAGAACAAAATAACACATTTTGATACAAGTAAGTTTCTACTTGTTTGCATTCATTTCCATTCAATTGACTATACTAAGTTTTTTTAAATAATAAAATTACTTCAGGTCAACTTCCCTTATTCAGGTGGAAATTAATTCGAACTATCTGACTATGTCTAATAAAATCCTGTTGGTTCATCCATCGTCACCATGTTAATGTGGCGTTGTTGTAGCAGCATTGTGGCTAACTGCCATTAGCATACCAGTACATCTCGCTCCTAACAGCTGTAAATAAGAGCAAGCCACAGGGGCAGGCAAACAGAAGTTAGGCTGCCATCAACCTCTGCGACCACCACCAACAATTCATACACACACTAGATCCAGACGAGGCAATGTGGGTGAAGTGTCTTGCCTAAGGACATAGCACCGAATTTCTCCTCTGTTGACCTCGTGGCACCTGAGGTTCCTCCAGCGGTCTTCCATCAAAGTACTGCCCAGGCCAACATGCTTAGCTTCTGAGATCTGACGGGATCAGATTTTGGCATGATAGTATGGCCACATAAAACATACAAACAAAAAGTATAAAACACATCATGATGATCAACAATTTGGACACTCGGATGCATTAGATAAATGAGAAAAACATGTAGACTAAAATCATTTTTTCTGATTTTGAAGGAAGCCAAAATCAGGTGTAGTCCTTTTAACTTCAAGTAAAGAAATTTGAATGTCACCAAAACAAAATCAGTTGCTTTAACAATATTTTAATAGAGCTAATGCTGAGATTTGTCGTTGTTAACCTGTCTCAAAGCTAATGTAAATTGTTCTTTGTTATGGAAAGCATATCACGTTTACATTAGCGAGCTAGCATGACATGGGTAGGGATTTGTCTATGGATCTTTCAAGTGATTTGTGTTACTCTTAAAAGTGAATAGCAATCTTCTTATTGCTACATTTGGAGATTACTGTTAGCCTCTGACCTAAAATGGTTGAGATAAATTGATAAAGGATGAGATGATTTTGGTGCACCTCTATGCAGTAGGTGGTACTAATTTAAAAATTGTTGTTTTTCCTACAATTTCTACCATTTTCTGAATTCCCAAGGACCACATGAATGTTCCTTAATCATTTCAAAGAAAAAAACTCAAAAGTTGAAGGTACCAAGTAAGTAGTCTTATTCAAAAAGTTCTTAAACAAACCAAATTCAAATTTACAAACTAGTTTTGTTGTTGGTAGAAACACAATCTGGATACTGTTTTGATAACTGCTTCAAAAAGACATTTGAGATAAAAAACTCTGGAATAATCCAAACTTCAAATGTACTTTCTTGCAACCTACAATATTTCACCATTATAAAACATTTTCCAAAACTGCTGCTTCCTAGCTCGACCGTATCTGTCTATAGGCTCCCCTCTCCCGCTGCGTCTGTAAACTCTCATTTGGCCACTATCCTGTTGCTGCTGCCTCCTCCTGTGATGTCATTTTTGTTAAACAAGTCTTGGTGGAACATTTCCAAACAGCGGGGTTTCGGGAGATCCGGGCTAATCCTTCTGCAGGGCGGCCTCTTCCTATAGAGTCAATGTATGGTCCTGTATGGCCGGCATAAGCTCAAGTTGTTTGGCAGGCTGGATTACTGTGGCCTAATCCCGCTGAATTAGTCCTTTCACTGAGCACCTCTTGACCAGGAGGCATGGGCCATTAAAGTGGTTACAAAAGGAATGCCTGAGCACCACACAAAGCCCGCTCTTCTCTACTGCGATGGAGGTAACCCACGGCGACGTTCACTGTATTTCATCCCGTATGTCGATTGTGCCCATTAAACATTTAGGGAGTCTAATTAAACCGTGTGCAGGCGAGGTCGGTGCACCGTTATACTACAATGGAACTGAAGGAATACAGAAATGGCTGGTCTTTATCAGAAATATACAGCATGGAAAAGCAAGAAGTGTGTTCTCAAATGAGCCACTTTCTGAGATAACCGTTCCAGGCTATTCCGGGGCGGAATGGCTTTGCACACCTCACTTTATGAGCTCTCAGACCATCAGGCCAAGCCGAGAGAGGTGTGTCAAGTTACCCAAAGCAATTGGAAATATAAATGCATGGTGAATGAGTGTACAGCTGGATGGGCCATCCATAGCTATACTCTCACTCCCACTTCATCATTTTCTCATCATGATACTCTTGACCGTTCTCAAAAATCGAAGAAGGGCTGTGTTTCTCTTGACAAGTCCACACATCTGTACTGAAAGTTGGGTCAAAAGCAGAGATGAGATCGAGTTTTTATCCATAGGCCTATTGTTTCTTCATCAGAAACTTTTATTTACCTTTATTCAACCAGACAAGTCTTAGTGAGATGGAAATATCAAGGTAGTCCTTGAGGAGAGGGGTCTGCATGAAAAAGAGCCTTAAATTGACTTAAAAGTGAAAATGTGTTATATAAATAGAGACTATTAATTTAAGTTTCAAGCATAAGTTGGGTGATATTTATTGTCTAGTCATTTGTAAAAAAATAACCTTTTTCCTTTGTATCTTTAGCCTGGAATCCAGAGACCACGCTTAAGCTAATGGCAAAGAGTGGGTCTGGTCACCAATCCCCACGCCGGTGTTTCAGATCAACTTCAGAACAATATGGCCAATCAGATTAGTTCTGCTATGCCACTTTAAACAAAGGAACTGACTGGTCGTTTGACATTTAGACCAATATCTAACTTCACTCCCCACACAATAAAATTGTTGGTTTTACTTTGCTCATTGGTTCTGCCGAAATTCGCAATATTTTTAAGTTCCACGTGGTATTTTACATTTATTTTTTGTCATAAGCGGCCATGTTGGTTTTCATTCAGGAGACGATGTGTTTCAGTGATTGGATAATTAATCTGTAAATCACGCCCACTGAAATTCAAAAGAGGGACACGGTGGCCAGACAAATTTTTTTTATTTATCGTCTGGATTTTCCAGGCAAATGTATCTTATGGTACACATTATCTGGATTAAACAGACTGCAAAACATTTTTCAAAAGACCCTTTAAATTGAAAACAAATAGATTAAATATTCACACACACACACAATGTAAGAATCAAAAATATCATACATTTTAAAGTGTAAAAATACCTGACTAGCTCTAGAACCATTTGGACATACACAAAACATGTTTCTATAACTAGAACCAGAAACTTTTCAGTGGAAGGTTTGCCACCTGCTTGTTTCCATGGAGACGTTATTGCTTTGCCTGGAAACACACCATTGCAAAACATTAACTCTATGACAAGCAGGTAATGTTGAATCTCCACATAAATCCTTCAGTCTTTCTTCAGCGCGCAGTGGAATCAATTTTATTTGATTTGAGAATTATCAGAGAGCGAAATGTGCCGACGCAAGAACAAAGAAAGCACAAAAGATGATTCCAGCGCTTTAAACAAATGTAATATATCAAGAGCATGTCCATAGTGAGCCGGGGAGTCTGCTGGCAGCCGCATATCCTCTCTTTCTGCTTCATGATAAATGTTATCAAGATGCCACGTTAGATTACTCCTCTTTCTTCACAAATTGAGACCCAATTCAACCCAGAGCTATCTTCCTCCGTTGAGTAGTCTTGACAGAAGCAATTTCCTAGTTCTAATCGAAAGGTTTTTTCATTGGTACAATCTCTACTAAATACCAGATCGGCAGCGCCAGATGTGTCCCCTCGCCGCAGAAACAATCCACTTATTTGTGCTTGGAGACTTGCAAAAGAAGCAGCGGGAGGAGTAGTGAATGTTAATGCCGCCCGAGTTATGCAGGATGAAAAGAGCATCACGTCCTTCACCGCGGATTACAAAAAGCTTTTAAAAGTACATTTAAATCTGCGGCACAGTAGAGTAACT
This sequence comes from Mugilogobius chulae, assembly GCA_038363315.1. Taxonomy (NCBI): domain Eukaryota; kingdom Metazoa; phylum Chordata; class Actinopteri; order Gobiiformes; family Gobiidae; genus Mugilogobius; species Mugilogobius chulae. The sequence goes on from CM076400.1 coordinate 7,705,096, forward strand.
TTGTATGGTAAGTAATCCTTGGTTGTGAATAAAGCAGCTGACAGTCTTTTTTAGATCTGTTTTCTATTCTCTTCACAGCAGGGGCACATGAGTAATCATACAGGAATCTCTATAGCACAGTATGTTATGGAATTCTATGTCATTACATTTTACTTTTTTTATAGTAAGGATTGTGGAAGCTACTACTGTGAAGACTCTGTAGGTGTCTATGGGTTCCTCAACACAAACAGTCAACACTGAAGTCCCAGGTCACCGAAATTCAGATCCAAGAGAGGCTGTAGAATGTAGATGCGATTCTGCAAAGAAGCGCTGCACAGACTGAGCACAGCAATAGAAGCACATCGTCATGACGGTGTGGATGCAGTTTCTGGGTCTGCAGATTTGATGGAGCCTACTTAAGAACATGGTTGTGCGTGTGCATGTATGTGTACACAACAGAGAGCTGTTTGTATGCATCTTCTCGTACGGATAGTTGGAAGATAGACATCGCTTATGTTCTATCACCAGTCAGCCAATCACATGCTTCATTCAGTGAGCGTTTTGGCCAGTGGGACAAAGAGAGACAGACGTCGGACAAAACAAGGTCAGAACAAGTTATCTCTCAAATACACTTTTCAAAGGTAAAGTTGAAAAATTCATTTAAAGCAAAGTTTTTAATGTAAAACTGAATACTGTGGTATATTGTGAAAACATACACATTTGGTATGTATATTTATTTATAAAACAGAGTTTAAAACGTCTCAAAGGAACTCCGGACCTTGGCTTGGAAAAACTGTCCCCATCTGGACCCCGATGTAATTTTATTGGTGACCCCTGCTTTCAGTACTAGGATTTCTCATTTGAAACACAATAAAAACTGATATTTTTTTGTTTTATTTTGTACGTATATAATTGGTCCAGAGTTGAGTCTGGAATCTTTCAAGCTTCCAAAGGGTGGCAATGGGTACAACATGAATGGTTTCAAGGCGAAAGAGTACCCTGGCTCACAATTAAAACATGTCCACAAAGAGTTGAGCTAGGTTCCTCAAAATTTTTGAACCTTGTATCATTCATTAAAATCAAGCGCTACAAACATGTTTTGACTAGGAATGGAATGGTTCTGTTTTGTCAATATGTGCATAATTTTGTTAAGCCTCACAAGAACAAATGACTTTCTGTTAATTAAGTCAGAAGTTTATTGAGATATGGACTAAAAAAGTTAAACAAAAATAGAAGAGAACAGAGCTATAGAGGGACACGTGAGGATCAAACCCAAAATGGTCAAGAAACTCCAGGATGTGAACCCAAAAAAGCAACTGTGTCAATAAACAGAAGTTTGTTAACAAATAATTCAAAGGAACACAGACAAAAACAGGAACGAAGGAAAAAGGTAACAAATGAACTAAACTGGCACAAGACAAAGGGAAGGAGGGGCGTGAGTAGTAAGGGAATGTGGAGACAATGAGACACAGGTTAGGTGATGACATAAAACAAACAGAAAAAGAACCTAGCACAAGATATAGGACCAAAATAAAAGTGACAAACTAAACTACAGTTCTGGATGTTACAAAAATAAAAATAAATTGAAAGACCACTCTCAAATGATTCAATACTCTTTTCAATACCATCACGTTTCTAGTTTTGACACCAAAAACTAGAACATTTTGTGTACAGACCACAAAATGTTGCCGTTGTCGCCTTAAATCCCAGAGATAAGCTACAGGTGATCATAGTGTAATGCAAAGCTTTACGTGGTTATGTAGTTTGAACACAAACATTGTAAAACATCTGTTGAAAATATTAAGGTCATGAGAATTTGAAGTGGTTAAAATGTACACATTCATGTCAATTCAATCCAATTTATTTCTATAGCACATTTTACAAACAAAAGCAGTTTCCAAAGTGCTGGACATAGAAGATTCTGGAGCTTAGAATCAGCTACAGAAACTGTTTCCTCTGGTTTTATGTCTCGTCTTAGGCACTATGAGCTGGAGCTGACAGGCCTTTGGACCTCACAGGTGCTGGAGTGTAAATTTGAATGATGTTCGAGATGTATTTTGGGGCCAGTCCATTTAAAGCTTTAAAAACAGACAATAAATCTTAAAATCACTTCTAAAATTAACAGGATATACAACACAGTCTCACAAGAAAGCACACATATACCAGGACACAAAAACAGTGTATTATGAGCACAATTACACGCCTTTTTTGCGTACTTATGTTACGCCATAGATATAGCCAATATGAAAAAAGCATAAAAAAGATTTCAAAGTGTAAAAAACACCTAGTTTTGGCTGAACCCACATGGGACATTTTCTTTACATATCAAAAGCCTATATTTATGTTTTCCTATAAAAAAACCTAAGAGTTTATCGTGTAAAATGTCATTCCCCAGATATATCAATATTCACACCACTATGTCTCCTGTTTTTTTCTATTTGTGACCTTTGACCTGAAAGGACTGAGAAAAAATACACAAAATTCACTCCCGTTTGGGTGGCGGGTGGCAGGTGACTGGAGCCAACAGTGACTTTGGGCCAGTCAATCACTTACTCTCTTTCAATAGCAAAATTTTACAGTGTTGTCAATGGACTACAATGCATGTTTTTGGAGGTGGAAGGAGTTGGTGTACCATGAGAGAACCACAGTAACACAGAAAGAACATGCAAACTCCACCTGGAGATCATGTGATGTTGGTCATACCATGAAGATTAAATATCCCCCCCCAGCACTGCAGTCACTTGAATAACTAAACTCTGTTACCTCCCTAAAAGCAAAGGTGGTATTGCTCAAAAGCTGAAAAAACATAGTGGGTATGTTCAGTTCAGTTTTTTCACAAAAAAAAAAGCTGGGCTTCGTATTTTTACCAAGCTACTAAATCCTATCTGAAATATGGTCATCTTCTTACTTTATGGATAATGGATAATAAATAGTGTATTGGTAAAATATACTTTTTCTTTTAACTTTCTGGAGAGTCCCACAGCCATGATAAAAAAAAACCCTCAGTAGTGTTTAATGGCACACATCCAAGAAAGTTTACTACCTTTAAGAAAGCTAGCATCAATTTTTACGAGCAACAGATGGAATAATTTCAACATTCATTTTACAAACAACTCATCTGATCCTCCTAAATTAGCCGAGGCGTGCGCGGAGCTAGCACCGCAGTCCATTAGCATGCTACATATGGCTGTCAGCGCCAGTCAATGTCACGCAGCACCCATCTCCCGCTTTTAAACAACCGGAGTGTCGTAAAGGCCCATCTGCCAAACTCTACGTGGAACTCCGGGAGGCAGGTGGTCAGCTCCTCCGGCCCGCCATTCATCCTCCTGCACGCGCGGCGATCAAAAGCGACTTGGCTGCTAAATATACACAGGCTCATCCATATTCATGACGCTATAGCTAAACCGCCTCCGCTGACATCCATTAGCCGGTACACAGTCGCCAGCGAAGAGGCCGCTGCCGGTGAATTTGCATGCGGACATTAGCAGATTAATCACGAGTGACAGTCAAGGGGTAAAGCTCTGGTCACCAATCCACTCGGGGAAGCAAGATGGACTCCGACCTAGATGAGGCGAGCGAGAAAAAAGGAGGTTGGCCTGGTTCGAAGCGAGTCAAATCAGTCAAATGACCCACTTTGCGGATGATGTGTGAAGCAAAATGAGGGGAAAAATGTCCATTATCAAAAAAAGAAATTACACTTTTGGGTGGTTTTTGCCATTTGATTGGAGGTCGTACGCATCTGCAGGCTGTTCGGCTGTTAATATTTTACGTCCATGCCAAATGATTTCTTGCCCCGTAGAGGAATGTATAACCTAACTTGGCATCGGAGCGTTCATGCCCGTTCCAAAAAAACCCACTTCGAGCCAATGTAAGATGTAAAATAAAGTACGTCTGTGTGATAAATTGTTAAAAAGCAGAGAGGGAGCGTTGACGGAGCAGTGTGGTTGTCAAAATGTATTTGTAATTCACTATTGAGTCCACGTCAATGGGCTCGCCTGTGATGTGTGATTCATTAAACATTGACAATAAACAAGAGAGGAGGTCGATGCGAGGGAAATATATGGGAAAAATTCAAACGATCTAAGCTATTTATAGTGGAATATGCAAGATGGACAAGCGGTAAATCTTTAAAAGGGTAGCTGTCGTTAGAGGAATGTGTTCAGATTGACTGACAAATGGAAGTATTTTATGAATTAGCAGAATTGGAGATACTGTATATAACATAAATCATAAATCATAACAACACAGACAAGAAAGGTGAGGGGTGTTACCGAAAAGTCTTCTACCACTACTATGTGAAACTTAAAACAAATGATACACAACACTGTTCACATTCATTCATTTTCTACAGCTTAATCCTGTTAGGGGTCGCGGGTGACTGGAGCCTATCCCAGTAACTTTGGGCCTGAGGCGGGGAACACCCTGGACAGTGGCCAACTTGCCGCAGGGTTAAACAGACAACCATTCACTCTCACATTCACTCACTAAAGAAAATTTACAGTGATGCCCAATTAACCTAAACATGCATGTTTTTGGAGGTGGGAGGAAACCGGAGTACCCGGAGAAAACCCACGGTGACACGGGGAGAACATGCAAACTCCACCCAGAGAGATTGTGAGATGATGATGTGGTCGACCCGGGAGTCGAACCCACGACCTTCTTGTTGGGAAGCCAGAGCTCTAACCACTCGCTACCGTGCACCCCAACATGTTCACAACAGACAGAAAAAAAAAAAAAAAGACTTTTTATAACTAAAGTTCTGTAATGAAAATAGGATTACTTAAAGCCCATATGACAGATTAAAGCTCTTTCTAATTTTGACTTTGTTTGGTGTCTCAGTCCTCGTGGTATTTATCATAGTTTATAGCAGTTAAGTTGCAATTTATGAAAAAATTAACAACCAAAAGTAAAAAAAAAAAAATACAGGAAGTAATCTCTCCACATATGTCATCAAAAAGTGCCAAAATGCAATAATTTAACATAATTATAGTTATACTAGTTTGTCACATTGTCATTTCTGTGGTATTTATGTTGACTTTGGTCCAGATTTACAACATGGTTGCTAGGTAACATTGTGGATTCCCCTCTACATACTGGACAAAAGACAATCAAATTGGGTAAAATTAAGCTAATAATTTTTGTGTGTTTGCAAAGCCTAATTTTCTCAGCATTTTATTCAAGAAAAAGTACATTATTGATTTCCGCAATATTAAAACAAAGTTATTTTTTACAATGGCAATGCATTTTTTTTTTTTTTTTTGAGTTGACACCATGTGAAATGAAATGAAATTGAATTTACACAATATTGTCTTAGTGTCTCTTGGTCATGTGTTTTGGTAAGGCACACAAGTTCAGGTTTTGCTAGTTTAGTAAACACCTGTACATAATCATAATATTGTAGGATCTGGAGGCCAAATTCTTTGAAATATTGCAAACATATAAATCAAATCTTGTTATTTATGTATTTAAGACCTCAGATGGTCCTTTTGGTGTGATTCTGCTTTAGACCAGACTTGGTTTTGGCCCAATACTGGTGACTCTTGGTTCACACTTTGCTAGTACTGGTCTAGTCATAGATTCATTCTTGTTCTAAATACATCCAATCAAACAGACAAGAAAGTGACTAAAATTACTGAAACATGATAATTTTGTACAACCCCAATTTAGCAGCATTGGTCAAATCTGGCCCTCGGAAAATAGTTGAATAGCTGGCATTAGAACCAACACATGGATAGGCACTGATCCTTTATTTAATTGAAATGAACATTAATGAAATGCAATAGTTTGAAAATTATAAATTGCCAACATCCAAGCCTATTACACTAGTATGCCCTCCCTAGCGCCTCATTTGATTTAAGATATGAGAACAAACAATTTTTCTAATGAGTTGTATATTATTTCCCATAAACGCATCTCCTAGCTGCAACCTTTACTGCAGGCACACCTGTCAAAGCTGTGTAGTCCACTTTAGTGAGAATATTCATGATTGGAGCCTTTTAGAAGTAATAGGGGACTAAAAGAAAAACGAGGGTCTTTTATGCACACAGCAACGGAACAATTCACAGTGTTGACTAGTCAGCAGCTTTACTAATTAGCTTACATGAATAGCTGGATAATGTAATTTGAACAATCAGCAAAGCTACTATAAGTAAAGTAGCCGTTTCTCCCTGACATTTATTTTCTGCTGTTTACAGAAGTCGCACTGGGCTTGTGGTGTGCATTTTTATAACCATATGTTCACTAATACCAACTAATGTTACCTGCCATTAGGCTAATGGTGTGATCTATTCAGGTTTGTGCTGCGTTTTGCATTGCTTGCAACTGGGATTGTACAAATTATGTGGATTACTAGAACGATCTCTTTATTCCATTTACAAGACTGCATGTGGAGCAACTTTAGCAGCTACCACATAAGCAATACAAATCTAGCCATTCATCAACGTGCACTGTCCCACTCAAACATACTTTTTTTTTTTTTTTACAATCAAGCTGCAACAAGGCCATACTAAAACAGAAATCTTGGAATACTCTATTATATTGTCTTCTGTTTTATCTGAAGTCAAGTCTTCGTATGAGCTCACACTTCCATAAGAACACTTCCCACAAAGGCATTCAGGAGGCATCTCCAGAACAACTAATGACACCTCAACTGGCTTCTCTGGAGGAGCAAAGTAATACTCCATGTTCCTCTCTTGTGTCTCTAAGCTTCCTCACCCTAATTCTAAGAAAGCCTCCAAACACACTCTGAAGGAAATTATTTGGACCGTCTTGTCCTTTTAATGATTACCACTAGTGAGGTTTGAACATAGACTGACAGGCAGAATCAAGAACTTTTTCTTCATCAAACAATCCGATACAGCAACTGCCTGTCAATCTCATGCTCCTACCTTCTCTTACTTGTAAAGTAGACCCAGAGACACTTAAACTCTTCCACTTGGGGCCCAAGAACTTTGACCTCAGATTTGGAGGAGCTAGTGCTTTGTATGTCTGGTTTACATCACAATTGTGTGGTCCACAAACCACTGACTGCAATAGAATTTTATTCAATAAAACACAGCACTGACGAAGTACAACATGCTCTGAGAACACAGGTTTGCGCAAAAAAGCCCCGGACCTCATGTACCCAGCGTGCCCCTCACAGAACACCATTAGAAAGCACATGTGGACTGGTTGGGCAAACTCCCATGATGCCCAACCAGTCATGCATTGGAGAGTGGTTCAGTGTTCACTAACCCAGTGTTTCCCAACCTTTTTTCAGTCATGGCACACTTGTTTTGGTTGAAATGTTTTCGCGCCACATCTACTCAAATATGGCCAAATCAGACTACTTTAGAAACAATTATTTAATTTTGTAAATATTGCCTATTAAACTTTAAAGTGGCACTAACCTTTCTGTTACCTCGGAATGAACTCTTACTTAAAATCAATGTAAACACAGAAGCAAATTCAGCGGTAAAGGTTTGGTCTCTAGGCAATTTTTAAGCTTTTTCTAAAGAAATAAAATAATTGTTAAATATGTTTAATATTTTACTTTGGAACATGCTCAAAGTAGTGACAAAACCTTTTGTTGGAAAAGTTACATAGTGCACCTTTAAATGATTCATTAGGTTAGTAAATGGTGATTGTTTTGCGTCCATTCTTGGTGAAAATGTTCAAACAATCCAATCTTTTTTCATAGATTGAATTCTGGAAACTGGTAAATCACTGCAATAACCAAAAATTTAGAACCTAAAGCCACTAAAGCACACATGGCACCACAATATAAAAGTATACTTGCTATACAATTATATCATATGTATTTTTAGATCAATACTACCCCAGCCCCAAACACACGCACTTGCTTCTTTATAGATTGCGTGCACCAACGGACCCAGCGCTGCATGCTACATCATTCCTACACTGTAGCTGTCATGGAAAATAATTTATCAGCACCTATTTACAGTTCCACTTCGGCCGCAGCCTCCAATTTACCTGTTGCTGCCAGAGTTCCCAAGTGAGCGTGTCTAAAATTAGCAACAGTAGCAGCAGCAGCCTATCAGCCAGCACCCAGGGCATCAATCACACATGTGTCAGTGAGCCGAGGAGACGGGGTGGTGGTGGTGGCGAGCCCTGGGGCGGTGAGCTGGGCAGGAGGTGAGAGAAAGAGAAGAGAGAGGATCCCTATAGGAGCTGCCCAAGCCTAGCTCTTCCATAATGCTAATTTCATGCTTAACCATTTGATTAAAGGTTATGTAGACGACCTTCAGAGAACAGTGGTTATTAATGACTTGTGCAAAGTGGGCTGTTTTATCTGGCGTGCTTCAGAGCTCCTTCAAGTCAGCTCTTACACGTCCACTCATTTCATTTGCGTTCTCCAGTTTTGGCATTTGCATTTTGAACCTGCGGGCAAGGTCCATTTGTAGTGTAATGTGGTATAGGCTCAAGTGTGAGTAAAAGTGGTGCGACCCTGGGAATATAATGATAAGAATGCTAGACTGACCTCTCCGTAGATCAGACTTGAACTTGTCCTGAACTGACCTGAATGTATTCATGAAAAAAAACAATGATAAACAAAACAACTTCTCCAGATTCAAGTGACAGACCCTCAACCAAAAATGTTGTATATACGTATTTGACTGTTTCAGCAGAGCTTAAACAAAATTGTGGTTATTTTGTTTAGGGTTATGTTTACATTTTGTTGTAAATCTATATGTTTTCTTCGAAACTGTGTTGATAGAGAGACAACCATTAATTAAAAAAATAATAATAAAAAAATATCCAAAATATCCAATGTCTATACAAATTTGGACAAAAATCATGCTCATATTTGTCAGGCAGTTCTTCAAAGTGTTCTAAGACACAGCATCACAGCCTGGTTTGGAAATGTATCTGTTCGGCTCAAAAAAGAAACTGTTGCGTCTCATCCACGCAGTGCGTAAAATTATGGGTGTGCAGGAGCATCTGTCCTTGCAGAGCATTTACAAGCAGGCCATTTCAGAGTTCTACAATGTAGCAGGAACAGACTTAAAAACTCTTTTGTGCGAGTGTCTGTTAGACCAGTGAAGATGGACCGATACAGGACTGTTGTATGGAGCTCAACAAAGGAAGATAGTCCTGGTTCTGCAAGTATTTTGCCCATGTTATAGTGCCATAGGCTTTTCAAAAAATTCAAATATTAAGTTTAAAGAATGTCGCGGGCTAGCCAGCTATGTGCTAACTCAGATCTACAACGCAATTGTTTTCAGTCTTAAAAGCACCTCTAGAACTTAAAATTTGGCAAAATGTTGTAATAACTTCGTAGTTTGTAAAGCTGAAAAAAAGTTTTTTAAACAAAAATGTAGGTCTTATGCTCCTAACTCACCACATAGCTGCTTAGCCCCGAGGACGTTCCAAACTTCTAATATAATTTTTTTTCTAATCCCTTATGGCAATTTAACATGGGGTCCGATATTGTGAAACTAGGAAGTGGACAGTCACTGTTGAGATCCATTTATTTTTCTTTTTACCGTAAATTGAATGTATTTGAAATATATATTTATGAATTGTAGCTTTTATCAAATAACTGCACAGTATTGACGACAGCATGAGTTTCCCACAAATGTCCCATCTTGAGACAATAAAGTTAATCTTGAATCTTAATTTGAATAATTGGGCATGGTGGCCAAAACAACATAGATTGCATGTCTATGCAAATGTAATTGTAGGCATATTACAATTAGTAGATTATACAATGTATTGAGTTTGTCTTGTTTTTGGCCACACTGCTATAGTCCACGACAGCTGAGGTTATAAAACCGCTGGAACTTGGAGAAAGAATGAAAGAAATATTAGAAGAAATAGTCTTCTACACAAGTATAATACAGTTGCTTTCTCTTGGCTCTGTAAAAAGTTAGTTTGATGTGTGGAAATTCCAAGCCCAAAAATCTTAATGGTATGGTAACCTCATTCTAGTAACCTCAGCGCTCTGGCCCGCACTGTTGTTATTATGTGCTGCACAATAGTTCACGCATGTAGATGGAAGCACACAAACCACACGAGAACAACTCCTCAGCTGCTCTGCCAAGTCAAGGAAATGTAGCCATGTCAAACTAAAGGCCCTCATTTCCCTGGCCGTTCTTCCAAAGCGCACAAACAAGGAGCAAGAAAACATGTCTGACGAGTAAAAACATGCGAAAGATACATCAGGGAATGAAAAGTGTTTTGAGTAGCCTTGAAAATGGACCTGTAGGTTAAGCTCTGGCAGTGTATGAAACCCAGGTGTGTTGCTTTGACACAAGTAATCCCGGGTTTTATTGCTTTGGCGCTGCTCACTCAAAGAGAAGGGTGACTCTGCAGACCTGGAGACTGCACTTTCAGGAACTATACGCTGAAAGGTATCTTCTCTTAGTGGCAAGTAATTTGGTAAAAGAATAAGAGAACACAAGTGTATGATGAAGACAGTTGTACTGAGACGTGAATGTTAAATCTGTTACCAACACTTTTAGCAATTGTTTCAGAAGGAGCATAAACAAAAAGCTGTGAATATTCTGACCATTGACTTATTGACTATAGCTATGCATGAGAACAATTTCTGCTTAAATTTTCTTTGGTAAATATAAGCAGCATTAAAGTTAGTGTCTGCAGTTATAACTGAAATGACAATATTTTAGGAATATTTGTTTTTAAGATAGGCAGAGCCAAAAGCCAAGAAGTGTAATTTATGTTTTTTCTCTTGGTCATGGAAATTGGGCATCAAAAACATGTGTGTTTTCTACGTCAAGAATTGAGTAAGAGGAAATGAAACAGGGAAAATAGTTACAGCTATTGTTATACTATTGCTGCAGAAATGCTCAAAAGGAGTCTGGATCAGTGGTTTCCAAAGTGGGGGTTGGGATCTCTTGGGGGAAGCAAAGCAAAATCTGGGGATCGCAAAATAGTTTCATGATGTAATTTACATTTTTGACTTTTTTTTAAACTGTGAGCATCATATTTGACAGAATTGTCGTCATATAAAGCAAAAAAATAAACTAAATGATTTTAAATTTAATGGTTCTATGAAATTAACAATCTATTTTTTTCTATGGGGTTGCGAGTTGGCTAGATGGTTATTTTGGAGGTCCTGGTCTGAAAGTTTGGGAACCTTTGGTCTAGATGATTTATTGACTGTTTTGTTTTCTGAGGCTCAGAGGAAAAAGAGTAGTATCTCACAGACAGAATAAGAGTGTTTTTGATAGAAATAGACCAATATATCGGACGGCCAATATTTTGGGGCCGATATTTAGATTTTTTTGTAAATCAGCTTAACTTTTGGCCAATATCTCATCAGGGAGTTGTTTGGGATTTTCCTCTGTGGGAAAACTGCACCCACAGTGATCAGCTGAGCTCTGAAACAATACAACTTATTTTATCTCTCTCCATTCCTAATACTGCAGTTTTGATTAATTTATTATTAACATGTCTTTAAGTTTTATTATTGGTCTATGGCTTTGGCTGCAGTACAAGCTTTAATAAGTATTGTTTTTTTTACAAAATGAATGTCTTTCATTATGTTATGAAATTATTGTATCTTGGGCCAAATTACAATCGAGCGTCATTATATTGTGTGAAAGAGATGCACATGTACTCTAGTAAATAAAAGTTTGAAGATTTTTTTTTTTTTGGGAGGTATGCTGTCTCACCCCAGCTTTGCTATACTAAACTAAAATAATAAAATCGGCCACTGATATCGGCCTCGGCTGACACAATTTTGAAATATCGGCATCGACCAACTTTGCATGATATGTGTGTATTTGGAGTACCAACTAAGTCCTATTAAAACAGAATGGTTTATCTGGCTGTAAATGGGAGAGATTTCATTTTCTGTTTATATTTAGCATTTCCTTAATGCATGTCCTTAATGTCATTAATAGTAGTATACTTACTTACTTAAGTAAGCAGTAAATAGTAAAGATTAGTAAGAAAAAGTGAAGGGCGTGAGAATTCTAGCAGCAAGATTCTTATCTTTATTCTAAGTCCAGCTACACATGGTGATAGTTGAGAACCCTAACCCTAATCTGACAGAAAAAACACCTTTCAGTGCGGTTCATACGATTGCGGTCTCCAGGTCTGCAGATTCATACTCTTGCACTACGTAGACCAATGACCACTTGAAATTCTTAAGTTTTTAGTGAAGAGAGTGGGCGGCGCCGGGGCCTCTATTTAGCCTTATTTCCTGTCTTTAAAAAAAGGATGAATGAGCAGCTTTAGGCCATTGAGAGCGCCCTCACCTATAGCGCCGCGTTTGATCTGGCCTCCGCGCCGCAAACAGGTTGAAAGGAGAGAGGGCCCTTAATGTCAAGGCCATTTTTAATGAGTCTCAGTGGACGGGACCAACCACAGCCCCTGGAAGAAAGTGTAATCCCTCTGCTTTTGCACAATGACTTCCTGGATGTGCCCATGTCCGCCTTTTATCTCGCGCCGCTAAGGACTTTCAACTGGAGATTCAATTGGATGTTTTCTGCAAGAGTGTAACGGGACGGCTAAGAAAGTTTGGATCAAAAGAGCATGAAGTTTTAAAGAGGGTTAGAAAGAAAAACAGCAAAGGGGACATTTTGGGCGAAGAGTTGTAAAGAATTGAGGACAGTGGCGAGTAAGCCGTCTTGAAATAAGCAGCAGGGTTATTTTTGGAGAGCAATAGAAAAGTGTTTATGTTGAAGGAAATTTGAACAATGCCTTTAGCAAAAAACAGTCATATTTCAAACCATACCTTGGACATTTAAAAACCTGTCCCATTACTGATTAATTGAGAAACCACGGCTTAGTTATTCAACACAAACATTGGTCAGAAAAACAAAAATGCAACGAATGCAAGCTAAAGCAATTGAAGAAGAAAATTAAAAAAAAAAATCTGTATATTAAAAAGGCAGCTTCTATTCTCCATATTAAGCCAGCCCACTCTTTTTGTTGCTCTTCAATTTAAAGTCTTATATAGCAAATCATTTTTTACTGCACATTTCATACCCAAAGCAACTCAAAGCACCTTTCAATTGAAGATATTGTACTATAAAAACTGTTTTAATACAATAAAAGTTGCAATACTTAAAAGTCTTGCTCCCCCTACTCTTGTGTCATTAGCCAACTGGATCGCAACTTTACATTATTTTATTTATTCTTCTAATTTTTGCATAACTTTGTGATTGAAATAAGGCAGCAAAAACACATATTTTTGCACATTTTACACTGTAAAATAAAAAAAAATTAAAATATAAAGAGCCAGAGTTTCTCAGGAGAATGGGAAACACGGAGAAGTTGCAGTTGTCGTATTTGCTGTAGGAAGCAACTGAGAGAGCCGACACATTCTTCAAATGCCCCAAAATAAATATGTATACCATCATCCCAGGGACCTACAAAGACATTTAACAAGGTACAAATTTAACTAGTTCTGCTTTAATATTTACAAATTATGTTTATATAATAGCTTAGGCAGATACAGTGTAAATATATAATAATAAAAAAAAAAAGGTACAGCAAGATGCTCACCAAGTTACACAGACATGAGGCATGTGGGTTAAGTGTCTTGCCCAAGGACACAACGAATTCCGTTCTTGTTGTCCACTGTGGCACTGGTGTTCCAACGGTTCCATCCAAGTAAGACCAGGCCTAACTTGCTTAGTTTTTGAGACATGATCTCCTGACCAGCCAGTCCTACACGCTTTAACAGACAACTTCACAAAGACATGAGGGTCTTGTATTAGAGTGTCAATTTTATTTCGAGGGCGGAACTTCGAAGCGCTGAGTCAACCAATTACAGAAAACCTAGAAACTGCACTGAAAAAAAGTTTGCTGCTCAGGTTTTAAGGAATTGATATGTTCCTAATTGTTCAAAACCGAAGCAAGAGACAAAGTAAATAATCATCTGCATCAATTTTGCATTTGTTTGTTTAAAAAAAAAAAAAAAAGTTTTGAAATTTGGGAGGTGGGGGGTAGGGCAGCCATTTCAGATTGGATCATTCTAATTTTGGACGACAAAGTGATTGGCTCTTGGTTCCAGACCCTTCTACTTCTGAACTTCATGAAGGAGGGCCTGGCTGGTCAGGCAGACGATCTGACTGGATCAGGCTTTGACAAGTAGGTATGGCCAGTTCCATTCATGTGCAGTGTAAAGCTAGAAGCTGATTTACCAGATTTAGTTTAATCTGTTGTCTTAAAAGTCTACCTTTTGAGGTCTGAAACACTTTTTATTGCATTCTATGTAAACATACTCTGACTATTTAGTGTGATCTATGTGTGTGTGACCTGGTAAGCGGTGCAGTGTCTGTTCTGGGAGTTAATGTAATTAACTGAGTTTCAGGACCCCTCTCATCTCTTCCGTGTCTACGCCGCTCCTCCTCAACCACACCTAACTACCCATAATGCTATTTATCCAGGACAGTCCCAGGACTACGGTTTTCTCTGCTCTCTCGACCCCACGTCCCACTTGCCTGGGTCCATTCTAATCTCCTAGTATTAACAGAAGTGGGAATGGAAGCCCAGCTACCGTCCCACCCTTGTCTCTCTTCTTTGTCTCACAGACCTGAAGACAGCATCTACAGTGGGGGGTCTCCTCGATCGGCCGGGCGGACCATCCGAGACATAGCCCTCATCCACAGTCTCACCAGCCGTCCTGAGCTTCGCCACATCTTCATCTTCATCATCATCATCATCATCTTCATCATCATCCCCTCTCTCTTCTTCAATAAATATAATGTAACTTGCATTTTCATGTGTGGCGTGGTCCTTGCTAGTGAAAGATGTTTAATTTTAGTTGGTACTCGAGCTATTATAATTTCAATAAAAGAATTATTTGTCTAAACCTTTTGGTTGACTAAGACTAAAGGACTATAGCACTGTAAAAGAAAACTTGATTTCTTGTGGAGATTTAGCTTGTTGCCTGTTGTGGTGCAGAAAGGAACTAAAGTTAAAATGTTGACAAAGTAGATGCATCATCGACATCAAGAAGAAGCATAATGTGTGTCTCTCATGTTCCACTGGCTTATTGTGTGCATGAGTGAGCATCATCACAATGCTACAGAAGAGATCTCAAGCACCTGAACAGGTCTGAATGTACAGTCATTATGCATCAGGACGTAGGCATTAGCACAAGGATGTTACATGCAAAAAGGACCTTCAGAGTCGCAGTAAACACCATTATGTACATTATAGGTACAAAGAGCAGAATGCTGAGGAAAATATTTTAACAAGCAGGAATGAAAAAGATTAGTTTCACCTAGGAACCGCGAGTAAAGAGTAATGCACGTCGTCAGAGTGGTTGTATATTGTTTTTTTACATTCAGATTTCAACTAAACTATCACTGTTTCTAATAGCTCTTGTTCAGTCAAATTTATGTTTAATTCATTTAAAGCTAAGCATTAAACTGCAATAAAAACGTGACCTGCAGCTAAAAGGTATTGGAGAAAGTCTGAACAAACTCTGCAAAGTTTGGATGTAGAGGGTTTATCATTGTAAAAATATTAAAAGAGAGAAATTACGGTTGATCACAATATTTTCTGTGTTTACATAAGAGCTTTAATTCCTAATCTTTAATAAAGATAACTTATTTTGAATAAAAATTTATTAAGCTTTTAAAAGATAATGTAAATATTTATCTCCTAATGAAAATGAAGTGGGTGGTTTATTCCGTTTTTAAAACCAAATTATTTTATTCACAAAAATTTCAACTCGTGCAGCACAAGCTTGCAAGATGGGAACATGGACACGGAACTTCTTTGTATTTTATTTAAGTGCGCTACAGGAGCTGCAAATAATGAAAAGAGTGTATGGCAGAAAATACAAAACACTAACCTTTTAACAGAGGCAGCAGCAACTCCTCAGCTCACAGAACATTATGTGGAGCAGGAAAAATATGCATCAAAAACAAAAAAAAAAAAAAATTACAATACAAAATTATTAAAAAATATATAAATAATCACCATAAAATTTACTTTAAAATAAGTAAAGAAATAAAAAGTGCAGACAAAGCATTTCAGTCATATGCACAGACAAAAAGAAATGTTTTGAGCTGAGATTTAAACATTGTCACAGTGGATGCCTGTCTCACAGTCTCAGGAAGACTGTTCCAGATCTTAGCTGCATAAAACTGAAACGCTGATTCCCCATGTTTAGTCTTGACTCTGGGCACCAGCAGGAGGCCGGTCCCTGAGGTCCTCAGAGTGCGAGATGGTTCATAAGGCACTAACATGTCAGATGTCCTTTGGTGCTAGTCCATGGAGAGACTTGAACACAAGCAGAGCTGTTTTAAAGTCTATTCTCTGAGCCACTGGAAGCCAGTGCAAAGACCTAAGATTCTCCAAAGACTTAAAACTATCATCGGAACGCCTCCTAAAAAAGTTAATATTATGCTTGAATTCAGCGATACAACAATCCCAAGTGATAAAAGTCGTCCAGTATCCAGCTGATGTGTGTTTATACGTAACGACGTATGTGCACTCCTTGCCAATCAGAACTCTTTCTAACCCCTGGACGTTAAGAAAGGTTTACATTACATTCCATGTAAACCTTTATTCTGAATATATTAATTTGTAATTAAGAAACATGTAAATGTGGCTAATATGAAAAAATGTGACCAAAATGATGAAGAGCCACATTTAAGCTCACACTTACACTGTATCTGGTTTACCTCCGGTGCAGTCACTGAAGGCTTACTGTTTCTTTGCAAGTGCAGTCTGGAGCTCTGTTTTGAGCCCCATCTCACAAGAAAGCGTACATTTACCATGACATTACAGGACATGTACATTGCGTATGATTAGCACCAGTTCATGGCTGTTTTATACCATTTCATTTCTATGGTGGTTGATAAGATGTGTTCTTAATTATGAATATTAACAAATCTTGATTCTAATCTTAACCTGCCCCAAGCCCCAGACCTAAACTTACCATTTTAGTAACTTGATGCCTAAACTTACTTGTTAAACCTAAACAAAATGTCCCCACGTATCTTCAACCAAATCGCTTTTTCATATTGTGCTTAAAATAGCTGTTTTGTGTAAAGATAAATGTACACTTTTTATGAGGCTGTGTTGGCTAATTATCAGGTAACTCATGATGAAACAAGTGGAAGACTGACGAATTGCTGCTGTCAAGAATGAATTAAAACGGTAATGTCATTAATCATTGTGTATTTGTCTGAATAAAGTCTGCAAAAACAAGTAAATTACAGACATAGCCCATTTGAATCAATGCCTGTAAAAAATACAAAAAAACAAAAACAAAAAACAGAATAGCTAGCCTAATGCATCAGTCGGATTCATTTCACTTCGTGGAAACCGTCTGACATACATCATTGGACTTTGTTAGCTTCATGGTAGGCAGAAACGTTTTCGATTGAACCATCTTTTTGGTCGTTTTGAAGTCCAGAAAGTAGAGCATAAGCATGTGTTGTCTGTGATTGTTGTTTCTGTGAGATTCATTTACAAATTAAAAACAACATTATCCTATTCTAAGTTATATTTGATACAACAATAAGATAAAACATATACAGTCTGCTATCACAACTCGGGTTGGTTCTAGAAAACACACTGCTTGACTCCTGTTTGCTAATTGGATGACTGCACTTCCTGCTTTATGGGAACCGTCTGAAGTCTTGCGATAACTGACTGGTAGCTGGAGTGACACAAACTTGAGTGGAGGCACTAGGTGGGGCCAGCCTGTTGTTGTTAATTTTACTTTTGTTACTTCTAAGTTTTTCTAAATGTCACATTATTATAGTAAAATGTTGCCAACTGAGCCAGGCATCACCATAGGCCAAGACGTTTCAATAAACTAAAGAATTCGACAACAAGAATAACACATTTCAAAGCAGCTTCTCTGAATTATATTCCTTTTAATTTTACATCTGTGGCAGACATGTTTTTACTGTCAAGCAGCCTTTTCCACACAATCAGCCTTAAGCTTATAATTAAAAGTACCACAAAACAAATCAACACTGGAGACAGCATAAAACCAATTAAATGATCATGAAGACGTCAACACAAGACTGTGATTGCACCCAACACTGCAATCTCCGCACTTACATTTTCATTTTTCTGTGGAGCTCGTTGACAATGCAGTAAGAAATACATAGCGTGCTGTTTGGTTTTGCCTCGTGTGACAGGTTTACTGCCCTGAACCGTTTAGCTTGTCTTCTCTGTCCATTGTAATGACCAACATACTCAGTGACAGGCCATCTGCTGCTCTAATTATGGGAGGTTTTATTGGCCTCACATATTAGATAATGCTCATCTTTATTTGAACTATTCTGTCAAAAGTATTATTCTACTAAGTGGCAAAACCAAACACTTTTGAGTTTTTCATTTTTTTAGAAGATTTTTGTATCGTCTTAAAAAAGTTTCTGCAGTCACATGTTTTGCTCACTACTAATGCATTGTGAGCCTCATAGTTCTTCAACTTAATGAGTTTAGAATCATGGTCACATCTTTCTAACTTTTTACCCTAGTGATTCACTCATGCAGTCTGAGCAGATGCTGCATATGCATCGCACAGTGTCTGCCTGTCTTTACAGAAGCTAACACTAGTTCCAAAGATAAACAATGTGCCATGTAGTTCTGTCTTAATAGATGCTGAGTTTTAGTGATCTCAGAAACATTAACACCAGTTCGGGCTCAAAACCGGGCCGCAGGCCATCTGCTACCAGGCGCCATGAGTCTTTTAATAGAACAGAGCAGCCTGTTCTCACAGACAGTGAGAACAGGCTGTGTGTCCTATGAACGCAATTTCTATTTTTCGCGTGTATATTTCACGTGTTTTTCTGTCCTAGTTAATATCTATGGTGAATGTAAAGACCTGTTATTATTCATGAAGACTAACACAATCCTAATCCTAAACTTAACCAACTCCAAGCCTCAGACCTAAACTTACCCATTTTTGCAACTTCAGACCTAAACCCCCCAAAACGCTCCTGTGTGTCCTCAACCACATTGCGTGTCTAGACGGGCGTGTGCACGTAAAAAAAGCCAGAGGGCGTCATCATGACATGCAATTTGTCATGGCGTAGTGTCATGACGCAATCCATGAGAATACGTTAAACAGAAAGATGTATAGTCATTGTCACAGAGTACAAACAAAATCCCATTTCGAGTGAGCCTCCGGGCCGCTGCACTTTTTGGGCGCCACTACTCGCTCTTCCAAACATGAGATGCAAAGCATAAAAACATGCATTTGATTTTTGTATAGTTGTATATTTTGTATAGTCTTCCTTTGCTTTACTGAAAATATAGAGTCACTTAACACAATAAACAGAAAAATCAAGCAATAAGAGAGCTAAAAAAATATACACAACATATGTACGTTGTTGTTATTGCTGCTACCCAACCTCAACTAGACCCTGGAAAAGGAAATTGTGACAGTATCGGTCTTTACAAGAAAAAAAGTTGGGGACCGCTGCACCAGAACATATTTACACTTTTATACATTATATAACGCAAAACTGATCTAAAACAGCTTGGACATATAAACATTTGCATTGACTTCCTGTCCGCAGAATCGATAATCTCCGCATTTTCATTGCAAAATGTAATTTCAACAAAACTAACAGATTTTGAATGTCACTTTTGAGAGGAGAAATGCGACCAAACAACCACCTTGAACCCATGTTGTACTTGAAAAAAAAAAAAAACGTTTTTTTTTTCAGTAATAGCAAGTAAAAATGGAGAACCGGGTGGAGATAGGGGAAGGGGGAAACAGACATTTTGTGACACTTGCGCATCAGCTGGAGGACAATATTGTAACAAAAAAACTCAGAAATGTAGATTTTACTTAATATATGTCTTTTAAGCCTTTTTTTTTTTTTTTTTTTTGCGAGCCTTGGCTTCTGGGTCAGCGCTGTGAGCCGGGCCATCACTTTTAGCCTTATTTGGAGCCACACAAAACATCATGAGATCTTTACTAACACTGTGGAACAAAACCTAAATATAAATAACTAAATAGACTTCATTAACATTACACTTCTTTGCCATTTGCTTTTGAAACCAATAAGCAAACAAAGAATAATCCAGACTAAACCAGAACCAAACAAGGTCTAAGTCAGGACCAAATCAAGTCACAGGCCAGTAAAGTGATGGCTGTTTTGAAGCTGTGTTAGTTGTTAAGGGTTTGTAAGAACTAGGAATGAGATAGAAAGGCTTAAATACCTAATTCTTCTGTTCACGCTTTAATACTAAGATACCCCAGCGTGTTGTTTGAACGTCCATACATCCACCACAGTAAAACAGGCTAAACTCTAAACAAAGCCTGCTCCATGCTTGCCTTGTCTGTGCTCCCATCACTTGTATTTTCCCTGCTTCACTGTGTTTATATTGACTTGTAATTGCACTGTGCTGCCCCCTGTTGAAAGCTCCTCTGCATGTCGTGGCTGGGTTTCACACTTGACTGGGCCATGGTGCAGTTTTTCATTGATTTCCTGTCCGGCCGACTCCAGAGATCCCGTAAACATGGCCTTCATAAAATGAGATGTCAGAAGCTGCTGTTTTTACAGTGATTTAACTTTGTTTTGGTGAGAGGGAAGCCCGATTGTAATGGCTGCCACTAATCATGTGCTTTAATAAAACTATTCACGAGTCCGCCGCAGAAAGACCACTTCTGTCAAGGCTGAAGAATGAACACAAACTAGCATGTTTTTCAAGTTTATTTAGAATTGTCAGTACTCTTGATCTACTTTTGTTCTTTTATAGGCACAACTTAAAGCTGCGGGACACTTTTTTGTAAATCTTTTGTACCAAGAATTAGACTGTAAATCTTTTTAACAAAATCATCCTCCCCTGTGCTGGCTAAATCCAGTTATAAATAATTATATTTCTCGCAAATGAGGTGAAAGCAGTGCTCTAATTGGCTGTACTTGGGTGGTCACCTCCAGTTTAACTTTGCTTTTGGTGAAAAAATGTTTGTAAACCAGAATTATAACTAAAAAGGACTGTGTGCGAGAAAGTAGTTGCATAAATTTAACTTCCTACCATCTTTTTGCATTAAAATAAAAAAAAAAAAAAATCTTCATTTACAGCTGTCACAAAACAAAAGATTACTATATAGCGTCTTAAGCAACTTTCATTTCTTTCTTTTCAGGGTTAGTAACTTCTCTGAAGACAAGATTGCACTGTATTCTAGTAGTGTTTCACAGTATTGCATTCATTATTAGTTTGTTTTTTGTGACTTTTAACTTGACTCTATGAAACTGCAGAGTGTTTCAAATCAAAATGCAGGCGCTTCGCAAATCAGTTTGTTTTGATGTTGACTCAGCTAATCATGAAACACATTTATAAAATATTACATGTTATGATAAAAACTATGTGTGCACTAATTTATTCATATTTCACACAGACACTTCAAAGTAGCCCAAAAATATGTTGCTTATTTTTTTTACTTTATGTTGCAACTGCTAAAGGAAATAGCTCACTGACGTTTTGTTTTGTAAAATTAGCTCTGTGGGTGAAAAATGTATGAGACCACTGACTTCCTGTTCCAAATGCAGGAAGCCTTGCCTCTTCAGTGTAAAATCAACTGTAACAAGCAGCATACGGTAAATGATTCATTTTTACTTTTTTTACCGTTTTAACGGTGCACTGTGTATCTTTCTGAAGTGAAAAAAAAAAATTAAATTTTGAAGAAACAGAAAGTTAAACCCATACTTTGGAACCGTCTGAAGGAGGAAACATGCATTCTATGCCATAGTGTAGCCCTATTCAATTTAAGACCCAGGGGCCAATTTGGCTCTCCAAAGATTTGATCCAGCCCATTTACAAATATTGGGCCACAGAATATATGTATTTTATCTTGCTTGTAGGTTTAACTTTCTGGAGATGTAAAGTCCATGACACAATTCAGAAAAACTAAAACTTAAAACCATAGTATTAGTAAAATCACAGATTAATTAGAACACAGATTATTAGAAGACAAAATTCTAGTCTATTTCTGGTCAGAAAATGAGCGTTTCTACCTTCGACTTGAAATGATCCTATTGCTTTACATCTGGTTTAATGCTGGATTAGTTCTGGCTCTATCCTAGTTCAGTTTTTGTTTTTATTATATTAAAAGCAAAGGAAATCTATCAAAGCTATTATCATTATCGAAACAGATTTCCAAATTTTGTCACAAGCGATGAAACCATTTGGCCCACATGCAACGACCTTTGGAAAAATCTAGTCCTTGGAAAAATTAAGTTGAAAAGCCCTGCCCTAAACATACAGCTGAGGGAACATCTTTTCAATGGAAATATACAAGAAGACTCCTGAAATGGTAGGTAATGACTTTTACACAGTACCACTTATTACTATAGTGCTAGAAAGACAAAACTAAAAACTTCCCCATCTTAGAAGTGACAATAACAAATCCACACTTCTATACACGGTGCATTGTTTCATGTCCATATCCATCATAAGTCCGGTGTTTTGTTGGGAGAGATTGGACTGGTTTGCCGTTAGCGCTGTGGGAACAATCGTTGGCCTGTGCAGTAGTTAATGACATTACTTCAGCGCCAGCACCGATCAATTAAAGAAGGATGGCCGCCTCTCTTTCTCCGGCTCCGGCGCGAAACATTACAATTCTGCATGTTCCTTCTTTCACTATCGTTAATCATTGTGGCGGGAATGCCTTTGGATTAACCCCTCGTATGCCCGGTGCTGTGAAACACTCTTTGTTCCAAGTAGTGGTTCAGAGAAGAAGAGACAGTGCATTGGAGACGCTTATTAGACTATTTTTTTATGATTTGAGATTTTGGTTCAAGATGTTTGTTTTGATGTTTGTTTATGTATGCATTTTAGCTTCTTACTCACAAACGGACTAATTTCTCATTATTTTAAAATCGATTACAGCAGAAAGTCCAAACTAAAGCTTAATATTATGAAACTATATTATCTAGTTATGTAGCTCCAGCTTAAGATTGGTACTGGAAAAGGGCCACCTAGTGGAGCAATGTGATAGCCCTCAGACCCTGACCCTGGTTGCCATGGAGAGATGCATTGATAGCTTACTCAGCTAGATTACTAATCATAATAACATAACATAATGTAACATGTTTCATGCAAGGTTGTTCTCTGAAGCCTCAACAGTATTGTTGGCTTTCATTATGTAGCAGTGTGAACTGTAGCACTGTCTGTGATGCATTTATTACTCAGTGAAATAGAGGCATTTTCTGTGCAAAGACCCACTGTCCATCAGGTTCACTGGGAAAACTTCTTTGATTAAAACAACTAATGGAGACGAGAGCTAGCTGTTTCAATCAGATATGAACAGTCTAGCTCTGAATCTTGAGACAGTGTTTTTCTTGCCATTTTTTCACTCCCTGAAATAACTTTTAAGGGTCGTAGGGTCACATTTCATTCACAAATGTTGATTTAGCATAACTTTTTTTGTATTATTTGGACAGTGATAAACTCTTTAGCTGACAACAGCGCTGGCTCAACTTGATTCCACAGCTTGTGACAATCAGCGGCGGCTCTTTATGCAAACACAAACAAAACAAACAAACAAACAATCCTCTGTAGAAAAATTAGCATAGTCAACAACAACTTTGAATTTATTTACTACACTCAACACTTTGAGAACCTTTATCCCTTAGGCTACGGATACATCAAAGGATACACATTAAATTCACTTTTGCCATTTGATCCTTTGCATTCCTGAAGTATATTACAAAATGTAGTTTCAATATCAACACTGTCATGTTTTCTGATATTGACAGTAGTTTGTTTTAACATTATAATAACAGACTTTAGAGGAATTCACTCACAACAAATACACAATGAATCTCATGTTGCAACTTTTCTACCAATAACTTAACATGAATTAAATTTACAGTATACATTCAGACGACTATTTATTGAGTAATTATCCGATATTTAGGTTTACTCTTTAATTTGGTGACATTCAGAATACAATACTTTCCTAAAGCGAAAGAATACAGTAGAGTATTTGATCAAACAAATCAGAAACAGGGTTCTCTCACCTCTGTACAAAATGTCCTACATGTAAACTAGAGCATAAACATAAAACTGTTGCCTTATACTCTAATGTTATGAAAATCAAAGCAATGTAATTGGTTAATATATAGTTTTATGTTACAATATATTACTTATATTTAGCATAATATTTTTTGTATCAATATATTGTCAAAGCATTCTGCCCAACACTGACAATGGCTGGTTTCTTGTTTACAAAGTGAGTCTTATTGTGAACCAGCCTCTGACCAGCTCATGTGTAGGAACAAAAACAAGCCCTTGCCGCTGCTGCTGCTGTGTCCAGTGTCTCTTTGTACAAAAGGGGGGCGTGTGCCTGCATGGAAGCTGATCACAAACTTGTATCGCCCCGCCCTCTCGCTCCTTATAACCAGAAAGCCTTTACGCAGTCCGCTCAAATGTTTCAGGAACACTGGAGACGCTCCTCATGAACCATTCCGGGAACCTCGCTATTATTACGCACGCTTCTCCTACTTCTTCTCCTCCCTCTCCTCCTCCGTGCGCGCTTGTTTGGAATTACTCTGCGAGGAAAAAACAGCAGCACAAGCCACTCGTTGCCATGGATTTTCTCAATCACAACTATTTGAACGCGCGCAGCCCTTACGACTACACGTTTAATTTCTGGAACGACTACCTGGGGCTGACCACTTTAGTGACCAAGAACAACAGGCTGCCGCAGAACCCCAACTCCATCACCGAGTCCCTGAAGGCGACGCTGGGCTTAGAAGACGACGACGACCCTCCCGCGTGCCCGTGCGTCGCCGAAAACGGGCATTTGGACTGCTCTTGCTGCTCGTGCTGCTGCTGCCCCTCCGTGAGCCCGCCCCCCGCTTCCATACTGGACCTGAAAGAGCGCTTCTCCATCCTCAGCCCGTTCCAGAAGCACGTACCGGAGCGTGGGAGCGTCGCGGGAGGCGTGGTGGACGCGAGCTTCGGGGGCGCGTTCCAGGGATTCGATCTGTTCAGCGTGGAGGCGGCGAGGAAGATGCGTAAACCCGCGGCGGGCAGCGGCGGCAGGGCCAAGCAGGAGCCCAAAATCTGCGTGTTTTGCAGGAACAACGGCGCGCCCGAGGAGGTGTACGGATCTCACGTTCTCAAGACGCCCGACGGGAGAGTGGTGTGCCCCATACTCCGGGCGTACACGTGCCCCCTCTGCAGCGCCAACGGGGACAATGCGCACACGATAAAGTACTGTCCGCTGTCAAAGGAGCAGCCTTCCCAGCGACCACTAAAGGGAGGCAGGGCTGTGGGAGGGAAAAGGATGAAAGTCTTCTGAACAGGACACACAAAAAGTCTTATAAAATTGCACTGAACAATTTCCAGATGACTGTTTTGATCGTATATAACATAATGCTCTTCTATTTTTATAGTTCCTTTATCCACATAGAATGATTTGATGCTTTATACATGGATTTTTAGTTTGTAGAGTCCTAGTCATTGAGCGTGTGCTATAAAAACACCTATGTATCAATAGTCAAGACTATTTTCTTCATGGCTGACAAAAAATAATCTGAATGTCATCTATTTTTGCCAAGTATTTTTGTACGGCGGCGAGCAAAGCTTGCTACTCTTTTCCTTTCTCATCGTAGAAAACCAAAGTTATGTTTTTGCCATTAAAAAAAGAAAAGCTCAAGAATGTCGTAATTGTTGAAGCGAGGCTAGACGGAGACACACAGGTCTTTGAACGAAGGCGTATTTTTCCAACTTGTTACACAAAAGTTGATATCCAATCCGCCTGGGCAGGAAAGCAGGGAGGACAATGCCAGCACTGTCTCGCATTCTCCAAAAGGGACGTTCCAATCAATTGTTGCCTAGCCAAAACCGCTTCTCCAACGCAGACACTTTTTATGTTTACATTCCCACTAAGGGCACACTGGATTTTGTTCTTCTTTTCTTTCTATGACATGCCCTTGATGGTTCATTTCTTTCCAAGTTTGCTGGGTTTGTTTTTTGTTTTCTTTCGGAAACCCAGCTCTCTCCCCACTCGAGCAAAATGAATGTTACCGATTTCTGTTCCATGAGAGAATCCAAAAAGAAAAAAAAAATAATAATGCAAACGTGTGCTGAATGTATGAAACGGTCGTCACATGCAGGACTGCACATAACTGACAGTTTTGTTTACCAAAGGATACACATAGAATGGACAGAGATTTGCTGTAATGTAAAAAAAAAAAAAAAAAAAAAAAAAGACAGTATTTTAACATTTTACAAGTGACTTCAGAGGGCGCTACCTCAACAAGATTTTGTACTTAATGTGTCGAATACAAATGTCCACAGCAGTTTATTGATATAGTGCTGCCATTTATAATAAGGGTTTTTGATAGTATTTTTGATCTTTGTATAACATAATTGTATTTTGGTTTTCATTTAACACAAAAGCTATAAGCGTTGTTTGGTTCTTTTTTCGCCACGAGGTGAAACGTGTACATACTGACCATTACTTTGACGAGTTTAGCTGTTTGATGTTGCATATGGAGTGAGACAAAACGACAAAAATGTGCCACTTTTAACAGAGGTTTTTGACGAAATGATAAAGAGAAAAACACTGTTGAACTTTGTTATTTATATTTTACCACAATTTTCCTGTATGCTGCTGTGCAGAATAACAAACGTATGAATTCACTAGAGAAATAAAATCTTCTACAGTATTTCAAGACATGTGGTCCTGTGTGTGTTTTTTTTTTACAGTATGGGCGGAGCTAATGAGGGGGAAGGGGGCTCGACCGTGGTGGGTGGGTGGGGGTTTTAAAGAGCAGTGGACTGTTGACAAAGTGTTAGGTAACAAAGAATATTCTTCTATTTCAGTGACGTCACAACATTCTGCTGGGTTTGTACAGTCATGGAAAATTCAAATCCCAATTTCAGGCTCTTGAAATGTTTGGAATTGTACTGGTTTTGGAAAAGTTGGAAATATTTTGAGTTCAAATCCAAATTTCTGGATATTGCTAACAATCCAAGTCATGATAGGACGGAGAAAAAGATGTGCCTGTAAATGAAAAATCTCTTGCATGACAGTAACTAAAAAAGACATTTTGACCGTTTGAAACTGGACATAAGGCTTTAAAAATTTGATCATATTTTTAACAGTTCATTTATTTTTGTTTTGGTTTTATTGTATTTTTATCTTACCAAGCTAATGAAAGTGAAAAATTGAAACAAATGTATGAATAAGTTAAACAAAATCATAAAAATGTTGGGAATTGTTTTGGAGAAGTCATGGAAAAGCCATGGAAATCCTTACATTTAAATTTGTATGAACCCTGATTTAAAGGTTAAAGCCAACTAACATTAATATTGTTTAGATTCAAGAGTCTAGTCCAGAGGTGCCCAAAGAGAAGCCAAACTCGACACCCCAAAGAGTTAAGAGTTAAGAAAAGGTTGAGATTTGCTTGGAAAGTCTGTGATTATATTTTAAGTTGACAAAATTGTCAAAGAACACCAAAACAGTTTATTCTGCTAAAACATTTCCATAAAACTCAATTGAGGAGAAAAGTTTGGGCACTACTAGTTGCTGAAAGAAAATGAATGTTTATTGTTTATTAGATCCACATTAGCATCAGCAGCATGGCGTATTGTGTCAGCTACTCAACCTGGGGTCAATTTAAAATTCAACTATTGCAATTGACATATGTAAGCACATTTACAGTATGTAATGTAATACTTCAACAGTTTACATTTGGTCTCGAAAACATCAGTATTGCTGCTTGTTTTGGGCCCAAAAAACAAAGAAAAACACATGGCAAAAATAGCAACACAACAATGTCTCATAAGATCATAATTTATATGATAATATGTTTGGAGCTGCTTTTTGAAGCTATAAGGACTACATTGTTCTCATATGCTGTAAATCAGTGTTTCCAACCAGGGGTACGTGGACGCGACCATTTGCCAGGGCGGACTTGGGATGATTGCAGATTTAAAAAAAAGACAGAATTGCAAGTATTGTTGTGTGAAAAATGTTATTTGCAGCACATTTTTAATGTTAAGAGGCAAAATTTCGACATGGAATGTATTAAAACAATAAAAGGAAATGGCTATAAATGAAAATATGAGTAGATAATATGAGTAAGATAAAATAAACATGACATAGGTGGTACTCCATGTGTAAGATCAGGATTAGGGGATACTCAGGATGAAAAAGGTTGGGAACCACTGTTGTAAATGACTCTTACATAGCCAAACACATTGTAAAGTGAAACATGCCCTTCTCATGCTTATTAGAACAATGATGAGTAATATTATATATTTTTCTTTTCTTAAAGGCAGTTTCTGGTAAAACATTGCTGGTTTCTGAAAGATAATAGTATTAGATGTTTAGTTATTTCATTCTCATAGTAAATTGCTATAAATGTCCACCAGCTGATCTCATGACATCATCACAACATGAACAGAACCTGTGTGATGTAATGTGACCAGATGGTGGGCAAAACACTTGACTCCTATAACACTGTACTTTACTATAAAGTACATATAGATTCTTTCACACATTTTCAATCTGATGGTTTCTAAGTGGCAAAATCATTACAACTGCTGCTTGTAAATAATGTTACATACAATACATTTTAGCTGCTCTATGTGTACTAATGTTGTACTGTCATATGATTGTGGAATCTTACTTTTACTTTCAATTAGGGTTATTGATCAACTATAAAAAATAAGACTATTATCATTCATAACATAAGTGTGTACAGTGTGCATGCCTGTGTTTCTTTGAGCTCACACAACATGCTGTTCTTGTTGAATCTGTTTTCAATAGACTGTTTCTATGAGACATGGAACTACTTTGCCTTTTCTCTAAACAAATAGATTTCAATGACTTAATGAATTGTGGATATGTTTTCCAGAATCAAAAAGCACTTAAAGAAAAGATGCTAAAATAATGGAGTTTTTAATACTGTTCCGACATTTCTGTTCTGATTGTCATAGTTATTTTTAGCTTTCTGCAAGTCCACAAATTTTGAGCATTTGACTTGATTATTTCCTCTACATCTACAATCAAATGAAGTTGGATAGATAGATGAAGCTGGATGGAACACTAACTCAATTTCTGAAAAGATTGAAAAAGAAAAGCACCAAGAAGCAGGTTTCAAAGACAAGAAAAGTGCAAATAATCAAAATTTTTGTCATCAGAGACAGCACAGGGCACTGATGATGAAAGCAACACATTCTCCCCAAGTGTAGTGTCAGAGCAAACATCCGTTTAACCTCTGCTGGGACACTGTCTGTGTCTACGAAGGACACACAGAGTGAGCTTGTGTCGGGAGCTCTGCCCACACAAGAATGTCTGTGCTGATTCTGCTCCATTCACACGGATCATGTTTGCTCTGAAGTGCAGCGGTGAAGAAATGAGGCGCCCCTCCCTCCCTCCGGCTGCCATCTGTGAGGGCCCAATCCAACACAGGAAGTCAGATATACTACAGCTGGAACAGGGACAAACACTGGCCTTTGTTAGTGAACTGTAGTGTAGTGGTAAACAGTGAAGCTAAGGACTTAGATTACTGTACGTATTTGAAGATGTTTCTACATGATTTCAATACATATTCATAGCCAAATCTAGTTATCATATAGCAAACGTTTTCATTTGCATCTCATTTTTTGAGTTGCTTATATGTAGCAGCCACACTGTAATCAAGGGCCCAAAACTCCACATTAGTAACAGAATAAATACAGTAAGTAATGGCACATTATGTTGGGTGGATGTACATGTGTTTAAAATGCACGATGGTTATTGTATTGCGCAATAAAGTTCAAAGAAGCACAAAGAGTTGATCTGGATATGTTTAGATTTTCAAGTTTGGATTCAACTGGTGGTATTACAGTATAGATTTTAACAGAGAAATCAAATCAATTAGCTTTGGAGACCCTCCTGCAGACTCTTTGACACTCTTTAGGGGGGCTCCGGAACCCATTTTGGGACTGGCTCTGTAAACTGTGTTTTCATGGCCATACCTAAGCAGGAATAGGCCTGGTTAGTAATTGGATGGAAGAACGCCGGTGTGGTCTCGAGATTGGACTCCCATCAAGATAGGTCCCCCTCACTAGCTTTGTGACCGTTTGTGACATACCAAGCTCCCGCGGTAACAGTTAAGTAGAAAGACTTCAAAGTTGTCATCTAGTCTCATCCGAAAGTCATTTTTAATCTTTTCATCAGATTGAAAATTACTTTCTCATGAGAGTGGAAATGTGAGTGTGAGTGATGTGAGTTTTGTGTGGAAGCGATCATGACGTGTGGAGAAGTTCACAGCTCTGAGGCTGTGCACAGGTCTAGTTTCTTACTTGCACGTCAAGATTCTTTTTTAAAATAATTTTGCAGACATATGAATGAAACTTTTGCTTTAGCCAACACAAGCATGAGTTTATGATGTGAACATGTGAGTATTTTCTAAAATTTAAAATAAGAAATAGAAACAACAAAAACAAGGATAGAATCTGTGCACTTCATACCAAATGTTTATCTCACTGAGCCAAATGACTCATGATGTCACTTCGCAGCGGGCGACCGCTTTCTAGCTTCCCTAACAGCGGTGTCAGGAGGAGTTTATATATCCCACCTGGGCGGCTCGATGTTTTTGCACACATAACAAAAATGTTCACAAAAAGGCCCAGAAACAGTGGATATTTAAATTTTGACCTCATATAAACAGTTAAACAGTGATTCGGCGTTTAGTTTCTCTTTAGCATAAATCCAGGTGAATAAAACCATGCATAATTAACATTAGTCCATAAACTTTGTAGATTTGCTCACTTCTCAGAGATAAACATGTCCTAAAGTGACTTTTTTTTTTTTTTTTTCACTTTACAGACACCAGAGCTGTTCAGGGACAGTTAGCACCACCTGCTGGAGCAATTGCATAATTGTGTCAGTTAACTGGTCAAAGAGCTCACACTCAGTTAAGCCATTAGTAACAGGCAAGCAGTTAATTGTTCTGATAGTTTTCAAGTTCTTCATAACATGTTAAAAGCTTTTGATCTGGCAAAACTAACATCAAACCTGCTCTTACTTTACATGAGAAATGTTTTTCTCAGCACTTACTGCTAACATTCAGAATGCTGCGATGTGATAACCGCTATAGGGTGAGTAGACTGCAAATATTGACAGCACACTTTTTCCACTTTCCTTTCCGCACACAAACAAAAAGCATCATACACACACACAGAGCTCCGCCTTCACCGCAGCCTCCTCTGGCTCCTCACATCTCTGCAGGCGCGGCCCTCACATTAAAAATGGATGACTCCTAAGTGCAACAGGGATTTATCTGTGTGAGAACAGAGCTTTGGTGCAGCCCTGATGGTGGCCCAGCTTCCTGCAGGAAAATACAGTGACTAACAGCTAACAGGTCTCATCCCCTGTGGTCATCCTTCCTTAGCTACTCCGCACAAAGGGATATATAATCTAGTTAGTTGGGGGTATGTATTTTTTATGAGTTTATAATAAGTCTGAGCTAGCAGATTATGGACCAGATAGGGCGTTTTGTACAGGAGTCAGCGATTGGCCTTTATGAAGATATGGAAATGAGGAAGTAGTTCGGGCTGTTTTTGATTGGATTTCTGTTCAATAATGAGCTTTTTGTGTTGTGAATGTGTCTCTTTTGTGTCCATGTATGTTAGAAAAGCAGAACAAACAGATAGCACAGTATCTGAAAAGGTTGTATTGGTAAATGCCAAATTAGTGGCTAGAACTACATAAATATATACGTATATAGTCAATATAGCTTTTCTTCTGTATTCAGTA
Organism: Mugilogobius chulae; assembly: GCA_038363315.1. Taxonomy (NCBI): domain Eukaryota; kingdom Metazoa; phylum Chordata; class Actinopteri; order Gobiiformes; family Gobiidae; genus Mugilogobius; species Mugilogobius chulae. The sequence continues at coordinate 7,736,744 of CM076400.1, forward strand.
TTACTAGCTGGTACAATTTTGTGACAGTTAAGCAGTAATTTCCATTGAATATGTATTCATAGTTCATGTAGGCCAGTGCTTTAAGTGGGCTAAAACAATTACCGGTACTTTTATTTCCATTTAGAGTTTCAGTCCTGTTAAAATCATGGGAGAACAAGTTGGACACTATAGGAGAAGTGTCCGACGCAAATAAAAAATTGATAAAGCACTGATGTAGGCCCTGGCCACCATCTGAGATCATAGGTGTTTTCACACATCAAAATACCAAGAACTAAGACCCACATTTTACTGTTTAGTCAGAGAAACTACCCTGTCCGCTGGTACAAATCCTAGAGAAATACATCCTCCCTGCGAGCGTCAGGTCTGTGTTTTGCGCACACAAACCCAGGCTCCTCACGGGGTTTAAGTCACCTCTACCTCTGGACTGGAGTCTGGGTTTGGACCGTGTCTCGTCCTGCTTATTTTCACTTTCCGCACTGACAAACATATGGCAGTAATCATAAGGTCGTTGTGATATAGAACGAATAATGGGTTGCTACTTTACCATAAAGTCTAACTTTTATCCACAAACACTTCTTCTGAGTAGCTCCGCCCCCATGCAGATCTGTCCAATGAGAGCGCTGGTTCTCACGTATGAAGTGAGAATACAATCCAAATTGCTGGAAAAAATACGTCTGGATTGGATTCGGATCAAGCAAGTGGACTTTTGCACTTTTCTGGTCTGAACATACCCTAAGAGGTGGTAAGAAAACAAAAGTTGTATATATCAGGCAATGAAAAAAGTTCTTAAAGTTTTAATCTTTGACTTTTGACAGTTTTGGATGATGTGAAGTCCTTTAGGACAACTGTTGTCGTGATATTGGCTATACAAAATAAACTGAATTGAAAATTAAATTGAACCTATTCAGGTGCCAAAGGGAAATAAATGCCACTTTTTTAGTTAATTGCATTTGCATTTGTTCGAATTTGGTTTAGGCAACTTTGGTTTGGTTTTGTTCAAATCCATTACTGGGATGGAAAGTCAGCTAAATGGGTTCATAGGAATTTAGTGGTAATTTTTTCATGGGAATATACTTTCTATTAACCTGGCCAGCCAGATGGTTTATCTCGCATTTTGTGAATTCACAAACACAAGATAAACCATCTGCCTTCCAGCTGCCGCCGAGTCTCATTCAAGCTAAAAAAGATGGCTGCTCTCGTGGATGTACGTGTTTCTGCTGCTTTTGATGCGGTTTTAGCTGAAATACGAAATAATTTCTTTTTGAAAGAAGAGTTGTACTGTATGTGTGACGTGTACTTGTAAGGTAGGCCCGACACCCAATCAGCTGAAGTATTTCACTAAATGCCCGCCTTTTCTCGAACGCTTTCTGCGAGTAAAGTCCCAGATGGATATAGTGAGAACTCAGATAGGAGTTCAACACATATTCATCTGGCGTGAGCCAGGTTAACTTTCTATGCCATATTATGAAAAAAATTATAATATGAATCTGCAAAACAGTTGGAGGAGGTCTACTATTAGACCAAATAGTTATTTGGTGGTAACATTCGCAAAGTTTATGCAACATAAGGCAGATTTTTTATCAGAAAGTTGTTAGCACTTATTAGCATTGATTTTTTTTTTTTTTTTTGCATTATCCTTTTGGAAATATCCAAACCTTTCCAAAAAGCAGCGGCGGCTCTGGACAGCACTGACAAAGCAATGTCACTTTGTTTCAAGCAATTTCTTACATACAAAATATTTAGCAATGCTAAAAGAGGAACCAAGACTTACATTTTATGCCATACACTCACTAAAAGCTCATACATTTCCCCCGGTTTAGCACCTGAAGTGATAAATGCTTCTCTTTTAAGCAGTACAACAATTATTAAGTCTAAACATGTCCATTATCATAGAAAGTACAATAATCCAATCAAACGGTGTAATACAATATGCTGAAATCCAACAGAGAAAAAACACATTATCCTGTTTTATGTTTTCTTTTTTTTGTCTGCTCCGGGGCACATCCTTTACAAACAGCGCTCTGATGAAACCGTGCGTCTAAATGAAGTGGCATTGTTTTTGCGTTACATTGTCAGAGCGTGTGCGGCCCCTCCCCTCCCGCGCACCGGCTAAGTGAACCTCTTTTGATAGATGAGAGCCTTCACAGAATTGATTGATAGTATGTAGCGGCAGTAAAAACACAATGGCGGTGATGGATCTCTGGCTGGACATGTGATTCCATCGAGGAACGCTTGAATCACGTTTGAATCGACCACCTGGTGCTAAGCTTCGGCCTGTTAGCTCCGCCGTCCCATTTGGAAATAAATGGAGCTATCGGCGTGATTTCAAGGTTGTTTCAATTTGTGTCTCAGAAATAGTGTTCGGACATGTAGCACACAATCGGACAAAGTCAAGAAAAAGGTTTTGTGTCTTTTGGTGACTTGAACCCACCTTGTATTTGGGATGTTCCACACTATGGCGTTAAAAGGGCCGATTACAGGTGGACTACTCATTTCACTAAAACAAAGTCAAGATCATTTTATTTAGGATTTCACTCAGTGTTGTATATTTCATTCCAGATTAGCCATTTTTAGGATTAAAATATACTTCCTGTTGGTTGATAAATTGGACTAAAAACTCAAGTGTAACAAGATTTTTCTAAACTTGAGGCATTGAAATACACTAGAAAAACAGTCAGTTTACCAACCTAGTCTTCAAACAAAAAGTGTCAAAAAAGTACAGTAAGCACCTTTTTTTTTTTTTTTTTTTTTTTTTTTTTTTTACGTAAAAAAGTAAACACAACTAAATGAATTTTGGTTAGCCAAGCAGTGATATTTTCTTAGGTTAATGGGTAAATCTTAATCTACACCCAGCGCCAAGTCTAAGCCTAAACCTCCCCATTAAAACAAAATAATAAATTGTCACGTGGCTTCAACCTAAGTTTGCAGTTATTTAGCATTTGGCTTTTCAACATTGACGTATAAAAAGGCGTGAAATATTGAACTTTTTGTTGTGTAGCTACATTTTCTTCAAAAGGCAGAGTTGCATTTGGCTGACTTCATTAAGCCAAAAATGTGTTTCTTGAGAGAAAATGTAAGATCTTGATGCTCAGAACTCTGCTGTTTTCAACATATTTTCAAACTTCATACAATAGGTTTAAAAAGCCCTTTTTACTCTGGACATTTTCATAGTTAAAATATTATTTGTGGAAAAGCATACATGTGCTGATTTATTTCCCATGCGTAGCAGCTTGCAACAGCCTTCTTCAGGGTGTGATTCTCAGCTATCCACTAGCTCTATTTATAAATTAAGGATGTGCAACACCTGGTAGGGGGGGTGGCCCAGTCAGGGAGTACAAACTGGCAAACAATCAATAGCCTACATTTTAAGTTTAATAGCATAGGAAAAAGAGTGCCTTGGGTTTGCACCTCTTTCTGTGACTTTGTGTTCCTAAATCGCCAGTGAGCACCTTCAGACGTCACTGAATATTACATTTACATGAGCTTTATTCTATATTTTCAGACTTTTCCTGTCAAACTTGTTCTTGATTCATGTATCATTTATAGTTATCAAGTCAATTAATTAGCAACTAATGTACCAAATTCTGTTAAAATTGGAGAACTGTAAAAACTTTTGATAGACACTTTAAATGTTCATTTATACTTGTAGAGAGGATTAGACCTTAATAGACACATGTTATGCTAAATGGATTTTTTAAGCCTGGTTCCAACATTGCTTCTTTATCAAAAACACAGCTGGATATGCTAGTTTTCCCCCTCTGAGCCTCAGAAAACACTTTTTTTTATTTTTTTTTATTGTTCATACAAAATAATACAGAGAATAATACAAACAAACAAACAAATAATCAAATCATACATTCATTGAGGCAAAGAGACGATCTGATAATGAGCAGTACAGAAATAAATAACAGTAAAATAAAATAATAATAATAAGTATATAGCATCATAAATAACAGCATAATAAAGTGTGGTTTCCTTACTCCAGATGGTACTTTTCAATTATGTTCACCGTTTTTATAGCCTTATGATTTGTTAATCCTTTGAGAGATTCAAGGTATCGATTCATTTCTGTTAGAAATATCTTAATGTGCGGTTTATTATTGGAGTATCTTGCTTTGTGAATGTGGAATTTGGCAATTAAGATACAGAGATTGACGATGAAATTAATTTCGTTATGTTTATGGGGAAAGTATGTGAATACATCCCGGCACTGGAGTTGAATCGGGGTGTTTGTTTTTTGCATTAAGAAATTTTGTAATTTGGTCCACAATTTTTTTGAGTAAAAACAGTCATAGAATAGGTGCTCCATTGTTTCGTCTGAGTTATTGCAAAATGTACATTTTTTGTCTTTGTCAAGAAATGCAGATAAGAAAATGTTGGTTGGGTAAATGTGGTGTAATATTTTCCATTGTAATTCTTTTATTTTGTTACTTATACAATATTTTAAGGGAGTTAACCATATAGTTCTCCATTTTAAATCTGAAAATTTTGCGTTCCATATTGCCTTGCATCTAGGTGTAACTCTGTGCAAATTTCGAAAACAGTTGCGTATGTGTTTGTTGGAGCAATTCTTATTTTTAATATTAATTCCTTCTATAAACAGTGGTTCTGAGAGTAAGACTAGATCTTGTTTACTTTGTGATTTCATTAGCTGTAACAAGCCACTGGGTATAGATTTTGTGACGTAATTAAACTCTTGGGGTAAAATAGGAAATTGATAAGTTGTTATAAAGTTATTGTAACTATACAATTGTCCAGAATCATCAAATAATTGTTGCAAAAGGTATATATTCCTATCTATCCATTTGGGCTAATACAGAGATTTATTCCTTTTTGTTATGCTCTCATTGTTCCATAATATGCATTTGTGTGGTGAAAAATTGTGCTTGTGGCAGATCTTCCAGGCTAACAGTGCCTGTTGGTAGAAAGCACAAAGTTTGAGAGGTAATTTAGTGATATTATAGTTGCATCTCAGAAGAAACGATAGACCACCTATTTTTTGGAAAACATTGTTTGGGATAAAGTACCATATTGAGTGAGGATTGGACAGACATTGTATAATCCATTTAATTTTGAATGTTTGATTTAAAGATGTAAAGTCCAGGAGTTCTAATCCACCCTCCTCTTTAGGGTTGGTAAGTATTGTTCTTTTGATTCGATGTTGTTTATTTTTCCAGACAAAGTCAGTAACCAATTTATTTATCTCATTACTTATTGTATCCTCGACCTGTAGCGACAGAGCAGGGTAAATAAAACGTGAGACTCCTTCAGCTTTTGTTAGGAGTGTTCTACCAAAAATTGAGATGTCTCTTTGTGTCCATAGATTTAAAATAGAGCCTCAGAAAACACTGTTCTGTATTTCTCAGTTTTGTGATGTCATAAGTAGATCTCTCAGATCTAATTCCATAAACAATTTCAGCTTGTTTTGAGCCATTCTGCAGCATTAGCATATTAGACAAGATCAGGTTGGATTAATGATCTTGTTGCAAACAGTAGATGAACAAATAGGTCAGTGAAATTAGACTGAATTTGTTCAAAATATGTGCAATTGGATCCATTCTATACAACAAAGGTAGCTCATTATCAACATACAGTAATTTGTCCCTTCCTGTCTTATTGTTTGCATTGTTTCAGCTGTGCATAGTCTGTAAATAAAATGTCTGCGTAAGAAGAATGCCAAGTATGTTACAAGATAATTGATTCATGGCTTTAATCTGGTATATTGCCTTGTGCTTAAATGTTCTTTAAATGCATTGTACTTCTGTTTGCTAATCAATACCTTTGAACTAATGAACTAATCATGAACCAAGCATTTACATCAAGATATATCTTTCATTCTTTATTGATTTAAGCAACTATAACTACTCATTCATGAATAATAATCAATTACTATGGGGTCAGTGTCAGGCCAAGCTAATGCTGATGCTAAACAATATGAAACAATATAAACTTAGCAATCTTTCATGTATTTATTTCTTAGAGTTTGTTGCAAAAAAGACAGCTGCAGCCACCTTCCTGTAGAGACATGCCGCCTGGAGAATAGCAGGTTTTCCCATAATGCAAAGCAAAACAGAAACATCTGCATGGAGATTTCAGATCCTCCATCTCAAAACTTAGAATATGCCTCTTTTGCTAACTCATTGTTACTCAATCATAGTGTTATTTTTCTTCAAAACACCAAAAACAACACATTCGTTTAGTGAGCAGGGTCTCCTCTCCACAGATCTGACCTGTAACTCAAACATTCCAGACAAAGAAACACATTTTTATGAAGACAAGATAAGCAAATGCTGTATTCTCCATTACAATTTGCAAAACGCTACAAACTATAATCACCCATCCTCCAGTACAATTTTATCTCCATCTAAAATATCTTCATTTCCAGTTTTCCTCACACTGATCTGAAGAAATGCATTTAATAAGATACAGTCCTGTCTCGTCTTTATTGGTCTTGTATTTCCCAGAATTCTCCCATAATGAGGATGCCCCTGTCGCCTAGCAACTCCAGGAGCTATAAGTGGAGAACAGCTGTGCCATAGCTTCGCTCCACAAGCACAGGAAATGGAGTTCACATGTCCAAAATGACACGGCTGCTGAGAGGCTTGTAGCTAAAGTGTAGTGTGACATTTGGGAAAAGGAATAGTGCAATGGCTTTGAACTGTCCCATTATTAAAGCAGGGCTCCTCCCAGTGGTGGTGAAAACTATTACAATAACAGACTGTTCACATGAGTTACTTTGGATGGATGCTGTCATAATCTTGGCATGTTCAGATGGTGTTTTTGCAATCTGTCCCAAAAAATGTGCTAAAATATGTCTGTTATATCTTTGTGAGTGTTGAATTATTGCATGACATAGTAAGACTAAAACTAGCCCAATGAAAGAACAGAAATGTGACATTATGTTATGGATGACATGATGAGTTTGTTACATTATCATTGACTGACAGCTTGCCTGTAAATTTTTAACCGTACGTACTGTTTTTTATTTATTTTATTTTATTTTTGCCCACCTTTGCAGTTACATTTTTTTTTACTCTCCACAGGGTTGAATCTCGCTAAAATCTACTCTTGTGTCCATTTGCTTGTTTCCATAAAAATTGTCTTTGTTGCAAAATGTAAATACTGACTAATTTATTCATTATTTGTGAATGATTGACCAGTTTGCAAACTCCAAAATTTGGACAAGGAAAGTTAGATTTTTTTCTAGCAGAATGCCGCCCAAACCACTCACATTCAACAAGCTGCCTGCACGAATAGAAGTAACCTTGGAGATCTCACAAATATCATGTCACAAATCCAGGCAACTGCCAACTAACTACATTTTGATTGCAACTTTGAACATTTTAACTTACACAATGCACCTTTAAATGTGGATTTATAAATGTCTATGAATAATAATAATAAACCCAACATTTTAAAGTCCAACAAAAAACATGGCCGACACGGTAGAAATTGGTTTTCTCCGGGTACTCTGGTTTCCTCCTACAACTAAAAACATGTCCATTAATGCCTCCTCTGACCCTTCCCCCAGGGCTCCCCTGCAAAAGAGATTCTGAATATCAGTGGGACTTCCCTGGTTAAATAAAGGTCAACTAAAAGAAATACATACCATGCATACACATGCATGCACAATGCATACACATTTTCTCATACAATCATAGACCTCCAAATAATACACATATACATTCATCTGCCTGTATGCATACCTGTCCATAAACATATACATACAAACATACACTATATAAATGCCCAAATGTGGTAAGGAGGGTTCTGGCATGTTAAATCCCAAATTTAAAAAAATATATATTACACAACAATTCTATTTTTAGATTTTGTTCAGGTGACTTCCAACATTGCAGTCTTCTAGAGCTTAATACCATGTAACACAATGATTGTATTGTCCACCAGCAGACCTCTTGCTGCATTAAGCATAAAAAACAAAAAAACAGAGTCTGCATAAAAATAATAAAACCAGTCCAGTCACCAACAAGCTCCCCAAACCAAAGAAAAAAAAAACAGAATCAAAGACATAATCACACAAACGAATCCTATCCTATTTGCTTGGTATTCAACCTTCATCTATCCACAGAAACAATATCGTATGTTTTTCAATCATTTTTCCCGGCCAAGTCAGAGGTCAGATATGTGGAGAGGCAAGTTTATTCACGACACAAACTTTTTATCTTTGGAGATTTTTAAGACATTATCAAAAAAAATATATATATATTTTTTTTTGTGAGATTGCAACTGCGCCTTTAAATTCCCCACAACTGTCTAAAATTGAGCAATCAGAAAAGCTCACACGTTGCCCTTTAACTGCTCCTAAAAATACATCCGGTGTGTGTGTGTGTGTTTATTGTGCCATTTGGAGCCGGCGATGTGGAGCAAATCAAAGTGACGAGTGTTCATAGCTTAAGTGGGCTTTCTTTACCCAGAACAACTGACCACCGGCCCGGCCACATCACCGCTTTGAAGCCGTAATTGAAATTTCACAAAAGATTTATTTGAAACCCAAAGTGGAGAGCCGTTGAGCGGTGCGGACAGGTTATTAAGTTTCTATCGCAGCGTGATCACAACTCATTTCTCGGTGGTCGTTTCAGAGGAGGAAATGTACTGTCAGTTACGATAAGTCACCGGTGGGTCTACAAAGCAAATGTAATAACAAGTAATGCGGCTGTTTACTCGGTGGATATTCAAAGTATTTATTTTTTCTATTAGCAAACGTCTGCGAGAAAATCGTGGCGGAGAACGGTTTGGAATGTGAGTGGACAGTTAGCGAAAATGAGAGAAGGCAGCTGGAAAAAAAAAGGTGCTGAGAGGTGGAATTTTTGAAGTTCTTGATGTGAGTAATTTCCAGTGGAGCTGAAAACTACTTTGCTTTGCACTGCTTGGGTGAGAAGGACATCAAATCAGACGCAGTAAGTTCTCACTACAAAAAAGAGTTAAGATGATTAAGATGACAAAAAATAAAATTACAGTTGGGATGATTGTTTTAACAGAACCATTGTTGAAGGCAGAGCATTTTATTATAGACCTCGCAGAAAAACAACAACATTATCTTCATTAAAACCAAAAACCATCAGCAGGAAGTGAAGTGGAAAACACAGATAAGCCACACAAACTACTGTAAGTTCTCAGTTCTATTCAAATGGATAAACAAAACATTTGTATTATAAATGCTAGCACCATTCCATGCTTTCTCCATTTCAATAGGTTTCTATTGATTCCATTGTATTATCATAAAAAGTCAAAACAATTATTCATCACTTACTATTTTTGCAGGTGAAAGACAAGTTAAACGTTTGTATTACAAGAAAAAACTACATTTTAACAATGTTCACTGAAACTACCCTCAACTTACAATATACTTACAATATATACATATTGTTTCGCTTCATGCGACATCAACATCATAACATTCTGCACGCCAATAATATTTAATGTAGATGAGCTGCATCTAAAATTAGTATTGTTTAAATACAGTTTTCGTGGTAATCAAAAGTAAATGGGACTAGTCTGAATGGAATAAGAAGTATTTTAGATCTAATCAGGACTAGAAAGAGGCGCTCTGATTGGCTGATTGGTTTGGGTAATCCATTTCAGTTTCTTTTCAATGTCTGAAAAATCATGCTCCTAAACTGCATTTGCAGCCAAATATAAACCCTAACCGTAACCATAGCACAGATGTCTTGTGTGTCTAATAATGTCCTGTTTGTTCACCAAACTCAGCCAAGTTTGTCTGTTGTTGTTGTTGTTGGTGTTGGTGGTGGTGGTGGTGCTGCTGCTGCTGCTGTTGTTGCTGTTGTTAGCATTGTGGATAACAGCCCTTAGCATACTGATACGTCTTGCTTCTAACAGATGTGATAAAAGCCTAAAATTCATTGTGGTGAACAATTCAGAGGCTCAGAACGCATCAGGTAAGTGAACAAACATGTAGACTGATGTAGGAAGTGTAAAATGAATTATTTCAGTTTGCTTACATTTGTAAGGAAGCAAAAATTGAGCACAGTACTTTTAAGAGAGAGTGAAATTTCCAAATTTTCCAATGCAAAATGATGTACATTCTCTGGACTGGGAAACACTGGTTATTGTCCCCAACTGATTTTGTGACATTATCACATCTTAGAATGTGAAAGAAAGACAGGATTAGTGTTAGTGTTTCTCCAAGCAAGGCTGTTTTGGTGACCAATGGACTAACTCATTAATGAAAAACAATAACACATTACCTTTAGTGACAAAACTTGCTCATGATTCCGCTCTTCTACTAAACAAAAGTTCAACAACAATGTATATAATATAATTGTTGTTGAACTCCACATCAAGGAAGTTGAACCAAGGACTTAGACCAAGGAGCACCACTGTAAAAATAATGTACTTATACTTTCATAAACAAGATCATTCAAGCCGCCACATATTGATATATGTAACTCTTCTTGTATATCCGCTGTGGGCTCACCTTCTCACGGATCTGACCTGTAACTTGACCTGGTGCTTGTCTCCAATACATATGTCTAATGTAATTCTGTAGCCCTGACATTTACAGCAAACTCCATGGAGACAAGCAGGTGTAGGGAACAGGAAAAAAAAAAATAATAACAATCTAGTGCAGCTTTAACAATGACTAAATGAACAAAAACAACTCTAAGTATGTTTCTGATGAACATATCATTATACTATGGCATGAATGCTGTTTTATCATACATATCTCCATTTAATACAGTATCTTCTTGAGCTAAACCTTCGCTCTAATTGCGCAGGCACTAATATAAGAACAGGGTCTTGTGCGCGCAGTGGAAACAGTTAGCCTTTAGCAGGGTTCACTGTACATGTCTGGTCAATGATTGCCTGTGTGGCCGGGGGACTTCCAAATGCGCCGCCCCGAGCTAATGAATGGTGACTGCGATGCAAATGGAGCCAGAGTAAATATATGAGCCGCGGCAGGACATTCAGAGCCTGTTCTATGTTCTATTACCGACCAGACCTCTTCTGCAGCTGGGACACCAAATTCGTGTTTTCTTTTCGATTTGCTGCTTCCCTCCCTAAAGAAATTGGATAAAACCCCAGCCCAAACCGACTCAGCGTGGAAGGTGTAAAGTTAGTGTGTTTAATTTGGCGTAGCTGTTTTACAGTAATGAAGGGCAATGACAGTTATTTCTGTTTCGATTCGATAGCAGTCGTTGGAACTACTTTCATATAAATGTCACTTTGGTATCATGATTTTTGAGCAACTTCAGCAAATATAAGATAAACTTAAATAATGACAATGTATTTATCTATTGCATTAGCATCTATAGTTTATACCTCAATCAAATATATAAAGAGAAGTCCCTTTTTACTGGCCACAAATTGTTCTGAAACTTAAAACAATACTGACAGTTTTAGCATAGCTCTATATTTTATGGAAGTTAGAGGTTTGTTAGCAATCTTCAAATTAAGCTGTGTCAAATGCAATTTTTTTTGCCGACACAGTGTCACAAGAAAGCGTACATACACCATGACACATAAATGGCGTTTGATGAGCATGATTTTTATAATCTTGCATGATGTGAAAAAGGACACGAGTTTTGACTAAAGTCACTTGGGGACATTTTCTTTTGGTGTAAGTTTAGGCATCAAGTTACTAAAATGTGTAAATTTAGGGCTGGGGTAGGTTTAGATTAGAAAAAGGATTTCATTAATATTCATAAAAAATAACACATCTTCAGAACCAACATTGAAATAAACTGGGGCTGCAATGCGTGGCATATTATGCTAAAAAGGTGTGAAATCGTGCTAATCATACTCTATTGACATGCTTTATGTAACTTCCTGTGTAGCAATACCTGAGAAGTTTGATCTTCTCAGATCTCATGAAGCGAAACAAGTCAAGATCTGGTTAGTACTTGGATGAGAGACTGAAGGAACACGATGGGAGTGGATTGTTGTTGTGTTCTTGGACAAGAACACACAACAATCCAGCAACAAGACACTTGACCCACTTTGCCTCAGTGTCTGCGCATACTGGGTGAGTGGTTCTCTTGTTTTGTCTTTCTCGAAAGATGAAAAACGCTATATACAGAGACATTTTCTAGAAGGTTGTAGGTCTCCATGGAGATGCTATAGCTTCGTTTGAAATGTTAATACTGACATGCATTCCCAATGCAAGTGGAGTTGACTGTCCACAGAATTCACACTTTAACTGGACTTGCTATTACATACCATACAGAGAAACTTTGCATCTGGAGTCTAAAACTCAAATGGACTGAAATGATCAAAGAAATCCGGCTTTATATAGCCATAACTTATATTCTATCATGTCCATTATTTTACATTAAACACACATGCGATGAAGAAAAACTATGACCTAAGTGGGTATTCAGGGTCAGACTGTCATCCACAGAAAATAATGGGGGTCATTTTCTGTAGTCTAGTGCGCTTTATAGATTTTATAGATACATGTATACAATACATTTGATCAGAGGCCCATTTCTAATTTACAGAAATTAAAGAGGTCACATAATACAGTACTTACTTTCATAACATTTAACATCATTATTACCTTCTACCAGAAAAAGTTACACAGTGCATCTTTAAGTGCTAACTACACAAAAGATATATTTTGTCCTTGCTTTTTCACTTTTACCATGGCACTAAATAATATAGTTTCTTATAAAGCAATAAAACCTGTGTGTGGTAAATCTCTATCACAGCCCCACAGTACCGGCTAAAGCAGCATGATGAGCGCTCTCCAGATTTTAATTAAAGCTTTCGTATCAGTCAGGTGGAGCCTGGAGGAGGTATCAGTGGGGTCCCTCCAGCTCAGATAAGGCTCAGGCTAATGCTCCACAGAAACATTAGAGCCGAGCTGTAAAAGTGACTTAAGGCTATCATTAATTCTCTCGATATGGAGGGCACATGCTGGGGCCCATATGGAAAGAGCAAGCATGATAACATGGGCAAGTATAGGCTGGAGGTTAGATGAAGTATATATACACATTTATTATTCTTATATTGACACTTTTCATACTATACTGACCTAAGAACTTTCAGAACAACAGATTTGTTTGGTGATCAAGCTTGATGGCTATTATTGTTTTTGATAAATGTTGACCCTATTTTTGCAATAACCAATATTTTGTTTGTGCAACTAGGAAAAAAAATAGGGGCAGTTCAGAGTATTCACCTTAATACACTTTTCATGGCACACACTTACTGATTAGCCCTGTCTCTCAAGGTAACTAAGGCGTTAGCTTGTCAGCCTTACAGGGCAATCTCAAATAGATAGTAGGCTGTAGTTGACCAAAGAATTTTTGATCTTCTAATGACGTGTCTCATCAACCAATGAATCGACTAAAAGGTTGGTGTGGCAAAAACTCAGCAAGTATTATAACTTCTATAAGTATTACATTAATTTGACCAAATCTATGCTTGAAAAGTGGTGGAGTACATGCAGAAACACCAATTTATCATAGATGAATCAATGAAAATAAAACAAATAATATACAAAAACATATGAAAGTAACAGGAGAAGGACAAGGGATATTCAGTTATATGATCACACGACCGTATGTCATCGATTTCTCCATTGTTTATAAAAATAAAGTGATACATTTTAGATAGATGCAAAAACAGAAACACTACAGCTTACATTACTGCAGGGAAAATGACCTATATTAATCCAATATTTAGTTATACAGCTAAGTGAACAGATGACAAACCTTTCAGAGCCAGATTTGCTCAATTAGATTAATGTGTTTTTTACGTTTCACTCTGGAAATGAACATCCTTCTCTCTCGTATTCTGAAGTGAAAGTCATGTTGTCTTCGCTCCAACACTTTGTCTGTCATAAAAACAAAAATATAAAGTCCAGTAGCGTATTTGTTTCTGATGGAGCCGTTGCCGCTGATAGCCGAGAAGCCATGTGTCTTCTTTGCTGCTGACATAACACGCTTCTGTCCCACAGCGCCTGTACAGGTGAAAGACATGTGTCTATTGTCCTTGTTCAATTGGCAAAAAGTGTATTGTGAACACAAACCAAGCCAGTTTAGAGGAAGAGACAATGTTGCAACTTTGGTTCCCAATAAGCAGAAAACAATTTGGTTTGTATTGTGAATGCAGCCTAAGACTTCATCGACCGATTAATCGACTAAGCAACTAAAGCACAACAGCGATATTGATCTACAAAATAAATGTCTAAGTTAATATTTTAGTTAACAATCTTTTGCCAAGAAAAGAGGGCAGCCAGAATAGGGTAATGGACAAACTTACTACACGAGAATGCTTGAGGTAAGTGAGCAAAACATACTGTATATGGACTACTTGCGAAGTTGGCGAAGAACACACTCAACAACATCAAGCAGAATACTTTTCTTCTAGTAACGTTATTACTATGCTGTGTTCCATCACCCTCTTGTTAACATGGAGATGTCATTGCTTCACTTGAAACTTGTCGCTTTGCCATTACAGTGAACACTTCTATTGACACATCTAAAGTGTTTTCATACATTGCAGGTGACAACTTTTTTTCACACATGGATTGGCCATCATAAACTGTAGATCTCGCACAACTGAGAGTTTGTAGCATGTACTGTAAAATAACATCTTCTCGACATCATTACAATCTTGTTCTTCTAATCTATTTATTTTTGTAGAGCCCAAATCATAACAACAATTACCTCTGAGGACTTCACAAGACTAAACATAAATTGTCATTGGACTATAAATTGTCATTGGACAATACCAAAATAAATACATAAATCTAATACAATTTATTTTAGTGATTCTATCAAACATAGCAGCTACACTGCAAAAAATAGATTTTAAGACAGCTAAAGTTGCTTGATTCTAGGATTTGAATCAAATTTGAAGGATTTTGACTAATTTAACACAGATATATTGTGGAGACATTGATTATTTTCCTTGTTTCAAAGTATTTTGAACTGATTTCAAGACATTAAGAAAATTAAGAAATTAAATTTTTTCAGTTAAAACAGCTCAAATCTTTAAGCAAGTCTAGATGTATAGTTTTTCCAGTCTAGGCATAGGGTCCAGGGGTCAATTAGACCCAAAATATCTGGCGCACTACTCATCTTTCAAACATGGGAAATACATAGTGTAGATCTAGTTTGGGCCTCTAGTTTTGACATCTGATGCTTAGTAAGTGTTTTATGGAAAGACTTGTGCATTTTTCCTAAAAAAAAACATGTCACCACCTGGATTTACTAAACAAAATGATCTGGGGTTGCTGCAGTTGGTCAGGTGTAGGTTCAGCAACAGTTTGTAATCAAAGATTGAGGTCAGCCGACTACTTGAATATACTGAATGACCAGGTTATTCCATCAATTATTTTTTTCTTCCTTGATGCCACAAGCATAATCCAAAGATGACAATGCCAGAATTCATTGGATTTTAAATGCAAAAGAGCGGTTCAGGAAGCATTTTCACTTGTGGTTTACAGAATCCAAACCTTAACCCCATTGACCTCAATCTTCCACCATCATCAGCGCAACCTTTTGGTGAAAAATGAATGCAACGCTGGATAGAAATAAATCTTGTGACACTGCAGAACAATGCTACCAATCAAAGCTAAAGGCAGGTCAACCAAATCAGTGTATATCTTTTTAAAATGTCTTTTTTCTTGTAATAGGACAGTTGTAATAAGCTGAGTGCTCATTTACCAGACAGTTTCGGCAGCAGGACTTCCGCCTTCGTCAGAAGTGACATCTGGTGTTCTCTTATAGATCACTTGGTAAACATAACAACGCAATAATAAAACCCACATCCAACTGAGACAACTGCTAGTTCACCCAAAAGACAAAATACAGCTAGAGAAAAAGTGCTCTGCCATCTACAAAATACCATGCAAATATGCAATAAAACCTACATTGAAGAGACCGGCAGAACATTTGTTACGAGAAAAAAAGAACACCAAAAAGAGTGTGAAAAAGCAACACAAGAACGTTTAACAAAAGCAGAAAAAGATAAAGCAACACAGGAGAATCTAAAATTCGCGATATCCGACCACTGCAAAAGAGAAAACCCCATCATGAATTGGGACAGAAAACACAAATATAAAAGATGGATACGAGAGGCTACTGAGATGAGAAGCGGGGCACAAAGACCATCAACAGAGACGAAGGAGCGTTTTCTTTGACTCACACATGGGACTCACTTCTCCAGAGACCACCAGGCAGGGCACACGAAAGTCCTACTGCCAAAACTGTCCAGTAAATGAGCACTCAGCTTGTTACAACTGTCTTATTACAAAAAAAAGACATTTAAAACTGAGTAGAAATAATGCATTTTTCCAATAACAGTGTAATTACAGCAAACTATTTTGAAAAGTTAAAAAATCTAGCGTTGTGGATATGTTGTGTGACTCCAAATTGTGTTAAAAGTGATTGCATTGTTCATCTCTGGCCCAAAGATCATGACCCACCCAAAAATCCTTTCCGTGGAAGTTACAATTGAATAGCCCTGCATTTATTTCAATAGAAAATAAATAAATACATGCATCCTATCCCCCCACATCCAACCTGTAATTTTACCTGATAAAAAAACAACAAAAAAACAATAACCGTTTGTCACCATGAAGGTACTGTATGTTTAATGCCATACTTACATTTTGGAGAAAGAAATAACATGTCAATAGAGACAAACTCTACCAGAAAAGTTACACAGTGCACCTTTAAAGCCCATTGAGGCTGCAGTAATATGTTTCCAGCAGACTTCACTTCACTTTCCTCTTAAACAAGACATTTTCACGGTATCACTGTCTGCCACTGACCCATGCGATTACAATATGGAGAGCGGATAATAAGTTACGGATCTGGAAAATTCATTTATTGGTGCCATTGCTTCCCAGAATACACCGCAATAAGGATACCCCTGTCGCCTAGCAACTCCTGGAGATAAAATTGGACAGCAGCCAAGCATGAAAGTCATTCCTTGGAGAGGCGTGGAGCTGAGCGTAGTGTCTTTAGTCTTCATGTTATGGCCCAGCAGTGATTTGGAAACACTGATAGTTTGGAAAGTTCACTTGCATTGTGGGAAAAAAATGTATTTCATTTACTTTGGGTGAATCGTCCTAGGAGTGCGCTATAACATAATGGTTTTAATTTAGTTTTAGAACTCAATAGGCAGCATTTTACAGGCGCTGAGGTGGTTGCTAAAAGGAGAAAATGAACAAATACAATAATTATACTTAAATGGGATGTTTAGTGCTGTGTAAATACTAATGATAGCTCTTTAAGTTTACACGTAACTGTAAACGTGACCTGTACCAAGAGTCCTCTCATCATGTGACCTACAATTTGACTATACTACGTCTTATCGATTAAGTTACACTTTTGAGCGACTTAATCCCCTTTTTTTTTTTTTTTTTTTTACAAGTGTCTGGCTGCAGAGGAGGAGAAGTAAAGAAAAACAAACCTAATTTTGAGATGCTTGAAATTGCAGTCAGACAAGACTTTTTCCCTTTTGCTGGATCAACTATTAGTTTCTATGACAACCAATAACTTTCACAAGACATGAAAGTGATGACTGACAAATAAAAAACAGTATAGACAAAAAGTTTTTATTTACACAACATAACATCTGGCTTTTGGGCAGTCTTGGTAAATGCTCAATAGTCAGGTCTGGAGGGACGGTGTTTATGTTGAAAAAAATGAGTAAGGTTAGGAAAAGGGTTTGGTTTAGGTAATGGGTAAGGTTAGGAAAAAGGTTTGGGTAAAAGTTAAGATAAAAAATATTTAAAAACAGTTTAGGCTCGATTAGAAACAGTAACAAACTTAGTACCATGGCAACCTGCTCACTTCTATCCCTCCAGGGTCTTGTACTGTGTCTGTTAAATGGAAGTATAATACATACATTCACGGTTTGTTAACACATGTGGACAATAAACATCCAGGCTCCTCTTTGTTTTCTTCAACGTCATTGGTGGGTCACAACAAATAACACTTAAGTGCGTATGACAGGTTGAACGTTTTTCAAATTTGTATTTAAACCTTGTCCACATGAAGACAAAACGAGGATAATTTTAAAAACGATCTGTGTAAACATGGAGCTGCCTTAGAATTTATCAGCGTCCGAATGAATCTGTAAACCTGCCTGAAGCTGATGTAATGTCTGCATCTGACCAGAGTGTGGCGCTGTGACACTGGCACAGACAGGAAGTAGAAATTACACAAAAAAGTAAAAAAACAAACAAAAACGGTTTAACGTAAACAAAAACTTAGCGGAGAACTCTTCACGAACATTCTGAATGAACAACATGGATCTGAAACCTACAGAAGAGCCTGGAAAGTGGATTTATGCTTCAGAATCTTTGGAATATTTTGACAACGTTTCAATACGGATTTAATGGAGATTTTAAGGGATTTATTTTTGTTTTTCTTTATGTTTTCTGTGGTTTACGGTGAAATGAGAAGCAGATTTTCACAGTGAACATCATATAAAGGTCAGTACATTCTGCAAATGAGACGTGACTGACGTGACTGGCAATGATGTCATCAGGAAAAAAAAAATTCAGATCCAGTTTTGAAATCTCTTCACCCTGAGACATGGTTCAAAAATATTCGTTTTCAGTGTCCTAAAACTCCTGCTTCGTGGGACATGTGTTTAGACAATATTTGTGCTGAAACCCTGAGCTTGGCTTGGGGACAGGCCTTAGTTTGGTAGATTTTATGTTGCAATAAAATATGTTATGAATCAATACAAGTTTGGAAATGTGAAATCTGTTGAAATACGGAATGAGCAGAACACACTAGGGAGACAAAGACATTTTTAAGTTTCTCACAATAAACTGATTTTTATGTGTACACATTTAACTAAAAAGTGAGTTCTAGTATATTTTATGACTCAAACAAAACATTTGAAGAGTTGTGCCCTATTTATTAAATAGTCACTAGGGAACTACCTAGCATATGTCATTATTGATAAACAGGAAGTAAATTTTTAATGCTAAAAAATTGCCAAACTGGAATGAAATTTTAAAAATGATTAGTAAAACCTTAAATATATTGATCTTAGCTATTTCTTTGTGAAATTAGTAGTTCAACCTGTTATGGGCACTTTAAGTCCATAGTGCCACATATGGTATAGCTATAATGTAGCTGTACCACATTTAGCTGCTAATATGGGTGAACATTCGAGCCTTAGGGGACTCTGCAGCCAGATGCCTTTCATACATCTGATAATGGTACAGGTCTGCGAGTCAGGGGGACTCCTGAGACAGGTCTGCAACCAGAGGCCTTTCAAATTCTGATGACTGACTTCATCTCCAAAATGCCACAAAATATTGGTATAGTGGGGACTAGGCCAAACTGCCATTGTTTGAGCTTTTAACCATGGTGAAATATTTATATTTTGTCTTAAAGCTTCAGTCATATCATTCATATTACAGTTTCTCTCTGAATCTCAAAACCAAACAATTGTAACACATTCTATATTTTGTTTTCTTATAGACTAATTTTGGGCATTCCAAGTAGAAATTCAAATTTTAAAGTTTGAACTAAAATTCAAGTTTAAAATGAGTCCAAACTGACTCTACAGATGGATTCTCACAACCACCACCATTCAGTTAAAGGTAGGTTATTTGATTTTCTGCAGACGGACATATTTTGGTCTATTTTAGCAGATTAACTGACTAATGTGACTTTTAAAAAAACTTGCACACGGAGGATATTTTTGCATTTGTGTCAAGAAAGAAAGATTTTTGTGTTTTCTTTTGATTGCAATTAACAAAAAGCTACTGCTGCAGATTCAAATATTGCCACGACATTCTGTGCATTATGTATAAGACACGAACCAACTACTTCTACAATATTGCATACATACCTCTTTATATTGCTTGACCTCATGCACTCATAAATAACACATAGCTGCATAATATTGCCTTACCCATATCAACCATTACCACAACTATCGTGAAATCACCACCATTTGTCTCCATTCATACCTATTTAATTCTCCGAGACAAAATGTTCATTAAAAGTGGCCCTGGGTTGTTTTTATATCTCGTTGCAGCTACATTGATCACGGTCCAAGTGGTAAATTGATCTGTTTTTGGCCTCATCCCGTCTTCTCTTATTTAATAATGCAGCGGATTCAAACAGCCAGAGGTTCTCTTTTCCCGCTCACTTGAGATGGTCTGATTGAAACTCGCTGAAAATGCTTACAAAGGTTGGAAAGGGATAGTTGCTGGATTTATTTCCCTGTGGGTGAAGCGTACGATGGCGGCCGCTGTAAGATGAACTCTATTACGTGATAATGGAGGCTTTATTTTGCCTTCAGTTGCAGCACGCTCTTGATTGCTTGCCAAATCTGCCGCGCTGCCAGTCCGAGTATCACGTGTCTGAAAGTGAATGTGAGCTGCTGTGTGCTGATGTGGTTTATGCTGGGAAGTGTGAAGAACATTTTGTTTGAAAAATGTCCTGCTGGAGAGATTATGGTTGTTAGTGGTTAGTGAAAAAAAAAAAACAAATGTGGCAAAGAACAGAGTAGAAATGTGAGTCTTGCAGCTGATAAGTGATGCAGATTAGATAGAAGGTCGCTATTTGAAAAAGTCAGCAAATACAAAAGTTAAGGAAGGCTCATGTTGTTTGTCCGTATGTTTCTATAGTATATAATGCATTCTTTTGTAGAATTCCAAAATATTCATGTATTTTCTACTGTTTGGTCAAGGGTGAGTGGAGCCTAGCTGTGACTTTGGGCCTTAGGCAGGGGAATACCTTGGACAATGGTCAACTCATCGCAGAGCTATACATTCTAAATATAAAATAGATTATTAACAAAGGGCAAAGACTTTGAAAGCCATATCCCAGTACCCACACGCAGGACAGTTAAGTGAATTAACATTTTTAGAAAGTGTAGTGCAAGAGAACACCACAATTATGTAGCAGTACCAAAGACCGGTCTTGACACCAGTTTTATAAAGTCTTGGTTTCTTTTGGTCTTGTCTTGGTCTCAAGGTTGCTTGGACTTAGTCTTGTCTCTGACTCGGGATCTGACATCAAGACCACATTTCATTACCACTTTGTTCTGCTAAACTTGCTCTAGGAGTTCCTGTCCTCGGCGCAGTGACTTGTCCCAGGAAGTGTTTGCAATAAGCACTGCACAATAACATACAGTAATATAGACACTGTTAAATGTAGAAAATGACAAAGATAATCTTCATTTGTTCTCGGTCTTGTTACGATTTTGACCCTCAGTGGTCTTGTCCTTGTCTTGATCTCGGGACAATGTGGCCTTGGGAAGATCTTGGTTTTGATTAGTGTGGTCTTGACACTGGCGTATTGTTAAATTGAGATTCAGCACAGACCGCTTAAGTAATCCAACAACAACAAACAGTTAATGATGGTGTAGCTAATCTTCTGTTCAGTCCAGTTCAATTCAATTCATGTTCAAAAAGTCCTATGTTCCAACACTTTCAGCTGAGTCTTGGCCATGCAAGCCCCCATCAAGAAGCATGGTCTCTGCTTTGAGTCAGTGGTGGAGCTCATGTGTGGTGCACATGACCCCAGTTGGCTATAGGTACATACAATGCTGCTCTTTTCTCGTGAGCCTCAACTGAGAGTTGCTAGAGCTATACAATGTGTTTCTAAATAGGTATCTGTATTACTCTTAAAAAGGAATCAAGCAAGTAGTTTCATTGTAATGTTTTTAGTGTGTTTATAAAAATAAATATTTGAATAAATAGAACAGAACAGAGCAGAGCAACTTTACAACGCTGGTTGTAACAGATTTTTGAGCAGGTCAAACGTTCAAGATAAAGATTTGCAACATAAATCCAGCTTTTCTGAAAGCTAATAATGATTTTTGTCTTTACTTATTTCAATTTGCTTGAAAAGTACACAAGCTATGCTCAGTCCTGAAATGAACCACCTAAAAATGTTTAGGAAAATATATCATTGAGTCAAATCAGCCATTCTGGAATGAATCAGACTCAGTTTCTACTGTAAACTTACAAATAAAAAAAAACTTCCCCAAAAATTGTAAAATTGTAATAGTATTTGTAATATTTTGTATTGGCTCATTTTTACTTCACTTACCTTCCGCTTCTGCAAAGGAATGATCAAAATCCCAAATATGCTAAATCCAGTGTCATTCAGGTCTCAGTCAGACGTGTGAGGGGAAAAAAGGCCGTAATGATAAGGGGAAAGTTTCAAAGGTGAGTAACAACATGAACCCAGCAAATAGGACCACAAGGACACATTCTATTCCCTTAGTTGTTTATCACATTGGACTTCTCAGAGATTCATTGCTAAATCATACAAGTATTTTTGTTTCTTTTTTTAACTTAAGTACATTTTCTAGAAAGCAGTGAGAGACAGAACAGTATTTGACAAAAGCACGGTTATATTTCACACACATCCAACAGCTTTTGCTTAATGCCTGACAAGCCTGGCTTCATCTCTCACAGCGAAACCATCTGTGTAACCTATAGATGCAGCGAGACTGGGAGATATTACAGCTCTCAAACAAGCTGCTCTAAATAGTGCTGCCTCTGGGGACTGTGCATGTGTGTAGATGTGTAGGTAATCTCCTTCTAACTCACTGCCTGACAGGTGTCCAAACATTCATTAACAGATAAATCACAGCAAGAGGATTTACTCAGCGACATTTCCATTTAATCTACTGTTATATTTAGTGCCTTTTGTGTTTCTTGTACAAAGATTTTTGCTTTGGAACTTCAAATCGAGTGAAATTTCTTGCGCCTACTTCAATTAAGATTCAGTTTTTATTGTGACTTATTATGATGATGATTTAGTCATTATTTTCACATGAGAGCGTGACCAAATAACTGTGGTGATTTCTTTCATCCAAGCAGCCAACATTTTATTAAAAAAAAAAAAAAAAGTTTAGAGCAGTTTTATGAAATCAATCATCATGTATGGCAAATTTAAGTTAAGGTGAATAAAACAAACTCTTAGTTTCTGTAAAAATCTTGATTCTTGATATTCCTAACCTTGAATCACATAAAACATTCTCCATCTTTGAGTTTAACGGGGAAGCTTGTAGGCTTCAAGTTAGTAAAAGGGGTTTAGGATTGTGGTTTGGGGAAGGTTAAAATGTACCTGCTAAACCAAAGACATGAAAACATGCTCATAATACGTTTTTGACATTTTGTTGTATAGCTACGTTTTCTTTAAAGACTGGGCTGTTTTTACACATGTAAGTACCAAGAACCAGGCGTTAGGATCAGTTACAATAGGGCATTCTTTCCTCAGGAACATTCACCTTCTTGCATAACAAACTACTTCCAGTCCAAGAGACAATTACTCACTCTAGAGCAAGAGTCCTGGTCCCCACATTGAATGGCTTAGTTCCCAGTCTATATGTATAGGAGCACATATCTAAAAGGGACAAGAACTAAAAAAGTTACAGGAACAGCAACAAGTTCCTACAGCGCAAAAACAACTAAGGCACACTGAGTATCTTTGTTAAAACCGTATTCAAAGACAATTTGAATGGAAAAAAATATATCTAAAATATGTATCTACAGCTATGTGAACTACTTTTCTCTTGGCTGTTTTTTCAATGGAAACAGCCAAGAGAAGGTCCTCTTCTAGATCAAATAACTTCCATTTTGTAGGCATGCAATCCTGCTAAAAGCAAAGACACAGTTTTGTATTATGTGTTTGATGCGACAAAGAAATCTAAACCACAAAAACATTCTTTTATTCAAGTTTATTTTTGTTCAAAAGTTACACAATGCACCTTTAGTGCACCTATTATGTAATTTTTATCCATGTCCTTACTGTATGCACACATCCTCAGCTTACTACAAGTTTTATTCAAATTGATTCATACTTGTTTGAGCAGTCTTGAATTGTCCTGCTGCTGAGAGTGTTGAGAAAATTCCAGTTTTCACCTTCCACCCATCCCTGCATACGTGTCTGTATTTCCTTGCGATTACTCAAAACAACAACAACAACAACTTTGGTTTAAAGTAAGTCATATTGGGTTCAAATGTGTTATGCAGCTAACAAGTATTTTAAATGTGCAGCTTGTTAAAGTAAAGTTTGACATCAGATCTTTTCTGCCTTACATAGGTCATGGTTTAAATAATAAAAAAAAAACCATTAGGTCTCTTTTAAAGTAACCGTATAGAAGGCTTCAAATGTGTCATCTCAACAGTGTTTTCGAACAGTATACGATTACATAGACAAATGAGGGATGACACAATAAATACACTTTCTCCAACAAACACAATTTCTATTAAGTTGATGTTTTTATTGCACAGAAACACTTTGAAAAGCTCCCTTATAACACCCAATATTTGGACTTTGTTAGGGTTACCTGGAGAAGTCATCACACATATGTTGTTGGAGAATGTTCAGACGTGTGGTTCTGTTTCTATGGCATCATGCATGTGACATACACAAGGTTACACAATGTTACTTAAACATGAGCAGACCTACATTTCTGACTACACTACTCACTCCTCTGGCCTCCTCTTCCTCTCTTCAGAGCGTGTTTATGTGCAGTGGGAAAATTCCAGTGCTGTGCTCCATGTGGTTGTGGTTTGAGGGGCACACTAATGCACTTGTGACGCAACACACTGGAAAAAAGCTTCCTGCAGGTTGTGTACAGGCCAGAGGAGGAAAAACATGGTCCGAGATGGGACAGGAGGGACTCAAATGCAGCAATGGTGCCATCTGCAGGTGGATTTAGATGTTGTAAGAGGACACACTAACCCAGTTTTATTCCAGAAATGTCTTGTGAATAGTAAAGTGTCTCAGTTAGCATTACAATCTCAGAGAAAGGTCCAATGTCTGAAGTTAAAGTTGCTTGATTCTAAGATTTGAACCTATTTTCAAGCATTTTGACTAATTTAATCTTGATTTATTGTAGAGACATAGATTATTTTCCTTGTTTCAAAGTGTTTCGAACTGATTTCAAGACATTGCTTCTTTTTTCAAGCCAAATTATTTGTCAATGGGTTAAGGAAACTGTTTTTACCCAAGTGGCACATTTTTTCTTCTTCTTTTAAGCCAAATTCCCTTTAAACCAGTTCAAATGTCTTGAAACCAGTGTACTATTCTACATTACATAAGCAATGAAATCTTATACAGTAAAAACGGGTCAAATCTGGATTAAAATTTCTGATTCCAAGGCATTTTAAGCAAGTCTAGATTCATAGTGTTTGTAGTGCTGCAGGGTATACAGTGGGTAAGGGGTAGAAGTGTTTAATTTTAACAATAGAGCTAGACTCAAATGTGCATGAACCCTAAAGACAGTTATTAGTGGGTTAATGAGCAAGGAAATCAAAAAGCTATAATGTGTTCACTATATGTTCACGTTATGTTCATGTGATACAGAATGTACTGCGATACACAGGATGTTAATTAAGTAATGCAGTATTTTTACATTACCATGAAAATATATGTCAGTGTGTATTGTAATACCACAGAAATTCTGCAGAAAATTCAAATGTTGTTTAAATGAATGACTGGGTTGTAATACGTAATATCTTTTCTATGGATCAAATTTGGTTCTGATTGGTTATGAAACGTTTAGTGTTGACACAATCCTGACTGTGACATACAAATGTAACAGAGTCTAAAACCACATTTAAATGTTCTTTAACTCTGCATTGTATTCATATATTACAGGTGGAGAAGCTGATTTTCACACATGATTTCGATTTTGAATCTGACAGTTTCCTCTCATAAATCTTTTTCACATGATAAATATTGACATGTATTCATTTTGTTTCTAATTGTGTCAATTTTTACAAACAACAAAGTGAAACTGGAGGGACCACCCCAAGCACAACCAATCAAAGCGCTGCTTTTGGCTGCTGATTGCAACTGAAAATCTTTATTTGATTCAGACAGTACACTGTGGTCTCATTTTTTAAAAAAAGCGGTGCATTTATCATTTACCTTTTAGTAAAAGCACAAAGTTACTAATTATTGCAATCCATGTGTTATGATACAGTACAATACAGCAAATTGTATCACGATAGATGGCAAAACAATTTATTGTACCTAGAAATCAATCGGTACAATGATTAGTTATCATTTGAGCTCATAGAATCAATAACTAAAGTATTTTAACCCTTAGATGCATGGCCGACCAATACCTACACTCTTCCATGAGTGGGGTCGAAAATGACCCCACTTAGAATCAAAGCATATTTGCAATAACACTTTAATTTTTATTAAAGATGATGATTTTATTATATTTTAAACAACAAAAGAACATTTCTTTTCACATTTGGTTAAAAAAATATCAAAATCCATTTTGTGACTGTCAATGTGATTATGCAAGACGCACAAAAATACAACTAAAACTGGGGACTATAACATTGTCCACGCACATGGACACACAGAAAAAGTGTTCTCTTTTCTCACTGTGTGCAGCTTTTGGCCGTGATCAGTTCACAGGAATACTGCTTTGTGGTCCTTGTTCTTGGACAAATCTGACATCTTTGTCTCTTCTGTTGGCCCTGTGAGCTTCTCTCATGTGTGTGGACTGCGGATTTTGTCACTAAACACCTTCCCATTCCTAAAGTGATGTAGGTTGGTAGGTTTGGGTTACTTTCCAGTGAGGAGTCACAAACTCCTATGACAGTTCTGTGAGAAAGCATGGCCGTGCGTTGGTGAACCTTACATGTGTGATGCTGAGTAAAAATGACCTTCTGACTGCAACATCAGATGTTTAAGTGCCACA
Source organism: Mugilogobius chulae (assembly GCA_038363315.1). Lineage (NCBI taxonomy): Eukaryota > Metazoa > Chordata > Actinopteri > Gobiiformes > Gobiidae > Mugilogobius > Mugilogobius chulae. The sequence continues at coordinate 7,763,402 of CM076400.1, forward strand.
GTAAATGTAAACCAACAAGTACAATTGATAAGAATCAAATTTCCTAGGGGTTACCCCTGAGATTCCATAGGAAATGACTGGGGTCGTTTTTGACCCCTCTCTTGGAAGAGTGGGTAGTGATACAAAAGATGACATTTTTTAAAAAGTATATAGACAAATGTTTTAATTGCGATGGCCTCATGTCACAAACAAGTTTGTCGAGGAATAATTGAAACATGAAACTGAAACTACAATTAATTTCAAAGATATCTCAAAATAACAACACCTGGGGTCATTTTTGACCCCACTTATGCATCTATGGGTTAATCAGCTTGAGTGGGAGAGAGAAAGAGAATGAGCTTTAATAAAAATGTATGTTATTTTGTAAACTGATCTGCCAGTTACATTTCCCAATATTTGTGAATTCAAAAACTCCACAGAATCTATGGGTTCCCTCCAACCTTGGGTTTGCATTTTGGGATTCCAGACGATCACAGCAGCTGACCAGTCACAGAACAGGAGCTGCTTTGTTTCTGAATGTTTATTGTTTTATTTTCCACCATTCATGTTTGCTAAGTTAACAATCTTATGTTGTCCTCCTGTTGTTGTTATTCTGGACTATCCAAAAAGAAATTAATTTGAGTAACTAACCAATCACAACACAGTAGCTGACCAATCACAACACAGTAGCTGACCAATCACAGTGCAGCGGTCGGAAAGATGACTGTGATTTAGCAAAAACTGTTTTTCTTTGCATGTTCCAACATTTTGACCAATCAGCTTCAAATGTTTGTTTGTTCATCCAGAGAACTGACGGAAACAATTTGTTTGATTCATATTTAGGAGCTAAAAAGCCGATTTAAAAACACTTCTTTGATTTGTACCCAATTTTGATTCTGATTATGAAATTTTGATAAATTGAATATCTATAGAAATCATTATTCATATATTTCACCAACATTGAAATAGTAATCTACATTTTAAGTAGTATTCTGTGCCTGCCACCACTATTGTGTTCTGAAAGTGTGCTATTGTGCGAGACACTTTTCTCTACAGACTGTGAGAAACGTTGAAGGTGAGTTTGGGACAGATGTGACTCACCATCTCCAGGCTGTGACTCAGAAGAGAACTGTTCCATCAAACTTGTTGAGGGTCTGGTGATGTGCTGCCAACAATAGTTCAACCTGGACAGACTCAAACAGACAAACTATGTGAATGATGAAAATATTAATACATGTTTTTACTATTGGCTAAAAAAAAAAAAATAATAAATCAAGAGAGCTGGAAGCTGATTGGATGAGCTGTGCAGGGGTTGAACCATGGACCAGGATGTGATTGGGTTTGAGATGACTTACAGAAGATGAGTGATGAGCAGATATACATAGTCTGTCAGGCTGAAAATTCACTCCATAGCTCAACAAATCTGTGTTTTAAGAAGAAATTAGAGTATTGAGACAAGGTGCTGTACAGTTTATAATTTGTAGAGCCTTTCTAACATCTTACATAAAACAGATATGCAACTCCTGAAATGTTACATTTGTCGTGTCTACTTATCAGTGTTAGATAAATGATGTCTATGTACAGAGAGCACAAACCCCTCATTCCAGTCTCACGAATATCGTAAGTAAAACTCCATTCAGGTGCTCCACATATCCATTTAGTGTCAGCCAGAATTGTAATTTTGTATAACAAAGTTGATCTAAAGTAGTTGTTTCCTGATAGGTCAGTTCTTCCTCGACAACTGTGTTTTCAGCTCAGAATGAAACAGCATTAGACATGAAAGCATGTATGCTTAAGAATATAGTTGAACTATTGTATTCTGTTGTTCTTGTCGTCTGAAATGAGGGTCAGTGACCTCTCCTTCTTGAATATTAAAACCAATAGGTATTTAAACAGTGCAGTGTTTGTATTGATCATGCATTATAGCCAAAGAGGATACATAAAGAAAGGAACATGCAGAACAAGCAAGGTCATGGTGTTATTAAAGAACTCATTGACTGCACATAATACAAGGTTCGGGTTGATTAAATATTGATTGGTTAGTAAATGTCTCAACTTGTGTGGGTGGGACTTGGACTGGTTCCACGAGGAGTAAAGAGCTGAAGTACACAGCTGAAGAAAACACTTAACAGTAACCTGATCTCCAGTAACAACAATACTCTTAATTCTGTCATTTGGGGACTGAAATGAATCATTTCCAATACATTTTCCAAAACCTCTGATGATGGTAATCACTTTAAGTTGGCGTTCATGTTGCTCTGCTGTGACATACCCAAGGTGAATAAATAAACCAAACTGCACAAACTGAGTGTTCATCACACAGGCAGTAACGTATTTCACGTAAGTATGCTGACATTATTCACAGACACTGTCAGTCGACTGAAAAAAGACTAATGAAGAAAAGCAACGGATCATTCAAACTAAATTAACAAGTTATGTACATTTTCAATTTGAATTTACTTTCCAAACAATCAGGAAAACAAAATCACTCTAATTTTACTGTAAGCTAACAGGCCTGTTTGCAGCGAGCAGGGGTTTCAAGCTGAAGTCGAGCTGTGGTCGAAAAGTCAAACTTTTTCAATGGCTGTTTGTAGACCTTACATTCTAATAGTTTCTAGGCTATATAGATTCTAATATAACCTCTACTATGTCCACATTCATTATTTTATATGGTATCATAATATATTGCTCCCATTTTGAACAAATTTCTTTTAATTTATATTTGTGTCTGTTTTTTGTTGTAGAAAGGTATCAGGTAAACAGTGGTAAAAAAAGAAAAGAAAAGAAAAACTACAACAGCACATCATTTCTCATTATGAAGGAAATCAGCAGAACTCTATTTGGTTTTCCCCTCACACCAATCGGACCAGTTTGCTCCTGTTTTATTCAAGAGAGTAAACCGATTATCCTGGAGAGACATGATTCTGCAGCATCAGGTTTAATAAATATAAGTATCAATTAATGTTAATATTGTTTATTATTGATAACTGTTTGTTAAATTCAATACATTTACACACCAGTCTTGTGTTAAAATGTAGTTAAACACTCTTTGCTCTTCCCAAGACTGATCAAACCAATATTGACATCAGATTCAAAGATTGCCCAATTGAAATTGTCAATGGACATCAACTTTTAGGCTTCTGGATAACTAAAGACCTTAAGTTTGATTCATTATTGAGGAAACTATTGAGGAAACTGATTACCAAAGGTTGAAGCTAGTTCCTTTGAAACACAGAAGAAACTTTGCCCTGATGTGTTACGGCTATAAATTGCTACATGGACTACTGCCGCAAGATCTTTCCTCAACTCGACTGTAATAAAACAGACTGGAATTTTAACAAGGAAAAAAGCTCTTGTTCAACCCAACATATCATATCCTACCAGAACTTTGGATCATTCGCCCATCCTTTTCTCAACAAACTTTAAATATTGGTCAGGAAAAATCGGACTGTCCTGCCTTAGAGTCTTTCAAGAAAAACCTTTGGAAAACAAACAAAAAGATTTGATCTTTCATTGAAGTCGAACTGCAATCGGTCGCCCATTTGGTTTTCTGAAAACCAGTGTATAGCTCCTCAATTGTTCTGCCTAGGGTTACATGTGCTTTGGGGAATTAGCTTAAATTGAGCTACATCCAACATTTATCTGAACAAAGGTTGAGATATGCAGAACATTTACCAAATTTTCATTTATTCCAACAATTTTCAGACTCTTTCTCAGAACAGCTCACACAGCTCTCATTTATGTTCAGTTATGTTCGGTTTAGTTTGTTTCTCCACAACTCAGTCTCACTGAATTGTGTAGATATAACACGATGGTACATTTTCAAAAGGAGTACAAATGGCACGATAAACTTTCCGTGCCATTTATACGCCCTACGGTCCTATTAAAAATCAACGCTTCCTTTAGTCGTGCCGCTCCAGCCCAGTCTCCGAAGAAGACGTAGAAAAGTTTTCAGGTTTTTTTTACATCAATATGTTACGAAAAGCCCAAATGTAAAACAACCACAACTTTTGGTTGAAGCCACCCCAGCAAACATCGTATGTGGGCCCCATGTGGTTATATCTGGGCAGTGTGGGCTTCACATGGGCATGGGCTGTGAGTGTGCAAACCCAGGTAGGCCCACTTGTTTGTTATAGTGGGACCCATGTGGGCATGAAAGCATAGGCCCCATTTTGGGGCATAATGGGGTGAATGGGCATGGGCTACAGGTGGGGGAATTTATGTGGGCCCCACATGTATCAAGCCCATGTAAGCCCATATGTGCCCCACATGGGCCCCATAATAAAATGTTATCTGGGATATGACTTACCCATATTTTACCCACTTCAGCCAAAGTTTGAGGTTGTTTTATGTTTGGCTTTTCGTAGCATACTGACATAAAAAAAGGATGTGAAAACGTGCTTAACCTACGTTTTTCACATTGTTGTATATTGTTGTAAATCTACATTTTCTTCTGAGACAGTGTTGGTTTAATTAGGTGTTCTTATTTTTTTCAAAATCAGACTGTTTAGGAGGATTTTTTCAAAGAAAAGAATGTCTCTGCATAATCTCTATCTAGGCCTACAACCTGCAAATTTGTGAAACCGCAGAATGTTTGGACATGTTTTGAAGAATGAGGTTTAAAAGCTGCACTCGTGGGCTCTTAACAGCTCTGATAATCACTCCCACCGCAGGATTACGACAAACAGATGTGGCTAATTCAAATGAGAGCGAGGTAACGGTGCCAGAACGTAACAGCAGTCCAATCAGAGAAGCGTGGGTGTTCTCTGTGATGATTGTATAAACAGGCAGTTGAGAATCATGGAGGGACGCCCGGCATTTAAGCTAGCATTGAAGTTAGCCACAAAGTCACATTTACCTATTGTTGTGTTTAATGTAGCTACGTACAAGTGTGTGCTTTTATCAGGGAGCGTCAGGTCAACCGCCACCAGATGTCAGCATTTCTCTGTGTGCAAAGTAAATGGTAAGTCTATTTATAGAGCGCTTTCTACTTTCAGCATCAAAGCGCTACATGTGTACGCAGACACTGAGGCAGTGTGGGTTAAGTGTCTTGCCCAAGGACACAACGACAATCTACTCCTGTCGTCCCACTGTGGCACCCGATGTTCCAGCGTTCTCCCATCCAAGTACTAACCAGGCCCTTTCTTGCTTAGCTTCTGAGATCTGACAGGATCAGGCTTTGAAACAGGTATGGACAAATGCAGAAAGTGGTCTGAAGTTTATTTGATACATTTGGCATATACAATCAATGAGACATGTATGCAATGTAAACATGCAAATATAATCATGTCCACAAAAAAAATGTCTAAGTGGATAATACGAGAGACAGAGAGAAAAAGAGAAAGCAGATAGAAAAGAGAGGCAAAGAAGATAGAGAATGAGAGAGCAAGAGAGGAGAAAGACAAGAGAGAAAGAGAGAGCGAGAAGTAGACAGAGAAGAGACAGAGAGAGAGAAGAGAAGAGACTAGAAGAGGGAAAGAGAGAAAGAGAGAGAAGTAGACAAACAGAGAGAGAGAAACAGAGAGAGACAGAGAGCAAAGAGAGAGAGAGGACGAGAAGAAGAGAGGAAAAGAGAACGGAGAGGAGGGAGACAAAGAGAGAGGGATAGAAACAGAGAGGGAGGGAGACAGAAAGAGAGAGAGAGAAAGAAAGAAGGAGGGAGAGAGAGACTGAGACAGAGAGTGAGATAAAGAGAGAGGAAAGACAGGGAGAGAGAGAAAAGAGAGAGATCGATAGACTTACATCAGTCTGGTCCTATTGAGCCTTATTTAGTCCAAATTTGGATTTATGTCATGTTCAATGGCTTCAATGTGAAAGCTGCTTTTCTCCTGGTGAATGTGCATGTAAACTAGTGTCATAATCTGTAATGATCACTAGAGGGAGCCATTACTCCATCTGGCTATATGAGCTTGTGTCAGAAACACAAGAGCAACAGTGTAATGAGAGTCACCCGTTTACAACTTACATAACCCTACACACTGTCTTTGGGTTCTGGGTCTGAAAAGCTGCAGATGAATAGGAGTAATTACACTTCTATGGATGATGGCAGTGGGTTTCTGTGTCGTTCTGTTTTGTGTTCTACGCTGCAAAAATCATACAAATATTCATGTGAAATACCAACTTTGCCATACACAAACCCTGAACATGTCGCCTTTAGACCTGCAGCTCTGAGTAAGGAAGGACTAATCCTGTTCAAATGAGAGTTTGGTCCAAGAGTTGGTCATTTTGCTCTCTCAGTATATTGGCTTTCATGTTGAAACTACAAAATGGCCCAGTCTGCTTTTAAAGAGTTTTATTGTTTTATTTTAATTCACTTCATCTATAAAGTTTTAAAAATGCATGTTTCTACATTGGGTGTTCAACATTACTTCATTCAGCTCCTGCACCACCAAACATTACAGTCTTGGACCTGCAGAAAGATTGGTTAATATGTCATTCTAATCTTGATTCAATTAGTTTGAACATTTTGTACAAATTGTATTATTTTGCACATTTTTTAAATTCCTATTGACAGTCGTCTGCCTATAAACTGCTCATAATTATTGAATTAAACATGTTTTTTGTATGTGTTTCTCCCATTTATAGCACACCCCTAAGGCAGGCTGTCAAACATGCCGCCCAAGGGCCAAACGTGGCCCCTAAGAATGTTTTATGTAGCCCCCATGATGATTTTTGATAATTCTTGATAATGGGCCGCTGTGTAATAGTGCAAATCATACTTCTATCTGACTAAACAAAAATGCACTGGAAAGCAGCAAATTACAAACAGTTTGTCCAAATGTTTTCTTAGGATACTCTGCACAATCAAAATAATGTAATGTAAAGTAATTTAAACTAAATGTGGTCACGTGTTATAGTTATCTTTAAAAAGCCACATTTGTCATTATAGGTCTGTCTATATTTTAAAAAGTGCCTTCAACCTGCAACTCTGACAAATCAATTCGCTCACCAGCTCCATTTGAGTTTGAAACCCCTGCCATAGGGTCTATAAAATCTCTTAAATGCATTGGAACACAGCAAATTTCATAGAATTTGTTCAAATTTTCCAATTGAGCAAAGTCTGAGCCTACTTTTTTGTCTTTTATGACATAAAAAAAACAATTAACTAAAATATGTAGTATTATGCTTGAGGCTATTAACCTATTAACCAGCTCCAATTGAGTTTGAGAACCTTGATGTTTCTGATTTTGCTGATCCTGAAATGTGCAATTTTCCACATGAAATGAACATTTGTACATTTGTACATCTCTGTAAGTAAACAAATCGATTTTTTACTCTGTTAGCTATAAATATGTTTTCCACTTCACCTACATTGCCTTCCATTGAAACCGAAATGTGCAGTATCTTTACTTTGTAATTACATCACATCGAAGAATCTGAAAATCCGACCACTTCAAACTGCACTCACCCCATCAGACCTCTCCTCTGGACACAGAAGCACATTTCTCTACACTTGCCTGACATTACTGCGGTCACTACTAAACTTTAATTTCTCAATAAACATCCCCATGTATCTTGACCCAGCGCCACATTCCGACACCACTCTCCACTTCCATCTTAAAATAAATCCACTCCCTAACCATCTGTCCTTTTATTCCTCCTTTAACTTGCCTCACTTAACTTGCCGCTGCCCTCACTGTGTCATTTGCAAAGAAATTTTTTAACCATTCACCTTCTGCCTTCAAAACCACTCCTACTTTTTCCTCTATACACACTTAAAACGAGCGCAATATGGTTCGGGGAGGGTATTGACTTGCATCCAAACACTTAATTCAATTTGTCAATGCCACGCGGGGGGGCTAATTTGTGTTAATGAGCAGTAATAAAGTCATAGCTCTCCAAAGGGGCGTGTGGAAGCGGGGGAAGTCGCTATTGACGCGGCCCTACTTCATGCGTACGTCCCGAAAAGAAGTCAAAAATCTGTTCTTTTCATTGTATTGTGAGCCTAATTAGATGGCTTTTGTTGGGGTAATATTGTGACCATCTGGACGCAGGGTGTTTAGGGTATAGGGGGGTGATTCGGGTGTCCAGGAATAAGGGTAACCTCCTCGTCTGTCCTCCCCCGGGTCAATAGCTCCGGACGGGGAAGGTTGTGTTAGAAGAGGAGTCCTTAGAAACATGTAGAAGTAGAGAGAGATTGATGGGTTAGGGAGAATAGGGGTGTTGATGGAAGTGAAGCTCCGCCCACTTTTAGAAGAGTCAGATTGTAGCAGAGGAGGGGGCAGTCTTGACTTGTCTGGAGGAGGAGGAGGTTTGTGGAGAAGGACAAATGTTGTATGTGGGTCACATCAGAAGCGACTTCTGTGCGGCTCAAGCAGCCGTGTGACAGTGCTGTAAATAGTTTGCACAAGTTCATATAAAACCTGGCAATAACATTTTATATGTGAACAAATAATAAGATAACTGCTTTAAAATTAACTTTTTACATATTTTATTCCTTATCGTTGCTTCCTCATCATCAGGTGAAGTGCAGAACAGTGTTTTCTAAGCCCCAAAAAACTCTGTTGTATGTCCCTTATTTGTGATGCCACAAGGTTTCTGTCATATAGAGGGATTTTTGGTTGACATCACTTTCCACCCTACTGCACAAGCGTTATGCAAAAAGACCCCTCTCCATTTGCTTAGCTGGGGAAACTCCTTGAATAAAAAACAGGACGACATCATTCATTCATTTCATTCACAAATGTTGATTTAGCAGCATAGCTTTTGTTTTCACACAGTGATAAACTCTTGTAGTTGGTTGACAACGGTGCTTTTCGACATTGTAATTACAATGTGAATAGTTTCTGCTGCGACAAAAAGATGAATCAATAGTAAATTGCCTTACTGAAAGCTGGACACTGTATATACAACTTTGCCTGACCAGCCAGTCCCTAGTCCCTTTGACAAACACTACAAAGACGTGAGGGTCTGGAACGTGAGGGTCTTTGCGAGCCAATCACAGAAAACCCGGAAATTCTACCTTCTAATTTTCAGTATGAAGCCTCACGGTTTGCTGCTCACGTTTTAAGGAAATTAATACGTTCATTGTTCAAAACCGAAGCAAGAGCAGAATCAGCTACGTTCGCCATCTTGAAAAATTTGCCGGGGAAGTTTTGGCCGAGGCTTAGGTTTCAGACCCTTCTGCATTCAAACAGAATGTAACAGAATGTAGGAGGGGCTGACTGGTCAGGCATTATACAACTGTCTTTACTGACCATTGTAAGGACTGCAGATAGAAATTAGCTTCCAAGCTCTAATCTGGTACAACCATCTTTGTCCCTCTAAATAAATAAATAAAGAAGAAGCTGTAGGTTGCATGTAATACTTTGAACGTAATAGAAAGTTCCTCATTTTTGATGTTCTTACCTGGACGTCTTTTAAGTCCATCACACAAAAAGTTAAAGAAAATGCTTCAGAGGAGATCCATAGGTAAAGGAACATGTGCTCTTCAAGGGCCGGGATCTGGAGCTAAGTGCTATACTAATGCAAACAGTTTAAAACACAATCAACAAAGTACTAATTACTATGATACTTAAGGGTGAGAGCTGATTAGCAGTCACAAAAACAAAATAAAATAAAACATGTGTTCATGTCTGTGGTTTTGTGAAAATGGAACCAATAGACTTTCATATGTTCTCAATTCTCAGTTAAAAAAAAAAAAACTTTAAATGTTTAAACCCTACTTTACTAGTGAAAGTTTTGTACTCCAATTTAGACTCAGTAAAAGTTGTATTCAGGTTGATATGAAATAGTGATTACTAAATAGTCTACATGAGTGATCTGAAGCTTGTGTGTGTGTAAAGCCCCAGCCTCAGAGTGACCCTGAACAGTTGGTGACTGTGGCTGCTTCACGCCTCTTCAGCACTCCCACAAAAACATCCATCAGCCCTGAGAGAAGAGACAAGAGGACAGACATGCTCAGAAAGACTGTGGTCACAAGTTCAATACACAACAGACCATCAGCTAACAACAGTATTCAACACAAACTGGAAGAACTGTTGTAGAACTTTTCAACAACAATGGTAGGTAAAAACAAGTTGAACCTTGTTTGGATAAAACACATTCTTTGTATGATTATTTGCTTTTGAGTACCTTTGACTTCTATTTTAACTTCATCAGTCAGGTCCCTATTTCCCATTACATGCAAATTAAGAAGCTGTAACAATTTGCTGGCAGAAATGTTCAGAAGGAGCTGAGATTGATTTATAGACATAAAACATCACTTGAGATTTCTAGTCTGTTACAAATTTGGACATTTTGAAACAAAAAGTTTTATGTGAGTGTCAAAGAAACAGTGAAGATGACCTATTAATGAAAGAGGGAATGAAGTTTAAAGCCATAACACTACTTTGGAAAGAAATGTCACAATGTCACATTTTCAACCCAGTCTTCGGAGAAAACATACAACAAAATGTCAAAAATGTAGGATAAGCACATTTTCACACTTTTTTTTTACGTCAATAAGTTGCAAAAAGCCAAAATGTAAATAATACAAATGTTGAATATAAATTTTTTAAAGTAAATTAACTACAATTTATTTTTAACTTGAAGTGTTAACTTTGCACTTTTGTTAATTTATTTTTTTTCAATTATGCAAGACAAATTTTCCAAGTTCCAACTTTTTATCAGGGTCAAATGTATAATTTTTTTCTGAAGGTCCAATATGAATGATTTGCAATGTGTCGAGGGCCAAGCCTTCTTTTATGTTACATCTAAAAAGTTTATTTGTAATAATAGTGACTAAACTGTATCTTATTAAACATGTTTTTGAATAAACTTGATGTTATGTACTTTAACACTTGTTTCAACCCCAAAAAACAAAACAACTTCTACACTTTTTTTCACAAAGCTTTTGCTTGGATTACTGTCTCCTACATTTGTACCTTAATCATGAGAAGAAGTGTTGAATCCTCTTCTTACGTCAAATGATAATCTGTTGCTCTCAGTACCTTTTGCCCACACAGAGCTAAGAAAGCGTTTTGCTTGGAATACGTTGAGAGAGACTGGAAACTGTTCTTGTCCTAAATGCCTTTAAAACCAAACTGAAAGGATTAGAGACTGTTTATTTTAACCTGTGTAAATAATGTCTATGTATAATTTATTTGTTTGTAATATATTGAGTTTTTATTCTCTATTGGACTTTCCTGGTTAAATCAAGGTTAAAAAAATTTATCAAACAGACACACTTTTTCAGACCAAAGTAAACCCATTGGACTCTGAAATTGGCCCCCAGGTTCCCCTTTGAGCACCACTGGATTAACCTAATAATCTTGACATCTCCACTGTTATAGAACTATGAATCTTCCAACTTTTGGTGAATCTCGCTTAATCAATTGGAAGAGTGGTAAAATGGCTTTCGACGAACTAATCGTTATGAAAAATTTTGATTTGATTTAATTGAAAAAATATTTTTTTGGAGGAAAGGTTGCTTTCATAGCATCTTATTCTGTCCACCAATCCCAAAAGCCAAACTACGGTGTGGATTTCATTAAAAGTACAACAAACATCATCTCAAATAATCAAACCTCAAAACACCAAACACTGATTTCATCCACGAAACCCAACATTGATGAAAACCAGACCGCCTTGCCTCCAAAAACACCTCATACATCTACATTTCTGCCCGGGATGTCGCTCTGTAACAGTTCTTGCATGCCATCCATCTCCGCTTGTGCGCCCGTAAGCCAACATTCTGACATAATTCTCCGTAGCTGCCAACTCCAAACTCCTGCTCACCCTCACCCTCGGCATCGCCTTCCAAACCTATTGTTTTAGCTGCGAAAGTTTGCCTTGGAATCACAACTTGAGTGCGCGTAGCTTATCCAAAATTCCCCCTTAATCCCGCGCGTCAAACTTCATTAGCTCGTTTGATTTATCTTCGTCGGACCACATGTTGCGCGCGTAGTCTTCGTGTAATGGTCTTATTAAAAGGGAAGGTGCGCGCCAACGAAACTGGACGGAGTGTTGATAGCCAAAAATTAGGCTTGAATGAAATCAGAGAGCATTAAGGAACCTATTAGTCCTTGTCATGTTCTTGTGGGTAGTACAATAAACAGCAGTAATAAGCAGTAATAGCAACCATCGGGGCTGCAATCATGCTAACAATTGGATTTCCCACGTTGGCCCACATCAGAGCGGATCCGCTGTTGATGTAGGTGTGTTTAATCTATCCATTATGGAAGCTGTGAAGTGAGGTCGGGGCGCTGTGAAAACATTTGTGGACCTTTCCGCACGTGTCAGATCTGCAAAAAACGCAGGGTTTAATCAGCTTATGAGGTGTTTTTTTTTCAAACTGTACACAGCAGCGTCACAGCGGCAAAGTATTTGGGTCTTTGCAGTGGATGCTATTCAATTTTTGCTTCCTTAAAAAGTAAACAAGCAGAAATATTTCATTGTTCATTTTTATATTTTTGTTATATGTGTAAGTGTTTGTTCCTAAACTTTGTGATCTAACAATGTGGATGTTTAAACACCTGGGTCCTGTGGTTCTACCTTTCACATGCCCCGAAGATGACCCTATGCAGACAAAACACATGAGCAAGTCCACACTTTCAATAAAGGACTTTTAATTTGTTAATCGGAGTGCCTTGAATTTTCTCTTTTTATTATTGCTACGTTTGACAATTTGATCCTGTATATCACCTGATTTTTTAAAATAGATTTTTTACATTTTTAGTTCCACTGGAGAACCCAACTTAAATAAATAAAATACTTTTAAAATTCTTACATCAGACCCTACTTGAGCCTGCAATCTGCTTTAAGTACTTGACGAAAAGTAACCTAGTTCTACCAGATTGATTTTAGCAGTATTTGTGATTTTCCCAAAATGTTAAGAATCTATTTGCAGAGTCTTCTCCTGTAAAGTTAGAAACAGCTGTGGTCGCCAGACCAGTCATTTGTGAACAGGAAAGATGTCTGCTTTTCTTTCAGCTAGAATAAACAGAAACATGAAACTCACTATGACGTTCTAGTTTTTCTGAATAACTTTTAGTGGAAGTCCATGCAGACTGATATTGTGTAGATTTGCTGGTAAAGTCACCCCTAAAATGAGAGCCGCCTCGTGTTTCCATAGAAGTAGTTTTCCTTTGGTCCCATTGTAAAACAAATGTATTTCCCATTAGTTGAAAGTATAATTTTCACTTTCTATTTCTTGGGACTTTGTCAATTTAATTTATGCAGTTTGGAATTTTAATAGACAGCTCATACTGGAACCAATAAAACAACTGGATCAAGGATTAAAACAGTTCCAAAGCGCAGTAACATAAGTAAAGTGTGCGTGATGAGAGAACAATGAAAGTTATGATCGGCAGAGTCCACCACTAGATGTCACTATAGAAGGAATGTGTTGCACTGTGACAGTTCAACAACACTAATGATTAACACACAGCTCCTGTGTGAGCTGAAGTGCCTTTTAGTGACTTTGGTTAAAATGAGAGACTTACAAACTAGACATCAAAGTGGTTCAAAAGGGAAAATGAAAGTGTTGTTTTGTTTGCTCTATATAATAATTGCACATGGTAAATACATGAATACAGGCATTTTTGTTAAACATTCAGTAAATATATGCAGCTTTCTTCCAAGACTTATTAAACATATACATATATTTATTTTTGATGTAGGTGGTTTAAGATAAGGTTTGACCATGGAACATAAATATAAGGTGTTAAAAACAATTAGCAAGGACATTTATATTTCTGCCTTGAAAAAATGCTATGCTTAGATATATTGTCAAGGCATTAAAGTAAACTGTTTTTGGAGGCCCTCAACACAGGCCACAGATAGAGGTCTAAAGAAGATAGAGCTTTAAGTCAATTCTGGATGTGAGAAACACTTCATTTCATTTATTTGAGCACTTGATGCATTTCATTTGCCTGCACAACAAGAAAAGAACAGAACAGAAATATGTATTGTCAGTGTCACAACGTACACAACGTAATTACGTTTGGTGTGAGCCTTTGGGCCGCTGCATCTTTTGCGCGCCGCCACTCGCTCTTCTGAACATGAACTGCAAAACAAACAAACAAAACAAAATAATAATAATAAATAAATCATTAAAGGTGCACAAACCAGTTTGTTTCTTACAATTCAAATTTTTACAACATAAATCATAATTATTCTGTACGACATTCTATACAGTTAATTTATCATTTTGTTGATCTTATTTTAACTTGACTGGTTCCCCAACTCTGTTTTTATTTTCTAACTAAAATTAATTACATTTTCTATATGTACATTATTATTTACCTTCTGTTTCATTGTACACTTGACTGTCAAAGGTGCTTTACCACACTTTTTTATTGGTTGGAATTCCATTGTTGCTCAAGAGCATGTTTAAAGAATACAACACCACAAAAAAAATGCATTTTTCTCCTTTAAATTGCCATTATGACAGGGTTCAATTCCTGCTGGCTCTGAAAGTTGTAAAAGTTCTTCACATTATGCTATCAAGCTCAAAATGCTTAAGGTATCAAAAGTTATGTAGGGCTGTACATAACATGTTTTTTTTTTTTTTTCATTGTGCAATTTTTTTTCTGTATTTATATTTGGCTTAGTTAATTAAAAATCAATACCAAATACTTCTGTGAGTTTTATTCTAACAAAAAGCGTCTCCTTTCCCTCCTCGCTGCGGCGCACACGCAGACACCCTCTCTCCAGGCCCGGCGCATTCCTCCGCCTGCTCCGGGGTTCAAATAAACGCCAGCGCTGAACCATATTGCGCCCTCCCTCCTCTTCCCCACATCCTTTATTCACAGCCGCGTAATTGGTAGTCAATTTGAGCTCCCCCTTTGCCTATTGTGGGCACATTTTGCTCTGACAGAGTGCGGAAGATTAATGGCTACGAGCAGCCAAGGGAGGCTCGGCTCAGCAAGCATGAGCGCCCTAAATTCATTACACCAATTTCCCCCTGTCCTGCTCTCCCCGGCGCACAGCCACGAGAGAGGAGGAGAGGGGACCGGAGTGTGAATGAAAAGCAAGAAAAGCCGAGCAGTCAGATGGGGTGAGGGAAACAAAGGATTAGAGAGGGCCACTTCACAGGTTGGGGAGGCTTTAGTGTGGCAACTGGCGAGGAAAAGGCTGCTGGATGTCAATTAGATTTTTATTGAAGGAGTGGTTTTTAAAGTACAATACAAATGTAGAGAATAAACACGGTGGGGTGAAAAATGCATAAAAAGTGCGTGAACAAATACTTGAAAATAAGGAATGGAGAAAAAAAGAAAAAAACAAGGTGGGTTTTGGCAAAAAAAAAAAAAAAAAAAAAACTGCAGTGGTTTCAAGCTTTTTTGTCCCAAGTACATCCTAACTCAGACCTTGGCAAACTGCGGCTCGGGGGCCAAATACAGCCCGCGACCCGTTTCGATCAGGCCCCTGACATGTTTTTGAGAAACACAAATGCATGACGAAGCTTCAACTTGTGACATTTTGAGATTAAATTCACAAAAGTCAAAGCAAGTTTTACGAGATTAAAATTGTAATTTGGATCGTGGAACACTGTTACAAATATAAATATCTATTGTGTGTTTTTATGCAAACATTTGACCATCCTAGTCCAAGTCCTGATAATATTTAGCGTAAAATTATTTCTATTATTCTGTAGAAATGTGTTTGCAATTATGAGAATCTGTTAGACCAATGTTAGCAGTCCGGCCCTTCATCACTATTCTGGGTTTGAGTAAAAATATTGCCTGCCTCTGCCCTAACTTGTGCTTTCGTTAAACAAATGGGTTTTCTAGTAGAATACTGCCAATTATTGCTTTGTATTCTCTTGTTTTTGTAAAAGGATGGCTTTACTGGATGAATAATTCTGAAATTTTACCCCACTACAAAAAATGTGTGTTAATAAATGACATTATGCAACACATACATAAATAAATAAATACCACATGAAATGAAATGTGTTGTGTTTTATTGTCATAAAAGCCTATTCATTTGCATTTTGATGGGAGGTCAGTTTATAGCCTTCCTGAAAATTCTTTAGGTCAACTCTGTATTTCCTCCAGATCCTTCCATTAGCATTCTGATGACATAGCATTATAAAAGGTCTCTGTGGAGATGCAAGCGTTTCTTTGGCTGCACTGAAAACAAACTAGAAAATAAATGAATACACCTTACTGATAAAAAGCTTTGTTTTGTCATTATCCCTTTCTCCTCTCTTTGACAGTGACCTGTGCTCGTGCTGAGAGACTCCAGTGACCTTTGTTTGACCCCAGTTGTCCCACAGCTCACTCCCAGTGGTCCGCCTGATCTAGAGACTAACTGTATTAAAATGAAATCTTCAAACAATGTCATTAATTTTCTTTTGTATGCCTTTTCAGAGTATGTGTGTTATTTATTTGTTTTTTAATGAGTCTGACATTAAAAACAACCAGAATGCATTATATGACTTATCATTTGCTGTGAACACGTTTTGTTTGTATTTGAACAGACTGCAGAACTACATTATTAAAAATGTCATTCAACATTTTATATCCCAGATAAATACATTGTTGTGGCAGAAGGTGAATGTTACTGGACAGTTATTATTTATTTCACATCGCCATTGTATAGAAGAAAGTCTAAAAGCCAAACCACAGCCCCAAAACCCCCAAGCTCTCTATGTCAGTGGTTCTCAATCTTTTTCAGTCGTGACTCTCGTAAAAAAAACATAGTTCGTGACCCCTAAACACAAAATGTAGGCTACATGGTAAGTGAAAATATTTAGTCCTACGTTTAGTCACAAGCGTATATAACTAAACCCATCACTGCATTTGAAAAGTCTCAAACCTGTTTAGAATACGATTAATAGTATTATTGATATTCTTAGACAAAGTTTTTAGTAGGGGTGTCAAATTAGTGCATTCATTGAGATTAATTAATTACAGACATATTAATCGAGTAAATTTTTTAAATCGCATTAATCTATTTTGAAATCTTTAACTGGTGACGAGTAGCAACAGACAAAAATAAAGAAGCAGGCGAAAGTTATTGGACTGATGAATGAGAATTTTAGGTTTAAAAACTTCCTAAAGTCTTCATTTATTGCAGTATATGTATTAATATTTCCCATCTGCAACAATAATGTATATAATTAAATTGGATAATGGCAATATTTAGGTGAGATTAAAAATAGATAATTAGATTAATTAATTACAGATCATGAATAATGAATCTATTTTTTTAATCACTTGACAGCACTAGTTATTAGATTCTAATATAGTTAGGACTGGGCAATTAATCCAAAAAATTGAGAGATCGATCTGAATCAAATCAAATATTTAATGATTTGAATCGAAAGATCAAAAACCAATCCTTGTTAGTAAAAATGTGTGGTTTGGAGCAAAAGTCAAACACTGAGACAGAATATTGATCTACAGTATATAAGGTCAAAAAATATATAATTAATGGGACATAATAAAAGTTTTTGTTTTGTTAAATAAATGCCATGTTTTTGCTTTTGAAAAGGTTAAACAAAATCAAATCAAAAATCGAGATTGATCAGTATGAGTAAAAAAAAAATGGATTTGCATTTTTTCCCAGAACGCCCAGCCCTAAATATAGTATTCAGTGTATGTTGTATTTACAGAGGATATTGAAGGGAAACAATAGGAAGAAAAAACAATAAATTATATGTGGAATATTCTTAATAATCAACCACATTAGAGGTTCTATGATTTGCTCTTTGCTCTTCTGCATACCATCAATAACTTTTGTGATGGCTCACTTTTACAGAATCCAGCTGCATGAAAATCACTCTGTACAAAGTTTAAAAATGAACCTGAACACTTGAGTCTACGAGAGGAAGGGAGTGCAGTGAATCTGATACAAGCCTGTGTGGACATTGCACCATGGGTCAGTTCCAGTCTTTGATGGTGGCTGTAGTTTCCGCTGGGCCGTTCTCTCTCTAACCCTGGACTGAGTTTGCTTGTCCGAGCCTTTAAAGCTCTTGGCAGATTAACACAGCGACGGTGCGGTGTGGTTTGGTGTGCCGTGTAATTTATGTCCCGGCTCCAGCTCTGGGTCTCCACTCTGCACCTGTTCACGGCCCACATTAAGAGTACTTTCCATGCTTTGGTGAGATGGTGACAGCAGAGGTGAGGTACGCAGGTCAGGCTTTCAAAAAAAAACTGAGAAGTGTGGTTTTATTTCACTCCCATTCGGATCAAGACAAGAAAGAGAAGGTACAGGGGTAGGTAGAGGGCTAAGGGACACTTCCAGGCCAAGTTGTAACTCAAAAAGATTGAGATGGATTCAGTGATAGAAAGGAACATAAAAGGATTGTTTTCAGTAATGTAGACAAGGTGTGTCCTTTTGTTTAAATCAACTATATGGTAATGGAACTTTTACTCAGCACAACAGATTGCACCTGGGAACAGTTGGGTTCACATAGGGGCAAACAGAATTCGGGTTCTTGAAACTAGAATTGGACTCTTGACAAATCTGTAACTTTGGAACCTATGTGGGAACAAAAATGGTCATGATGTAAAATAACTTTTCTGGTGTCGAAGAATATCCAAGAATGTCTTAGTGTATTTTAATAACTACTCCATTTTGTGAGAACGGTGTAACTTTATCTTCATTTGTGACACATATGAACCGAGCCAGGTTACACTGGCCTAATTTAGTTGACCATCTCATTTTTGAGGGAGTTTTTTAGCTAACACTGAAAGAACAGAAGAAGTAATCTATTATGTTGGGTTATTCTGTTTAGGAATGAATCTTTAGTTAATTTAGGAAGGTTATGGTGAAGGAAATGGCTGAGTTATGGATAGGAAAATAGTTAGATATTTTACACAAGAAACAATACTCTATAGCACTAACCTTACATTTGCAAGGTCAGCCAAAAATATGCATTTCTCTAGTGCTTTGCAAACATGTGTGACTTACGATTAGATTGGAGGGTTTGTCATCAGGACCATTGGTTTGTATTAAAACAAACATGGCTGCATGAAGTTGTTGAGTGGAACTCTTGAAATGGTAAAAAAAAATAATAATAATACCAATAAATAAATATACAGTATTTAATTTATTTATTTTATTTTTTTACAGTAAAATGACTTAAAAGTTATTTCTCCCAGCACAGATATCTTGTTAACATGTCTACTCAGGTGGAAATTACTCCACAATATCCTGACTACATAATGTCCCAATGCCCTGTTTGTTCACCAAACTCCACTGAGTTCCTCTGTTGTTAGCATTGTGCCTAACTCCCGTTAGCATACTGACACGTCTCACTGTGGAAAAACTTAAAACACATCGTGCAGAACAATTTTGAGACTCGGTGTGCATCATGTGAGCTAAACATATAGACTGATGTAGGACGTTTAAAATGTGCGCAGTTTTGTAAGGAAGCAAAAATCAAGTATAGCACCTTTCATTGCATGAACAACATTTACAATAGATACACATATACTTGGGTACTTTTAGGGTTCAGCCTAGGGTTAGGGTTCTGGATGTAGAGCTAATAGATTGCCACTCAACATGATAATGCCCATCCACTGCAGCAAGACTATCGTAGCTTCACAGTGAACTTTTGGAATGATCTCCAAACTGTGGAAAAAACAAAACCGAGGTGTGTGCAACTGTTTTTAGCAGCATGTTATGCCAGATCTTGTACTGCATTTTCAGTTCTTTCTCAGTTTGGTTAACAACATAAACAACTTATTAAATGCCTTATTTTTTGTTTCCCCCATTTAGGATGATTAAGCATCAACCCATAAGACTCAGAGAGGTGTTTGAACACAAATTTAAAGAATTACCAACAAAGACATTTATGTATAAGTACTTCTACACCTGCACATCAGATAATAAAGCCTTCTCTCAGACCTTACCAAAACTAGACCGCTGTACTGAATATGAGAACCTCTCTCACATGTTTCGTGTTAGGGTCTCCCCGTGGCTGGGAAGAGCGATGGATGGGAAACCCTGCGAGTCAAGGGTGTCAATGCTGAAGTTTATTACAGGGCACCGGGCCAGGAAGTCGGTGGGTGCCGCGATGGGTAACAGCAAGTGTTCATAAAGATGTCACGAGAAAACTTCAGGAGACACCAAAACTCAATTGGAGCCAAGTCGCTGCCAGCCAGATGTGGAAGCATGAAGGAGCAGCTGGATCGCAACCTGCCGCAAACTCCACGCCAAATGTGCAGCTAACAGCCACGGACCAGCAGGGCTTTTGAAGTGCGTGCCAACATACGTCCAAAGCCTTAACGACTGGTAATTTATGACAACATGGTCCAGCACGGCTCCAGAGGTCAGAGACTTGTCCATTCGTATGTCTCTATGTCCTTTCAGATGTCTCCTTCTCACTTGTGTCTTTGGTGTATTTCTGCACCTGTTTAACACCTTGACTCTCTTTATGACCTTGGTGAGGCTGCTGTTAAGTGTTACTGTATAGTTTTTGGAGGCTTGCAGCTGGCTGTTGGAGTTCGCCATTCGCCCTCAACACTTATTAACAATGTCAGGGTTTTGTTAGTAATGTTGTTAGCAGTTTGTGGTTGAATATGGCACAGCTTCAAAGTATAATTGGACAAAAAGTAAAGTTGTGGATGGATTTTAGTGTTTGTTGTCAAAATCAAGTTTAGTGCTGTAAGCTACTTATGAAAAAAATGTACAGTATATACAGTATCAGAATTTTCTTGGAGCCAGATTTCAAATTCAGTCATTCATTGCAACTTGTAAACTGTCTTTTACAGTAGTCCAGAGGTAAGCCACAGATATTTTATTTGAAAAATGGTCCTCAACAATTAGACTGAGTTGCAAAATTATAGACAAAACAATGGAAAATATGTAGGTCTTTGCTGTTTAGAATCTTTATCCCTGGAGTTTTTGTTTTGCACACATTAACTTTCTGCGGCAAGAAACTGAGAAGAGTTTAGTTTAGTTTTTTGGTTGTGGCAACAGTTGGAGATATAGGACATTTCAACTGCAAAACATTGCTTTTAAAGAAGAAAAAAAGGTAATGTCTG
Organism: Mugilogobius chulae; assembly: GCA_038363315.1. Taxonomy (NCBI): domain Eukaryota; kingdom Metazoa; phylum Chordata; class Actinopteri; order Gobiiformes; family Gobiidae; genus Mugilogobius; species Mugilogobius chulae. Next base: position 7,784,302 of record CM076400.1, read on the forward strand.
TGATCTCAAAGTCTGAGATGAATGTGAGAAAGGCTAAAGTCTTGTTTATCTGCTTTTCTACAATTGTGTACCTGATATTTTTTTCTTTTCAAGTGTCAGTTACAAACTCAGTATTGTATTTTGAGCTCTCACAGGCGAAAATGTCCTTTCTCTCTGTCGACTTTCATATATTTTGGCCACTAAGTGCTAACATTTACTATACTGTGATGTCATCTGCATACCTTCTATTGCCTTTCAAGTAAATAAAGTCATGTTTGGACGTTCACACTTGACTGTCATTCAGAGTCTGTCAAAGATTGACTCTCTTGATTTTCCCATTAAAGGAACCATATATAAGATTTTGAATTCAAATTTAATAAACACCACCTACATGCATCCACAGAAACAAGGGAAACATGTTCAAATGTAGTATTATTTGTATTGAAAGTTATTGTTGATCTGAGTTCTTCTTAATGTAAAAAAACAATGGACATGATCAATGTTGTTTACATTTGGTGTTTTGGTTCTCAAAATAAGATTAACCAATACGAAAGCAGAATGAACCTCAAGCCAAAATGTACAATATCCACATATTTTGGTTGTAGCCATGTGGTGATATTTTCCTTGGGTTTAACAGGTCAGTTTTCTACTAAAATGGCAAAGTTTCCGACTGGGGCTTGGCACAAGTCAAGATTTACTCACTATATCCAAAGGTAATGTCACCACATGGCTTCATCAAAATTGATGGTTATTTTACATTTTGGCTTTCCGTAACATATTGACGTAAAAAAGGTTGTGAAACCTGCTTATCGTACGTTTTTTTTACATTTCGTTCTATATCTATGTTTTCTTCGGAGACTGGGCTGTAAGTGTAGCACAATAGCGCTCAGAAGTCAAATGTAAAAGACAAATGTTCCAACAAGGACAATAAAGTATACTTTGCACTATTTTTTTGCACTGGATTACTTCCAAAATTAATAAAACGGGCAGGAGGTGTGCGATGGTAGACAAAGCAATGTAACTGATGTCAATAATGTACTTTTGATAACTACACTCATTTTTAAGTCCAAATTGTGCCTCCAGCTTTGCATCAATGTAACAGTTCATATAGAAATACTTAATACTTTTGGTGTAATTTTTCAGACAACACTGCTATGTTGTCTATAATTTTAAATGCAACTTTTATGAATGCCTTACGAAGATACAAATACGCAATTACGAAACAAAGTCTACATATTCAAAGAAAAGCAGATATCCGTGATTATTATTGCTAATCAAAAAGAAAGAACATATGCTGTTTGGACCAAATAAAGAACAGCTTTTTTTTGTGATGAATGATTAAGAAGGTTGAGAATGGCAACAACAAAGTCTTTCTGCTGATTCCAATTTGACAGCGTGCTCAACTCTCCTCATTTCAAAGTCGGATTCGCTCGCTTTGAAATACGATAGCGTTTGGGATTATTAGCTAGTACATTTCTGTTCTCATTCTGTTTAATCTTTAACGTTCCTTGCACTACATTTCTCACCAAACAGTTGCGTTTGTTGACGCTGAGTGAAAGTAATGTTTGACCTCGAAATGACTGAAGCCGAGAGCAGATGGGAAGATGAATTAATAATAAAAAAAATAAGCCGACCCCTGTGAAAAGACACATATGGAAACGAGGCATTCCAAGGGGATTCCCGACGTCTTTATCCGAAACAAGTGTTCGACCGCAACATCTGACAGTGACGACTACGGAATTATGTGAGCAAATTAGTGCTGTAAAATCATTATGCTCACTTAACCCATCTGTCTTCTGTCAAATCTTCCAGGCTTTTCCCCTACGCTCAAAGAAAAATGGAGAAAAAAAAAGCTATCAAAGATCGGGTTGGGCACGGAGATTTACAACCGTGATGAAATGCCTCCACTCCAAGCAGTATTGACTGTTTTGGAAGCTGGTATAGAGGGAAACACGTTCTGGCTCAAAATGGCTTTACGATTCTTGTTATCAGGTCTAAATAAATCAGGAGAAGTCCCACTTAAGAGCAGTGGTAGCGTATTTCACTCGTCAGCTGGTTTTGATATCCATAAGCCATTTGGGCCGCCCGGAGCTTTATGTTCAAACGGTCATGATGCTTCAATTTGTTTGGATCGAGTTTTTGATGTGGCGCAGGTGGGGAAAGTTTAAAGGATTTGGTCCGAACACCGTATGTCTGCGCTGGTTCATAGAGAAAGCTCTTCTCTTTTGATGGGTAGGTATTGCTTTTGCTTTGTCTGAAATGTCATACAATATGGCATTAAGCTCATCTTGCAAAGTGTAGATATTTCTAGAGCAAATCTAGTGAAATTTCATTCAGTTTTTGCATAGTTTTCTCTATCTTTGTAACTGTACACTCTGAGAAAGATAAACATGGTCTTCATGAAGTGGAATTGGTTTTAAATTCTTCTACAAATGTCTTTTTAAGAAGTGTCACAGGTTGTTGTGAAGGTTTGTTAACTTTCCCAAACATGAGACACACTTTAACAACCACGAATGGAAAAGACTATTCATTCATTCATTCATTTTCTACCGCTTAATCCCATTAGGGGTCGCGGGTGACTGGAGCCTATCCCAGTAACTGTGGGCCTTAGGCGGGGAAACACCCTGGACAGTGGCCAACTCATCGCAGGGTTAGACAGACAACCATTCACTCTCTCAGTCATTCTCTAAGGGAAATTTACAGTGATGCCCAATTAACCTAAACATGCATGTTTTTGGAGGTGGGAGGAAACCGGAGTACCCGGTGACACGGGGAGAACATGCAAACTCCACCCAGAGAGATTGTGAGATGTTGATATGGTCCGACCCGGGAGTCGAACCCATGATCTCCTTATTGGGAAGCCAGAGCTCTAACCACTTGGCTACCGTGCACTCCAGGAAAAGACTATTGAAATATTAAAATCTTGTTTGATTGCATGTTTCTATTTCCCTGCTGTCTTTGAACTGTGCAGTGTTGACAAATAAAGAATATCTTGTCAAAAACGTTAAAAATGTAATTACATCAGCCTTGTCTGTTATAGAAGAAACAAAGACATTTTTGTCATTTGGATTTAGAACAAAATAGTCCTGTGCACAGAAGACAGTTGGCTTATTTATTTTCAAAAAGGCTAACTTTCTGTTGGCATGTTCATTTCCTGTTTAGTTAATTTCTATGAAGTTTCACTGCCTCAGTCTAAAATGAAAAAAAAAAAAAAAAAAAAAAACTTAAAGATTGGGCAGTGAATAGTGAGTTGTTGGTGGATTTCTCTGAAAACATGTTAAATACTTTACAAATAAGGAGAATATTTTACCAAAGGACAAAAGTGTGTTTATAAAAAGATGTCTTTGTCATTAATGCTAATGCTAAAGTCTGACAATTTGACATAAACAGTATCTATGCACAGGGTCAATACAATGACTTTAAAAACAAGGAATGATAATAGTATCCTACTTCCGTACAATCATAGTTGTGGTTTTCCATCTCCAGAAAAAAAAAAAAATCAGTTATGGACATAAGCAGGTTGGGGAACATGGCATTAGAGAAGTTGTTTAGCGTACCTTTGCTAACACTGTCGTTTGGAAAAGCTAAATGCACAGTACTTGAAATGATATGCTAATAGATGAAGGCAGGTGTTTTGAAGTTGGCAATAGATCTGAGGCATTTTATTCTGTGATTGTGTTGAGCTTCGATGATAAGCCTTTTCAAGATGTCATAATAATAATCATGGGAATGGAAAATGAAAATCTAATCAGCAAGTCTAAACTTGATTATGCACTGGCCTCCTGATTTGGTTTGGAAATGAGGTGTGATAAAAGGCTGAGGATATTGAGTTGCACTGTGTTATGGTTATAGATACTTTTGAAGTAATACTAGGCCCTGCTGTATGCAGACGTATTACATTGGTCATATTTCACCTCTGAGTAGTTTGTGTATCATAGAGCTTCAGATTGCGACATCAAAGATCAGTTTGCATGTTAAACCGATAGAGATTTTAAGATGCAAAATACTAAACTCATCATTTATTCATTCAGACACTACAGCTTGCTAAGTACATCATCCTTAGTGACTAGAAGTTTCCCTATAAACACTTAACACCCTAGATAATAAACATGAAAGATTTCCATGGTAACAGGGTCAGGGTTAGTAAGCCCACTGCAAGTTGGCGAAATTAGTCTTGTTATTATTCTTTCTAGTCACCATATTCTGCTTTGCTCATGCATTTCCTGTTACGCTGTTTTATTAATATTAATTGACCTTTATTTAACCAGGGAAGTTTTGTGGGGCAATCTCAAACAAATATAACAACAGCTAAAATAAACCAAGTAACTGAATTTTACAGTTTTAGTTCAACACTTGGCAACTTATGTCTGACTCCAAAACACCAAAGCATCCAGTTTGCATTTTGAATTTACAGTGGAGCAACCAAGCTAAGAGTTGGACAAAGCGGAACTTTTTGCCTAGTCTGCCCTGCACAGGCTGTAAATGTGCGCTGAAGGCTTAAATCCAGCTGTTCAGCAATCTGAATGGAACTTACTGTAAGTCTTATGGCTAAGGAAGTAAATACATTTCTCTTTCAATTTTTTCTTTTAAACATATCTATAACATGATTGGTTTCCGGCCCATGCAAAGTAAAACCAACAAAAAAGTGTAACAGCCTGCACATTACCTTTGTTTTTAAATGTGTGTTCACTATTGAGCAACATATTTTTGTTTTTATTTCATCTCAATCTATCAAACAATGACATTTTGGACTAATTTTGAGTGTGTATTTAGTCTGTCACAATAAAGGCATATATCACTTCTCACAAAATGTCATTAAAATCCTGTTTGTCCATACATTATCACTTTCCTCACATCATACATGACACTTACAAATGTCTCATTGAGCTCTTTAACGCTTCATAGAAGAAGCTTGACATGTTATTTTTATTTTCTCATGATGAGTACTAATTGCATTTACTAAAGAGTCAAATTTTAAAGTGTTTTGGTAATGCCATCTTAGTATTACAATAAATGATCTATTGTGCATGATGTGAATCTATTTCCTAACTTTGGAAATGGAAAGACTGCTTTCTACAGCAATGGACCATAAATGCAGATATTTATAGCACAGTCTCCGGAGAAAATGTAGATAAACAATGAAAGTTTTCACGCCTTTTTTATGTCAATATGTTATGAAAAGTCAAAACTTAAAATGTAGTTGAAGCTCCATGACGACAAAACTAAAATGTCCCCATGTGGCTTTAACCAAAATTTCTGGTTTGCTTGGTTACTTTTCGTAGCATGTTGATGTAAAAAAGAAAATGTGCTAATCGTACGTTTTTGACATTGTATATCTATGTATTCTTCAAAGACTGTGTTAAATTTTTAGTAATACTGGTATCATTTTGTATCACAAACTTATTTTGGGAGAAGTGCCTGAGCTTAGGCGTCACTGTGTCAGAGCCGATAGCTCTGATAGCGCTCTTGCCTCACAACAAGAAGGTTGAGGGTTCGACTCCCGCGCAGCTTTTCTGTGTGGAGTTTGCATCTTTCTCCAATAACATGCATGTTAGTGTAAAATCCTCCAGCTACTTCTGACCAAGCCTATGGCAAAAACACCTGGAGATGGGTCCCTGAGCGCTGCACTGTGGCGCTCACTGCTCCAGAGGCACAGAAGGATGGCTCAAATGCAGAGGACACATTTCCTTAACGGAACAATAAGGTATACTTTAATCTTGTCCTCAAAACAACAGATTTGTTTGTTTTGCACAGACTAAAAAGTAACTATGAGTGTTGCTGTGGATTTTATATCTGCAACAGTATGAGGCCAAACATCTGGTATTGGCAAATAAAAACAAAATATACATTTTTTATACGTATATATCTATGTTGATCTAGAACCTGGCTTTTCCATGTCATTTCAGTTTAAATGTGGTCTAATTCACTACAAATCCAGCACAACTCCATCAATTTCTACCTCTGCATAAACAATCTAGACTCTGCTCTGATCAAGTTCCTTGTATTTTTTTCATAGCTGAATTTTGTAGTTGGATGTAAGTTAATCTGTTTGCAACCACACTTGGCATGCTGGGAAAAGAATATAGTATTACTCCTTACCATTTCCATGAAGCGGAGAACTCCCGGGTATCCCACAAGTGAATGTTGATCTGTATATGCGTGTAATGTGAAGGGGAAATCCCGTCTTAGCGTATACAGTAAATGACAGCGTGTAGTTGTGTTAGAACATATTTGGGCCGGATCAGGGGTACACGGGCACTGCCTCCCACGCCCCATGCCTGTCCCGATGGGGGGTTCCTGGATGGCACTGCGCCCCATATGGCACATCACTCAAACGGCCCGAGGCTTTTCAAAGAGCCTCTGCAGCAACTTGACGCGAGGCTGTCTCCACAGGGGTCAGCGGGCGTCTGGGCAGTGGGGTCTGGCTCCTGCTGGCCTGGGGGAGACAGACAGGGTGACCCCCCTCCACCTGAGCCAGCCCATCTATGTTTAGCACTGGGGTCGTAGTGGTCTGCTAACAGGCCAAGACCCTGACCTTGGAAGGTGGACAAACAAACATGGAGACACAAGGCTGACTAACCAGACATTTACTTATGTCTATAAATGTCATTCAGTTTGTCTCCAACCAACTCAGGGACTACATGTGGAAATTAGCATTTTATGCTATAACCTGGCACCATCATCGCTCCCATTACTTTTGTCTTGGATAATGTATTGTTGTGCACTGTCCCTCTACAAATAAACGCATATCATACCATATACTTTTGAGATAATGTCCTTTTTATAAATTATACCTTATGTCAGTGTTTCTGTTCTACTTTTTGGTGAAAGAATATGAGCCACTCCAATAAAATAATATTTTTATGATAAAAAAAAATAAAAAATACAATGTTTACATGATTAAAACAATGGGGAGGCAGCACTATACTTTTTCTACTTTCTGATGCAGATTATATATAGTAGATTCAGTCTTTTAGAGATTCATAGATTGTATGCATGTGCTGTTCTCCTCAAAGCCCTGTAGGATAGTCTTTTCTTCATTTTAAAGATCAAATATCTGCTCTAAACTTGTACTTAACAATGTGTTTCAGTTCAAGATGTTTTACCTGTAATCCGTTTAAAAAGAAAGCTGGCCTTTTAAAAGCAGCTGATCACGTAAAACAGAGCCGAGTGCACTGGGTATCCTTGTGCTCACCCAATTCCCTCCTCTGCTGGTGAATCTGTGAAACTGCACCATGTTTTTGACTGTAGACAAAGCCAGCACCAGAGAGCTCTCTATTGCTTTATATAATGAAAATCTATTGACGGAAATGGCAGGTTACAAGTCAACTTTTTTCATATTTGTTTGTTACGCTTTTGCTCCTGTATGCTCATTTAGATTGGATGTGTGTGTCTCATCTGCATGTCATGGTATATCAAGTAGCAATTGTTAACACTAGTTAACACATCTCTGACCTATTATAGTTAACACTATATTATAGTGAACACTATAGATCAGAGATGTGTGCCATTAACCAAAATTTAGTTCTCTTCTCCAACTGTCAATCTATACATTGGGTTTAAAGTCCAAGGTAATCACTGTACATTGATTCATGAAGTATGTATAATCATTAATAACTGATGGCTGAGTCAATCAAAATAGTATTCTAACAACAGCCATGGTAACCTGGAGAGCTCACACCAATTTACCATGGTCTGTTTTCCATTCCACTTTTATATATGCGATCCTTTTCTGTGGGCTGAAAAGGTCAGCGGATGAACCGTGTGTAGAATGTGCGTCAGGAAGAGTGAGAGAGTAGATTCAGTTTCCCAGAATGGCGTTTACGAGTCGGCGACATTTCTCCACAGCGACAAAACCTCACATCTGTAGAGTCAGCTGCTAGAGTCATTCACCGGCAGAACACCAAAGCGACCTTGGGTTAGCACTGAACTGGAGACGCTAATGGGGAAAGTTCAACCAGAGAATGACGATTTATCCAACTTAAGCACTAGGATTCATTTGCAGAAAGAATGTGTTTAAACGTAAAATGTTTATGATTTTACATCTGATCACATTTGATGGATTCATAGATAAGGGTTTCACAGACTTTCCCCATTCAGCCAGAAATCAGAGCTAAATCATAAAGTGACTGGATTTACAAGTCTAACACGGTTCACAGCAAACGTGTCCTTACTCAGATGTCTGGCTCAATAGCACGTAAGGAATAAAAACGTGCTCAGATTTGACTGTGTGCCAAGCCTGTCTGTAATATCTGCTGTAGAAAATCAGCATAACATAAAAGATGACGACAGCCACCTGCAACTCTCAAGTATGTACAGACTCCATGGACAAGCATCAATGAAAAGCTTCATGTTGCTTACTTTCGCAACAGTAACACAATCCTGCAATATGTACCATATGCTTCCGCAAATATTTGGTTCAAAAAGATGTCAGATATGAATTTCAACAGTAGCGTAGTAATTAGTTAGCTAGTGACAAATGGGATCTATGGGATTATGTTTTGTGGGGGGCTGCTGGAGGTTCTCTTGATCATGACCAAGGCTCAAATGCCACAATTCTGGGCAGGCAAGTGTAACTACTACTTAAATTTTATCAAATTATGTCATCTTATTGCATTCATTTGAATTAAATTGGTGTCTGTTTTTACAAGGAAAGTTTCTGCTTTAAGTGAAAGTTTCTGTTTTAAGGTAAAAAGTTTTCTTTTTGCAATTAAAAGAAATCCTGTTTTCATAACAATAACTTTTTGCAAATAAAGTTTATGTTTTAATGGGGAAAGTTTAGTCGAAAACATACAAGTGATGTGAAGATCTGCTCCTTCAGCTTCCAACTTGCCAACGTTATTTCGTAACATTTTTATTTTACAAGGCAGGACATGTAGGGACATAGGAAACAATCTGGAAGCTTCTTCAGATATTGGATGGATAGTGCTATCTGGTCCGGAAGGACAGAAGTGAATTGGTTGCTGTGGTAATGCTGTTGCTAAATGGGCTTAAGATGTTATATTTTTATCTTAGCCTTTACCAAAACCTTTTCCTAACCTTACCCATTACCCCAACCCTTTCTCTAAGCTTAAGCATTCTTTTTAACTTAACTTTTCTCGTAAAAAGTGAAACTTTTCATGTAAAACAACTTTTTATGTTAAAACAGGAAGTTTTCACGCTGAAACAGAAACTTGTCCAATAAAACCGAAACTTTTCTCATTAAAACAGAGATTTTATTTTAATGAAATGAATGCAATATGTCGCTGTACTAACACGCAACATTCAACAATTATGTTGAAAGCACATAGCGCCTGTTACCCAACTGCAACTTTGGCAATCTCGATCCTGTGAGAATGTTTGTATAATGACTTGAAAATCGCATCAGACTGTTGTGGTTTACAGAAAAAAATCCTGCAGACTCATGCAAACCTGGCACCCATGGTCAGTGTACACAGGGACAATGGTTTTTAGCGCTTCCTAAGTTCTGTGGGCCTGCTCCGAACTCACACTCAGTGTACACTTGGGTTAGAAGGTGCTTAAAACTGATGCGGCTTTTAAGAAATCAAGTGAATCTGCGTGGTTTTGACTGTGGTGGACTGCAGCTGGTGTAACAGGCACTTTGCAAGAACCTGCATGTGGCCCAAATCGAAAACATTTTAGGCACTAAATATGAAAATGAAAAAAAATCTATCAATAAAAACTTTGAAAGTTGGATGACACTCCATACTGCTCTATGCTTGGAAGTTAGCTTGCTTGGGTAATATATAGTGAAACCTGTGGATAACAACATGATAAAAGACCAACTCCATATTCAACTATTGAGAGTTTGTTTTCAGTCAATGAAAATGAAAGATGATCTAATTAACTTGACATTGATTTTTTTTTTTCCTAAATAAAAAGACATCAATAGCTCACACGCAAAAGTGCAAACTTCTCTAATCTAAACATTGTATACATTCTGTCTTATTTCCAGTGGCTGGCATTTCGTCATCCTAGATACTTTACTTTGTTTTATTGCAATTCTTTTAGCTTTGCTCATTTTGAAATAGTTATGTTCCACACACTCTTATGACTCCGGTCTGGAGAAGACTTCTAGCTGCAGGGTGCTTCTCTGTTGTGTCATCAACTTGACTTATCTCAGTGAAGTGAATGTACCCAAAGGGATCAATAAACTATCCCATAATGGTAATGTATTTTGGACTATTTCCCATCGACAGAAGCCTAGAAACAGTGTGCTGCTGTACTACTACACAGCCTCGGTCCCTGTCAGCATTCCAGTTCTGCTCTCCTCTTTCAGCTGCCCACTTTCTCAGCGCGCCTTCTTTTCGCCAACCATCATAGATCATGGAAATTGATTATGCTGTCACATCTCAAATCCCCTTGGCCAGTGCTGGACCGCTCTGTATGTGACTACAGGTCGGTCAAGCCTGCTTAAGGGATGGCCTGCTGCTTGCCCCGTAAAGGTCATCATGGAGCTGCAAACCATGGCAAATGTGAAGGGGATCGCTCACATCTGTGTCGAGGAATGAAGACGTCCAGCCCCCATCGGATCATCTCGGGCGCAGCTTGTTTGGTCGACTTCTAGCACTTCACCACCATCAGGTCCATCTGTCTTCGTCACTGGGCTCTGCTAACGGCTTCACTTCTGATTCATCGCTGACTTCCAAGGAAAATTCTTGGACCGGTCAAAAGTGCCGAAGGAAGACTTGGGGTCTAGAATAACTGTGGCTCGTCACTTAGAGTTAATGTATTTTTCTTATATGAAGAAAACAGTTGGGTTATTAAAACATATAAATAAAATCAAATGTATGAGATTTGAACCATGCACACTGTCTTCATCATTAGTTTAGTCAAAGCTGTTATTCGTTTGATTCATGATTCAGTAATCCCGCTTTTGAGTGGACTATAGGCTTTTGAGTGGTTTGAAATATTTTGCTTTTACTGACCCTTTTCTCTAAAAAAAGAAAAGAAAAGGATTAGACTACAGTAATAGTTTAGCTGCTTGTCAAAAATGTGTCTAAACAAACTAAAGAAATTGTTTGTTGAATAAAGATTGATCAATCAATACCAAAGTGACTTGGTAACTGCGTATGATCTGATAACCTGGCAGAGTTTGGCACTGCAACTCGATCTCACAAGAAAGCGTACATATACAGTACCACGACATTACAGGACATGTGAATTGCGTGTGATGAGCTTTTTTGCGTACATATGCCTCGCGTTGCAGTCCCAATTCATTTCTATGATAGTTGTAAAGATGTGCTCTTTTTGTGAATATTAACAAAATCATTATCTTACTCTTAACCTACCCCAAACCCATTTTTTATGCCTAAACGTACTTGTTGCACATAAAGAAAATGTCCCCATGTGTGTTTTTTTATGCTGTAAAATTTCCTGTCATCTACGGCGTAACATAAGTATGCAAAAAAAAAGCATGAAATACGCTGTTTTTGTGTTGTGGTATAAGTGCGCTTTCTTGTGAGACTGTGTTGGGCACTGAAGTGACATCTACATAGTATCATTATAGCTAGACTGTCACTTAAAGCCTTTGAAAAAAGTTGTTGTAATGTCACGATAAAAGATCAAGGTCTTATGAGCTTTACTTTAATTAGTGCCAAGAGTAATATGGGTGTTTTAACCTAATGAAAAATTTTACTGAAACTTAAAGAGCAAGTCATTTTTCAGACTAATGCAGATGTATAGTCAGTATTTGTCACTTTAATAAATATATAATAATCAAATACATCTATTTTTTGTTGTATGTCCAAGATTAGTGAGGTTAATTTTAGTTACAACCGGCCCTTCGTTGACAACCCCGATGCCAATGTGGCCCTTTGTCAAAATGAGTTTGACACCCCTGCTCTACACAGTTAGAATTGTACATTGTAAAATTACGTTTTAAATATTGCATGGAACTTTTAAGGCCAAACCACACTGATTTTTCAAAGTGCAGATTCATCTAACCTGTCAGAACACGATAGCTTCTGCACATATAAGTTGGTTGGTGTAATGTCTAGACAGTTTATGTTCTTGGTTTGGGCAAAGGCCGTCTAATGATGTTTACAGAGAGACACGCATGCACTGACCGCTCCCTAAAACATATTTATTCAAACAAACTAAACAAAAAAAATGGCATAATAGGTCGACTTTAAGAAGTCATTTTGATTTGCTCTGTCCACTTCCTTGGCCCTTAAGTTCCAAAGCTCTTTCTAGTGAGCACACTTTATCATCTGAGTGTTACCTTTCAGCTGCTCCTTCCACTCTTTTCTCCCCAGCTCCCCTTAATGATTTCTGCAGATTGTTGTCCTTTTTTATTGTGTAGATAAATCTGCTGTAACAAGCTGAAAACACTCATAAATCTGGAGGCGCGCTCTGGTTGCGGCCAGGACTTTAGGGGTCAGCGTTGCCATGGTAACACGTTGACGCTCCCTGGGGCCCGAGCTGGCTCCATAAAAGAGCTGAGTGTGTGTGACAGTGTTACTGTTGTTATTGTGGGCTCACCGTTAAAGTGTTAAGAGAAGCACAGAGAGTGAAGGCCCACTTAACCCTCTCCTCAAAGGTCACCGCGGGGTCGCACTACACTTTCCACAGCTGAGACAAAGCGTGGACGACTTGTTACTCGGCTCTACTTTTACTGTACAGACGTTTATTCATGTGCAGGTCCTGGAAAGTGTTCAAGAAATGCCACTTGACTATTTCTTCCATTTTGTGCCCAGAAACAGTAGGGGTTATGTCGGAGAGAAGGCCATGGTCTAGTGCAGCTGAAAACAAGCTCCTACTATAGCTGACACATTAACACTACTGTAAGAGCCATAAACAGATCTAATCCAAGCATTTCAAAATCAAAATGGGGACTTTTTTTCATCCTTTTTTTTTAATGAAATGATAAAGCATGAATCTCATTTAAAAGTGAGTAATGATGTGCTGTTAGATAGGCAGTGCTTATTAATGCTGGTTGGATAACTCAATGAAAATAAGCACAAAAAACAATGAGCTCCTTGGTGTTTTTGTATGGCATGGCCTGGTCTGTTTTGCAAGCATCCTTCCATTATCTACCAACAAGAGCTTACTATCTATCTGGGAAGCTGTCACTAAAAGACGTCTCGAATCATCTTCATATAAATAATAGGGATGGAAAATCGATTCAAAAGGCCAGAATCGATCAGTTTTGCTCATGCAGCCTCTGACTTAAACACACACTCTGTATTTGTATAATAAACACAAATATACAAGAATAGTCACGATGTTTGAAGAAACAAAGTGTGAACTTGTGCCAGACCTGACTGAATGTGCATTATTGTGTTGCATTAACAACTGATGGGTGGACGGACCTCGAAACATGAACACTAAATATGACTTTTACAAAAGCCAGTCAGTAGTTTTACTCAATTCTGCCAGTATAAACTGTATCTGTGAGTTTCATCATGTTTGCTTTTGTCCTCCCCTTTGGGTTCTGCCCAAACCACAGCGGAGTGCTGTGATTGGTCATTCTGCCAATCTAACATTGGAAGGGGGCCCAGATGGATTCTCAAGAAATTGTTAGATCATGAATATCACGAGAACTCATGTGTCAGGTCAGGTTGGCTCATATACTCTAGAACAGAAGCACGATTGTGTTTCAAAGCGCTTTAGTTTCAGACTCTTCAAAATAAGCTTTTGTGCTGGTCCCTTGTAGTGATAGCAATTCCAAAAGTGCAAAACAAAGCATTGCGTCATATATAACATTCCTGCATGTATAGGAGTTATCGTTTATCAGTCCATTTAAGTAAAATGGAATCATAAATTAACCATATTTACTGTAGTATTTGTGTAGATGAAAATACTGTACTGTGAACCAAAGCAAAACAATGTGTAGCATGTACCGATCAATACATACAATATGGTTTGCATTTAAACATACCTCACATTCTTTTAATCCAAACTGCAAAACACTGCTGAGTGACTGCCTTAATCCATTACCAAACAGTCAGTAAAAAGAATGTGGAAAAGAACATGATTGATGCGATGCAAAATACAAAATAACTGGCTCCTGAAGAGACCCTTGTGTCGGACTGATCCCCGGCCAAATGTGAAGTTTGTTGATTGCACTCAGAACCACTGGCAGCCCTCTCGCTGAGTGTTTTGAGGACAGATGAGTGAGAGGAGGTTTGGCTGGAGCGAGTGGAGCCTAGCGTCTTTCAGCGCCGACTCTGGCCCATCGCGGGGACACCTTGTTGGGAGTGGGCCGGATCAAGTGCAGGGCCGCGGCTGGAAGCTCCTCAAACCCTGAGCAGCTGCAGCGGTACAGTCAGAGGAGTGAGAATGTACAGTCGTCAAAGGCTACTTTTTGTCATTTGATTGTGAGTAAGGTTCATGCAATACTGTATATACTGAATGGCATGAGAAGGTTTTAGATTATGTTGGTCTGAGTGCATGCAAAGAAAAGGTAGGTGAAATAAACACAGGCCAAAAATGACTTTTCAGAAATCACAATGCACCTAATTTGTATTTAAAGACTTATTTAAAATAACACAGATGACAATAAGCGTACACATGACAGAACGTAAGCGGAGTTGCAGAATTTCTAACCTAGCGTAGATGGATTTTTTCTGGGCGCTCTGATTTTCCCATCAACCCAAAATATGCACCATAGGTCAAATGAATTGAAGAATGGGTCACATGCAGTAGATATGCACTATGGAGACAATAAAGGCTAAAATAGTAACTGAAATGTTACAAAGTGCTGATAGTAACCTTGTATAAGTAGTTTGTGGGTTGAGTGATGGGTGATGTGACAAGATCACGTGGAAATGGAGAGAATTGGTAAAAGAAACTCCAAACTTCAAGTAAATGAAAGAAGTATCTGATAAATATCCTGCACCTCCTTTCCCGCACCTCCAGAGTGTCCAAAACTCTTGCCTATAAGCTTTATCTGGACTGCCTGAACCTGCTGCTAAGGATGTGCAGCTACTAGTAACAGGAGATAATAGAGAAGATGAGGCTATTAGGGTTAAATAACATAATTCTCATCTGTTTCTAGCTAAACTAAAATAATTTATAAAGGTGCTGTAATCTAATCTAAAAAATCACGTTTTGCTCAAATATCTATTGCACCTTTTTTATTATGGTGATCCCCACATGTCTGTGTGTGTGTGTGCGGCCCTCTTTCATAAAATGTGTGTTTGATAGGGGCGTGCGCAGTAAAGGAAGGACGTAACAGTGGAAAAACGCAAAGCTGACCTCTGTGGTTTCATTACATTTTACTGTGTTGCAGGGCTCAGCTTGTCACCAACCGCTAGTATGCAACTGTCAGTGTAGTGTCAAAGCTATGTACCAGACAGTTAGTTTATCATGAGAAGTGTTTCGAACTATCTGTCAACTTATCTATCTCACAGAGAAATATACAGTAAAATAAAACATGCAAAAATAACAGCAGCACAAATCAGGCGAAACAGTGCAGTACGGACATTTTCAAAGTGATGTTTACAGATTTTGCCTGAATGTGACAAGTTTAGACGCACATCTGACAAAAGTGTGTGCTGCAGTGTTTTTCTATCAGACTGAGTCAGTCAATCCCAGTTTTGCAGGGGCAGAGGTAAGAGGGTCATCTAGGGCTGAGGCACCCCAAATATGGTCTCCATGAGGGGACGCTTTTTTTTTTTAACTGTGTCAAGCCTTTTTATGAAAGCAAAAGTATATCACATAACAAGTGATTATTACATAACAAGCATTTTAACACATCAAAATGCAAGAAATAGTTTTGTATAAAAAAATATACATACTGTATTTATTCCTTTAAGAGTTATCTAATCCCAGTTGCTAAATGTCAAAACACACCAGGATTTTTCCACTTCTGCATTCTCCAAACTTAAAAACCTGATAGCAGGAAACATAAAAGTAGCAATAGCCTTAGTATTAAAAAAAAAAAAAAAAAAAAACTAAAACGTAAATCGTTTTGGACATTGGTATATTCAAAATCCTGCGTACGGCCCTGTGTAGAGGTGAAGTGTGTCGGTATGCTAACAAAAGTTAGCCACAATGCTAACAACAGCCGGCGAACTTTGTGATTTTAGTGAACAAACTGGATATTATCAGACGTTGACTAATTTTAGTAGATACTTTACTAAGATATATGTGCTGGATAAAACAAATTTGAAGTTATTTTACTGTAATAATGATGTTGTGCATTTAATCATTAGACTTTTTTATTATGACAACACTAATCTTACCGACTTACAACAATTAACACAAGAAGTATTTCAAATATGCAAACTTCTACCCCAAGTGTTGATAAGAGATGTTTTTCTATTCTTTTCTATTCCTAATGTAGCCAAAAGCCCTTATCACTCCTATCAGGCTTTCATCAGCTGCTTTTTTCTTCTTGGTCTTATATCAGTGACATTAGAGAAGAAAGGGAAGTGAGCAGTGGCTATCAGAGATTAATGATGAACGCTCAGAAATGCAGCCATAAATTGTAATCAGATGTGAAACGTCTGCAAGTGTTACTGAGAAGAACCATGCTTTACTAGAGGCTATAGAGGAAGAACAATGAATGAGCTATGGGGAAATTAGAGAACATAAAGTGAGCCTGCAGATGACCTTAAGTAATGTATGAACTTTCACTTTGTATTAGGACGCCACAATATGTAAGAAATTATATTGAATTATATAGTGTTGTTTTCTGACAATGCAATGGTCTTGAATTAGAATTAAGTAAGAGGATAACAACTGGAAGTCTTTAAACAGTTAGAGGTACAGCAGGCACACTTCTTAAATAGGACATATTATGTAAAATAAACTCTTTTTAAAGGGGACCTATGTGTGTGTGTGTGTGTTTTTTTTTTATATATATATTTAGTAAGAAACATATGCTGATCAGTAATTTACCTTTTCTTCATTGTAAAACACAAAGTTGATCTAAAGCAGCTTAAAATGGAACAGCTCTACTGACTTCCTGTTCAAAACTGCAGAACTGATAAGCCCCGCCTCTTCATTTTAAAATTTAACAGTAAAAAGTAACAGATTTTAAAACTATTTTTATTGTTGGAAAGTGGCTTTGGGACAGTTTTGAACCATTATGCTTCACTTTCAGTTTTAATCTTTTGAAATATAACAAGTAAATACAGACAATGGGAGGGGATAGGTGGTAGGTGAGAACGGGATTCCTGAGCACTTGAGCTGCAGCTGAAGAACAATACAACATGTATGAATCAGTTTAATATCACTTTGAGTAAATGACATAATAGGTCCTTTTAAACACTGACCAATATTCTCCTAGTGTTAGTTGACTCAAAGTTGTATTTGGATAGACACATTTGAGCAATGCTTGTTTTCACCCACCCCCTATCCCCACCCACTTGTCTGAATTACAGGAAGTCATTGGACCTTTAGATTAATTGTGTGCTTTACATTGAAAAAAAAAAAAACAGATCTACTTATGTTATAGTTTATTATTAAAACAAACATGTTCACATGGAATGCTTGTATATACTACGCCAAGTAAATAGCACTTCAACACAACATTTTATTTTTTTTGTCAATGACCGACTTTGACAAGGGTAGGCAATTATTTTTCCTCGTGGGCCATATTCAAACATGGCCAAGCAGTGGAGTGCCGGTCATTGGTAAAACAAATTATCATAATTGCGGCACATTTATGCAAATCATAGGGTTTTAATCCACTATTTTGACATTTGATTGTGATAATAATGGACAACAAGCAAATATATGGTCCATAGCCAAGTTAATAAAAAATATAAGCATAATTTTATATTCTCAAAAATGCATCAGGGGCCACATTCAAACAGTACGCCTCTGGCCCCGGGCCACAGTTTGCCAAGGTCTTCTGCACTATGAAATACGATGAATAGACACAATCATTTCCTGGCGCCTTGTGTGGTTTGACTCTAACACATGCATACATCCCAGTATTTAAACTATAGCAATACACATATGTAACTGCACACAGGGTGTATAAATAAATAAATCAATAAAATGTTTATCCTTCTGTCTTCACATTTTATCCTACTTACTGAGCCTTCTAATTCTTCACTACAATGAGTTTAGAAGTGCTTTTCACAACAACAGCTAGCCATACAAACAACAGCATGTAATTAGATTTAGCTAACAATATTTTAAAATGAATTTTAAACCAGCCAAACACTTAAATTAAGATTATAAATCATCAAGAATACTAAATGTACATGTATATTTACATGCAGCTCATGTATTCAGCACAATATTGGCCTGTGTATCTTCAACCATTTGATTATTATTTGGCAATTAACCCAATAATCAAAGAAAAAAAGGGACCCAAGGCACTCTACAATAAAAGTTTTTTAAAAAAATTGATTTTTCTGGGCTAATTTCTAGTTAAAATATTAATGATAAATAACGTGCTGATAGTTTCTCATGCATAACGGCTCACAAACAGGTGTGACAAACATTTAGACCATTTAAACCTGTTTGCTTCGCTCATTGATTCTGTGGAAATGTACAATGTTTTTCAGTTCGGCTTGATATTTGATATACATATTTTCCATGTATTTTTCTCATGGTAAGCAGCCATGTTGGTTTTCATAATGGAGACGATGCATGTCCCTGATTGGTTAATTCAATTGTCAATCACGCCCTCTGAAATTTAAAAGATGAACACTGTGTCATCTAGATTTTCAAAGCAAACTTAGCAATGCATTTTATTTTTGATTCAGATTCAAGTCACTTCATTGCATCACCAAACACACTTGTGATTACATAATAACAGATTAATACTTTCAATAGTCTCATTTTGTTTCATTGTATTGTTCTCTGCTTGTTTATAATTTGTTTATAGGACAGTGCTTTGTGTGCCAGGACTCGTCAAAGGCAGCTCGGTGGCTCCTTCATGCAGAAAAGAGTAATAACGCTGTAACGTGTGCAATCCGGCCCTAATCTGAGCTAATGAAATTGTCATCTGACACTGCTGGAGGAAGACACAGCCTGTAATTGCCTGCATCCAAGGCGTCTTCCCGAGAGGCCTATCCATCACCTAATCTGCTTATTTCCACTGAGCAGAGAAAGCTGAAAAAAAAAAAAGAGAGAATTGCTTATGAGCTCATGTCCCACAGCGCTGAAGTGAGACGCTCTGTGTGCAAGGTAAACAATAAGATGTCTAATGTTTTTGTTTCATCAAGTGGGGATTATTTTATTTTCTCTCTAATTTCAAACATTGTGCATGGTTTTAAGCGTATATCATTTTATTGAATAAAACGAGATTAAAAAGCAGCACAAAGTCGCAGAGGTTTTGCAAAAAAAAAAGTGACGATAAACCGGAAGTTTCTTGTTATTATCAGCCTGACTCTTGTGCTGCAGTTCCACAACTTTTGAATTATTACACATCTTTTTGTAAATCACTCAGATTGACGGCAGAAAGAAAAGTAAAATTCAGGTACATTTTCTGTTTTTATTTAGTTGTCTATGTGTGATCTGCTCATGTAGCAGACCCTCGAGAACCTGGACCTGCAGTGGAAATGCTCACCATCATATACATAAGCGGCCCAATCCACTTCAAAGTGAACCGGTCTGGGGGTCCCAGGCTAATGGAAACGTGGCTTTTCTTCTCTACATGCATGTCTGAATTGGCCATTGGCTAGTGTTTGCAAAAGCTTTTACTGCTTCTCTACATTTGTGTCACTCTACAATGGCTGAAAGTCACAAGAGAACAAGAAAAATTGTGTTTTGAATAGGTAAAAAAAAATAAAGACACCCCCCCTGAACAACAACAACAAAAAAAAGACATGTCAAAAAAGAAAAAAAAAGGTTTCAGGGTAGGGGTCTGGTCCACCAAAAAAAAAAAAAAAAAAAAAACATCCAATCTGTCTTTAACTACATGACACAAGACCCGGGGGCCAGATCAGGCCCATCTTCCAAACCAAAATACTATTCTTTTTTACTCTTATTTACGGGCTTATTTTTAGCACTGCATTACTGGCCTGTGCCTCTTCTTAAAACTGTTTAAAGCAAATGCAAAGTATAGAGCAGGTATTTTAGAGTGTCTCATTTTGTGTGACTCTAAATTGTGCTAAAAGTGTTAGCCCGACTCCCGCCCAGAAGTATGGTACAGTAAACCCATGACAAATGCCTCACAGAGGAAGTCCAGGGCTGTGGAATGCCAGCTATCGAGGCTGATTGCTGCTCCCCTCTAGCTGATAGTCTAATACATTACATCATTACAAGTATGAGCGGCGGGATATAAGCTTTGTTCTGATGTTGGCCTGACCTGGAACAGCCTGTTTGAAGTAATAAAGACTTATACACTGTGTAGGAGTCTTTATCCTGACTAGAAAGATGAATTGTTGTGATTTCCTGGTATGTGAAAAGCCACCTGACCCTGGTCGGCAGATGCTATTGCTCCTGAAGCACTGTCACAGGGTAGCATTGTAAGATAAAGATCCATAATGAACCAAAACAAAGCATTGACTAAAACATGGACTGAATGAAGGAACTTGAGCTATTGTAGACTACATTGTGCTCTTTTTCACCACTGAATTTCTCAGATGGTTTGGCTGTTGTGGTGCTTTGCCCAATCAGGTTCAGACAAGCACACACTCCCACCAGTCTGATTAGCTCCTGCTTTTCAGAGGAATATTGTGATCATGTGTTACATTAGAATATTACTCTGCAATGATGTTTGTAAGCTGTCAGTAAGGTGTATATGTTCAGGAAAACATTCAGCTAGAATGGGAAAGTTCACAATAGATTGCAGTTCTTTCCTTCTTGCTTCATTACCGTTGGGTTCTGAACAACAATGATCTCTATGCATGGATCATGTCAAATGCCTGCCACAGTAATATACTGCCCTGGATTCCTCAGTCTTTGGGGAGATTATCAGATTTGGTGTTACACTCTCACATTAGATGGCGTGAGAAATGCTGCTCTGAGGTTGAATGGACTCAGGAGCCTGGTGGCCCCTGAGGCCCTGATGTAGTGTGATGGACCCTACACTGCCGCCGCTCAGGCTGCTCCGCCCCCTCGGCCTCTGCCTCCGAGCCTCGCTAATCCCCCTGGGTAGAGCTAATAAAACTCCAGTTTCTACTGTACCTGCCAGCTGAGCGCCTCAGCCTGTTCCACACACAGGAGCATGAAATTCCAGAGCCGCCGTATCAAAGCGCCAGTCCCTTCATTATGACATCAGAGCCTCAGGAGTCAACAAGCATGAAGGCAGGCCGCGGCACTGTGAGGGTTCACAGCCTTGAAGAGGGATCTAAGGCTGCACAGACTAGTACAAGGGCTGAGTGCACTCTAAAACTCATACAGTGTTTAAGTTACCAACTGTTGTTTGTTTTGTAGTCAAAAGACATGAAGGTTTCAAGAATCAAACTTCTTGCAGCACTCTTGCCACTCCCATAATTCAGTTTAAGAAAAAGATTAAAATGATAAGATACAAGGCAAAATTAAAATCTTCTAAAAACCTGATAATTCTGAACATTTTACAGCATGCAGCAGGGCAGCGAGGGGAGAGGGATTACATCCATCACCATGCATATGTTCTCCCATCTAAGGACTGCCCTCCTGCCACCTCGGGCCCCAAGCAAGTGCCCAACTGTTATGATAGGCCCGACAGTAATAAAGGCTTTGGCGGTATCATAAACACAGCGTGATGCAGGGTATCAAATACTTAAGAGGCTGTGAGGGAGATGTGAGGCCTGGCCCAGAGCTCTGTGTAATGTAAACAGAGCACTGGTGATAATTACAGCTGCTGGAGCCCATGTCCATTTGTCATCTTAATAAACGCCTCTTAGACTCATAAAAGGAGGGCCGAGGAGCAAAACCACTATAAAATCACAACAAGCTCAGAGCGATATAAAAGTGCCTTAAACATTAGTACGTCTTTGTGCTGTTTATGGTTATACGATTCCTCTGCCAGCCAGTGTCAGCTTGCATTCAAGTCTAGACGTCTTTAGAGGCCCATTTGTAATTCAGTTGAACTGTCAGAGCACTTTTTATCACATTACAGTATATTTTACTTTTATTACGTCTTATATGTAGTAATAGAACAATTATTTTCATCTTTATTTTATCTTTTTTAACAAAGTACTTTTTTTAAGTTAAGCTTTCAACAGCACTGTCTAACTGGTTCCTGGAGAGACTGTGGTGGTCCCATGCACAAATACCATGTGTTTTGGAACAAATATTGCACAGTGACTAACAATGCGCTTGTCATTTCACTTGACTTCTGCAATCAAAACTTCTGCCGTGGAGACCATAAATGGATATTTCTAGGTTTTGGCAGCTGGAAGAACAGCCATTTTGAAAAATAAATAAATTATGCCATGTTACAAATTGTACAATTAAGAACTGGATCAAAACTGTAACATAAGAAAACACATGTAATTTAGACTTATTAGAATGTTTTTGTTGGATGCACAGAATAATAATGGTCAAAACAAGTGCAGCCCAATCTCCAAAGATATACAACGAAACATCAAAAACTATGATTTGGTTGACGCCCACGCAGTGACATTTTCTTTGGAAAACAGTCTTTCACACCAACACAATCCCCAGTCGCTGTCGGAGTAAAAGAACATTCACACAAACACGATCCAAACAGCCACCAGTCGCCAAACAAATGCCGAGTGAGCATGCGCATGATGTAATGCTTGATTAAAATGACAAAACATAATTTGCTCGCCAGTAGTTGTCAAACTCTGACAGCAAACAGATGTTTCTAATCTTGCCTCATAGATTAAGCTCAACTTCTACTTCCCGTCCAGACTTCGTACTGCGGTCGCTGCAACTTCTGCGTCTTTATTTTCCTTGGACAAAATAGTATCCATTTTCCTTTGTATTTACGTCCGGTTGGACCCAGGTAAATAACAACAATCCATGCTCAGCTAAATACTGTGTTTCGATTCGCGTAATTTTCGGTTTTCCTTGCGATTTTCCTGCGCACTGATTTACTGGGAGCCACGGGCCAATCAAACAGCTGCATCTGAGGCAACTGGCGACCTCACTGACTTGCTCCATGCTCCACTGACTCCCAACAACCCCATTTACACCAAACACACGAAAGTTGCCAGACTGGACAGGCGACCCTCAGCTTGGTGTGAAAGACCCTTTAATCTTAACCTACTCCAGGCCCAGACCTAAACTTACCCAATTTGGTAACTTGAAGCCTAAACGTACCCATTAAACCCAAAGGAAACATTGCCACGTTACTTTACGTTTTGGCTTTTGGTAACATATTAACGTAAAACTGCCCTCCGCATACGTTTTTGATATTTCATTGTATATGTACGTTTTCTTCTGAGACTGCTCTTTGGAAAAGTACTGTCTGCCTAAACTGAAAGAAAGTAGTAAACAAATGTCCAAAATGTTTGTATACGTCTCTTTATAAAGATGTATTCATTTACTTTTTACTTTGCTCCTTTCATGCAATATCTGTAATCCAACCAGAGTTTTGGTTTAAACTTCCAGCTGTTTTCCCCCTTCATTTTGATTATGAAACATTATATTACTTTTTATTCAAGCATGCTTCTTGAAAAATATGATAATCTATTAGCTCTCTCATCAAAGGCGAACAGTGCATTTCTTGTGCGGCCAACCTGAGTGGACACACATGTTAATAATCCATACTCTTTCCACAATTGTCTAAAAGGAAATTTTTGGAGACATTTAAAACCGACATCAGCTCTGGATTGGAATGCGCTTTAATTGCCGTCCTTGGCAAACGAAGCGGCCCGGACTATTTGATCTTACCCAGCATTGGCACCGGTCTTTAGAAGCACGCCTCCGTTTTCAACTCACTTCCTGCCAATCCGATGAAAGAACCTAATTATTGACGATAACAATGACCGCGCACGCTTCGTCCACGCTCCGATCCGGCCAAAATTTCCCCCCGTTTCTGCGGCTTCCAAAACAACACGTAGACCGCATTAAGGAGCAAAATGAAATTCCTCTTGATGGATGACTTGCGGAGGCCTTTGCACGGGAGAGTGGTTGTGCTTGAGATCTTCAGCTGTCGTGTCAGTCACAAAGGTTGGCTGGACAATTCCGAAAGCAAGCACCAGCAGTAACAAATGGCGTGAATTGGACAAATCACAAATTGATTACCAGCCGATGAGTTCTTACGGAGACTTCCTCAAATGCTGTCAGGGAAGGAAATTAAATGAAGACATGCAATAAGCAGAGATTGCAATATAACTGCTGACAAAGCTTTGATCAATAGGAAATGTATAGACAAATGAAGATGAGTGGATGGATTCAAAAGGACAGTTTATGGAAAACAATGTGGGTCGGAAACAAACACGCAAACAACTTCTAATACAGTTGCGAGAAGAACGAGATATAGTACAGATAGATGCTTTGAATCTACTTCCGCAGCGCACTAGAGTTTAAAAGAAACCAGCATGGATCCAGAACTAAACCCATCTCAGAATTGTCATACACACAATATTTAGGACCTTCTAAGTGTCATATGAGAGACTCACCTGCTCATTGTCAAGGATCTCTAAATCTTGAGTTATCCACTTACTCTACTGTCCAAGTAATATTTAGATTGCAATAGTATACTTCTATTCAAGTATGTATGGAATAGTGTGCTTAGGATTGAGATAGTACATCTTTAAACTCTGTTACAGCAAATTTTGATGCAACGTGTATCAATAATTATGTGAGGCTAAAGTTGATGATGTATTTTGATATGTATTATGTGATGTATATTTTATGAATTTATCTGGGCAATGGACATAAGAGGATGAAAGAATGTATTGTTCTTGTGTTGGTCACTCTTGTAATTTGCTATTGCCTCTGTCAGCCAATCAGTGAACAGAGTGTATATAGGGGAGTGGCACACAATGTTAAACCATTGACCTGAGGAAGATCCTACGTGGATCAAAATGTTGTTTGTCATCTTAAATTTGCAGTTGGAGATTTGGGGGCTTGTTTCTTATAGGCTAAAGCTAGGCCACATAAAACGATGACCTATTTTCTTTTCCCACATAAAAGTAAGTCATAGTTTTGTGTGAAAAAAGTACTTTTGGTTTCCTAACACCACCTAATTACTTATTTTAAATGATCTAGGGGATACAGATACAGATGCTAATGCTAAAGCTGGTTAGACCCAGTTTCAGAAACGTGTTGTTTACACAAACATGAGGACAGGGTAGTTCTTCAGATTACACAGGGAATGGAGGAATGTTGGAACTAGTTCTTGGTACTTTCATGTGCGAAAAGGTCCATGCCTATAATCATAAACTAAAGCTAATCCTAAAGAATAACTTGTTGGTGTCTTGACTCCAAAACTGGTCTGAAGTACAAAGTATTTTTGAGTGTTTTTTATTGTTGCACAACACAGCTGTAGGAAAATCACTACTGCTGAAGCTGTTTGATTCTGCTTTAAAACCATGTAAGAGTTGAAGTTTTAGAACTTATGTCCTTTAATAAATAGTTAATGGTTCACAAATAAACATTACCGTGTACCGCCCCCAAAAAAACCCTCATGAGTAAAAACAAAATTGATCGTCTTAAAGCTACACAGGAAATTATAATTTGCACAATAGACCAACGGTTAACCACACAGCATGAGGTATTTTTTGTTGCTAGTTTGATGATAACACACACTGATACGCTGCACTCGTGGACTCTACAGTTTGTGAAAAACGTGGTGTTGACAGTGCTGGGCATATCACTTCCCTTTATTGTTTGGCTTGTGTACAGCGCTGTGTTATTCTTACTTGTTACTGATATGCATAGTGACAAATAATGATAAATGTGCACAATTTTAGCCTTAATAACACTGACATAATATTAACCTCTTGCGACCAGCCAAGTTTGTGTTTTTGCCGGATTGTAATTGCCGTGTGAGCCCATCAAAAGCACTTAAGTCACATCTTAACAAATTGGAGGGAGTGTGTCTGTTTTCCAGCCTGGCCTGCTGTTCACCGGGGAAGGATTTGGCTGTCACCGACACACTGACTCTTTATCAAATTGTGTGAGACAAACTCGTCTCACAGTGGGCTCCCTGAAGCTAACATCTTGTCGTCCTGTTTGCTGAACTGAATGATGATATCTAAATCTCCACAACAGCTGCTCTGCCAAACACAGTGAGTGGAGTCAAGGAGAAGGGCACTGGAAAACACGCTGGGACGGAACAGAATTTACAGGGCCCGCATGTAGAAGGAGAGTGGAAGAAAGTGGACATGACTGCATTTCAAAACTAACCAGTTCTCTGTAAATTCATTATTGAAGAGATCTTGTCTGGTTGCCAATTCCACAAAGTTCTGTACTGAGAACTCAGTACAAACTAGTCATATCCAGTTATCGGCACCATTTGTGTTGCACAGGATTGGGTTCATAATCAAAACAACCAAGCTGGCACTGGAGGTTTTGTATCATAGTATAATGTAATTAACTTAGAGTGCCGATTTAGCGAGAAATATGTATATTTGTTTGTCAAACTTTTTATTAGCTCTCACAAATCCTTTTGGCATATGGCCAATATCCACATACATTATTTTTGGCAGTTACAACTTGAGGACATCTTACAGGCGGCAAACTGGAGTGCATCACCAAAGCATAGCCAATCAAAGCGCTGCTTTTGACTATTTGAGACAGACAATGGGTTGGCACAAGTCCAGACAAGTTTCAAGTCATTGGGATTCAAGTTCAGGTCCATCTATCCATTTTCTTCCACTTTGCCCGTGGAGTGGGCCTACAACTTGGAGCTCTAAAAAGACTAAAGAATATTTTAGTTTGAACTTAATGAATGAAACAGAAGAATCACACAATAAATTATGCACAAAAACATTGCAGACATAATGGTTGGCTTTGGACCTGAAATGGTGATTCACAACCACACCATTTAGTTTGCTTCAAGTAAACTGCAGTACAAAACACCTGCAACTTCAGTTTGTTTGGGTTTGTGTAAAGGTGGACCAGTTTGATTTGATGCGCACCAAAGAATTGCATCGAGACCCACATTTGGAAGTGGTCCACTTGTAAACATATTCCAGCGCAGTTTGCTTGTGACCCTGATTTGGCCCAACTTGCCCTTTTTGGCCTCCAAAAGCTACCGTAGCGTCCAAAATGGCAATTAAATGGGAGATAAAAGCTGCAAGACATAATGTGGTGGCGTAGTAGTTTATAATACGCTTTTGCAATACATACAAGCTATATTATTATGCTTTTTGCACTTCCTTTTGCTTGTGAGTCACAGCACCACAACATGCCTGGAGGGATTTGTGTTTTCTTTTAAGCAGTTTGTTTCAGTAAAAATGTAGTGAAAACACTAACTGCTCTTAATGAAACGGAAACTTAACGCCCAAATGAGCCAGATTAGCAAACTATCAGGTGTAAAAACACCCTAGACAATTAACTGACTTAGTTTTTTAAGTCAGTTAATTGCTTCTGATATTGTTTAATGCTGATTACTAGAAAATGCTTTGGAGAAGTAAACATCTTTGAGCATTGAGCTGCATTGGACCGAAAATCAGAGAATATGATGATTTCACCAAAAGGAGATTGTCATAGGAATGGTATCACAATATGTTTTTTTATCACCAGATTGCAATAGTAAGAATACAATTTAACTCTATTATATCTATTGTAAATCTTGTGCATTCAGTAAAATTATGCTAACTCATTGTAATTCTGTATGAAAGTAATTATGATTCTTAATTGTGTGTATTCAAAGCTTGGATACACAGGCACACCAAAGGATATTTATGGTCTGTATCTGACCTAATCATCTGCTAAGACAAACCCATGTCGTAATCGAAGGTCAGAGGAGGTTCTTTGGTTCAATCTATCATGTGCAGTTAAAGACATCTATCTTCTCCTGCTGAGTGAGGCGAGGCGAGAACTTCCTCAGCTCCAGTGGGAACCTAATTAACCTGCGGCGTGTAGAGAAGAGCTGCCCTGTTGTTTCTGACCCCTGATGAGAAACAAGTACTTTGTCAGAGCTGATCTCCTCACAGACAGGAAGTTGGATGTGTCTCCCTGCTCTCACAGCCCAGCGCACTCCAACGCCCGGCACGGACAGTTCTCACACTACTTACAGATAAACAAACCCACCCACTGTGAAGATTTGACTGCTGGAGCAAAATAGGATTGTACGATTGAGCTTCAAGTTTTCTTTTAATGACAATGGAAGTCATTTCAAGTGTCTCTCAGTTGTACACAATGAATAATATGTGCAACACGGTCTCTGAAATTTGTATCTACACTACAGATTTCAATGAGCACTTTTCTAGGACTTTTTGCGTGTCTGCTTCACGCTGTGAAAAGAGACTCTATTTTCTTATTTTCTTCTTTTAACCCTTATGAGGTGGAGGGCCCGCCCACTTTTTCTTAATTAATTTATTTTTGCCCACCATGTTATAAAAATCAACTCTCAAGCTCCCTGGCATGTTATAGATAAAAATCTAATTGAAACCACAGTTTCAACAGTCAAATCAACCATTCTTGGATGGATCAGAATCAGTCTTTACTCTAAACTATTTTAAAAATTCTTCCTATTTTAATAGGAATTTTAATGAGCTCCGCCTAACTTTTTTAAGTAAATACAGACCCCTAAAACTATTTTTAGTGAAAATAGCTTCAGCTTTTGAAGAGGAATTGTCCAAACCCAAAATATGCCAATTCTAGTGTCATTCTGTCCATGGCTAGTGACACCAGCTATACTGATTCTTACATTTACCCAAAACATTTTAGGCGGACTTTAAAACTTGATGTTCTTTTGTCCAAGCTTCTTCTCACTTAAAACAAGAGTCAATCAGATATCAGAAGCTAAAACTACAGAGCCTCAGCTTCATAAAGCCAATTGTTTGTGCTCCAAAGGATCAGAAACAGTTTCCATTTTAATTTTAGAATTAAAATTAAACACTTTGGTTGAAGCTATAGAGACATTTTCTTTAGATTAGCGGTTAAGCTTAGGTCTAAAGTTATAAAAAACAAGTACATTTAGGTCTGGGTTTTGAGTTGGTAACTTATTACAAGTAGGATTTTGTTAATATTCATAAATATTAGGGGTGTAACGGTATACATGGTCGTAGTGAATCGTTTTAATACAGCACGCCCGGTTTGGTGCCGTTTCAATACCATTTTTATGCAAATAAATGTGATTTTGTGTGACTGGGGTGGAACTGTAATTGTTCACACGCGACATGTTTCTACACGGACACAATTAAGCGATGCCGCGCTAGCTTATATTTTGGTGTTTTAAAAACTTCTTCCTTGGGCTAATATTCATTGGTGCTACTTACTTGGTGCTGCGTGAATATTTCTGATGGATTTACAAGACATAAACGCATCAGAATCATTGTGGGAAAAAGAAATTATTTGGACATAACTCACGCAGTCACAGCTACACTTAATAGAATATTGTTCCTTTTACAGTGAAATGTACAACTATTTATTGTCTTTTTTTTTTTAAGAAAAACTTGTGTATCAAAAAATACCAAACCGAGAACTTTCAAAACTGAAAATCAAACTGAATATGAGTTTAGCATACCGTTACACCCCTAATGAAGAATAACAAGTCGTTTTATTCACCAATGAACAGGGGCAACGTATAATATAGACAGACAAAAAAAAGGAGAGATTACGCAGTATACATTTAAATTTGTGTGGTATTGGGCTTCAAGGCGTGATTATGACGTAAAAGTGAATAATCCAAGCTTCTTCTGAGTCCAGTCACATCTCGTCCTTCTGCTGCCGTATTATAATCATACACAGTCTGGAGTTATTTTGGCACCTTATTATCAGAGCGGCTGTTTTAGGGAGTGCATCTGGACTAGCCTGGAAGTGATGGGCAAGTGGCCATGGGTTTTCATATACGAGTGTATAAATAAGATGCTGGGACCGGACTATATATTTCTTTTACAACTTTTAAATAGCTGTGGTAATGAACTGACTGACCTTCATGTGTTGGAAAGTGTCTATTAATGTAGATTGATGTGTGTATCACTCTGCAATGAGGTCTACACATTATCACTCTGAATGAACTGCTGCTGAAAGTGGAAAAAAATGACAGTCATGGCGAATGGTTGAAATGTCATGCTGTTTTGAATAACATTAGTGGGACCATGTTTTTGTTCACCCCAGCTTTGCTGTGATTGGTCAGACCGCAGCAGCCATCTTACCCATAGTGGGTGTCTCTCCAGATGGATTTTCAAAAATGTATTCTTCATGGTTTTGTGGGTTGTATGGACATAAAATACTGCTGGGTCACATTTCCAACTTATTTTTGTAACAGAAAACTTGTCCATATTTGGTAGAAATTTTAACAATAGACAAAGCAGAGATAAGAACGTATATACAGTATGTTGCTTAAAAATATGCTGTTGAATATATGCTGCTGGTATGGAAATCTTTAATGTTAACCCCTTATCATTCCTACGTCCATAAGGCCATCCCATTTTTTTTTTTTGATTTTGAAATGTCTTTTTCTTCAGTATTTGATAAAGGTTTGGAAATGCTAAAGGTAAGGAGAACATTGTAGCCTATTGCTTAGAGTCAAATAATAAAATAAAGTACAATTCAGTTTTTTTTGTGTGTGTAAAGAAAGTTCTCACTTATGATTAGAGCCTCTTGTCTCAGGAGCTAAAACTACTTACAGGGTTTCTGCTTCACAAAGACTCAGAATAGTGTTCTAATTTTAGATATTTTTAGTCAGACATGTTATGGAAATAGGCCGAATGATAAAGTTAATTCTAAATCATCTCTTTCATAGAAGTAGGTCATGTGTGGTGCGACAATGAATTTATGATGGATTTTAGATAATGATGGAAAGGTTTTTAACAGGTCCTGTTAGTCAACTATATAGCTTCGCTCTATAGACAATCATACAGCTATCTTACCATTGTGGATGCATGCAGATTTTCATTTTTTTCCCCATCTACTTTTTGCTCTTAAAATGTGTGTGTTTCACAGCTGTTCAGGATTTAGGGACAGACAGGTTTTGATTCACTTGTGTACACTTCATTTTATTCAAACAAGCTTCCTCAGTCTTTTTGTTTAAAGGTGTTACAGATATTCCACAACGCAGCAAGTTGACCAATAGTTTGACAAAGATATTCTAAAGCTTCAGTATTAAATGTAGCTATGTTTAAATATCTCTTGTTGAGGAACTCAGATATTCAGCAAAAAAATAAATCAATAAATAATTCACTCTATATTTTCCATCATTAATATTATTTTTTTCTTTCACATAACAATTTACAATCCTTAAAAAACTGTTGCACATCAGTCATACTCTATAAAAAATAAACTCAAACATCTTCCTCTTCCCAGCGCGGCTTTACCATTCATCTTTAATGGGAAATCTGAGATAGTGGTTTGCACAGAGCTCAGTTTGTCACATCACATGAAGCAGAGCAGCTAATGCCGTCGACAAATGCCCGTGTCATGGATGGAGGTTCTGAGGAGGATCGGCTCACAAACAGGTGGCCGCCTCTGGAGCAGCAGATGTCCCCCTGCAGCCTGGTAAGAGCAGCTCCGTCACAGTCGACAATGTGAGACCATAAAACTGAGGTGGTCCAGTTGTGTTGGTGAGGTCAAAACCAGCCTTGAGTGCATATCTTTTCATTCATTTTGAATTGAGTAACAGTAAAGTGCTTTAGATATAAATGTGGATTGGATTTGATCTTATATTTTCCCATTTCTGTATTGTGGATGCATCAACAGTTTTCCTTTAGCCAATTGCTGTGCCCTCATCAGTGTAGTCCAGAAAGTACAGAATAAAACGTGCTTTTTGCCAATTGTGCAGTTTCTGTGTGGTAAATGTACGCATTCAAGGTACAAAATCAAATTTTACTTTAAAGTTTGACACAAGCTCAAAAAGAGGAGAACATATACAGTCTGCAATCCAACTAAGGTTGGTTCTGGCCAATACGTCACTTCATCATTTGCTGATTGGCTGATTGTTCTTCCTGGAAAAGAAGAACGCCCACTTTGTCATGATGGAGGACTGTGTGCGTGAGTTACAACTATGGAAACCTTGCCAAAACCTGTTAATTTTATTGATTTTAATTGTTAAAAGGTTGTTTTTTATGCAATTGGTTGACCTAATAGGCAAAAAGGTTCTAAGCCTAATGTAGTTTTTATCATTTACCTTTTGATGAAGACGGAAGAGGCCAGTGATTGGCAGCAATAAATCGAAAGAACTGGAATCTCTCTAAGTTCTTGCGGATTTACTACAGTGAACACTTTACACAGGCAAGACACTGCTAATGTGAAAAAATGTATGTCATTTGAAAAAAACAAAAAACAAAACACAATGAATTTTTGAAACAACCAGCACTACCTTTAGCCACATTTGATATATAGTCAAGTTACTGAAAACCGATTCCTGTGTGCTTTTAGATCTGCCCCGTGGTACAAATCATGAAGGACAGTCAGGTAAACTTGTAAATTTCATATAATCTGCAAACATGCCAGGTGGAAGAAGGTATAGATCAGCTAGCATTTATTAGCTTTTTAAAATATCTGTCTTTATGCACCTAAAAATGTCTTACTTCCATGGACAACTGAACATGCACTAGAAGAAGCCAATGCTTTCTTTACAAAAAATATGAAAATGTATTGTAAGTTTTGCTGCGTTCAGTAACTTTTGCCCTCTGTCTTGGCACACCACGTGAACATGTGACATACGTGCAAACGGTCATAACCTAACTTTAAAGTGAAATGAAATTGAGCGAAGGCAATAAGGCGGCACCAGCCTGGCTAATCACTGAGTATACTACTTCTGAAACTCGAGAACATTTGTAATTTCAAGAGTTGCTCTCTCACATGGGTTGTGCTTTTAATTTAGAATGGCAGAACACAACAAAACATGAACTATTGTCGTTCTTTTTGTTGCTCATAACGCCCACTTGCAATAGTATTAATGTCAGGTGTAGAGCTGTGTGACCATGGACAATGTAGTGTGGGTAGGACGTCATTGTGTTGGGCTCTAATCAACGAAACGGTGTAATCCCTCATTCGTCCAGGAGTGATCCGTAGTAGAAGGCTTCAAAGTTGTAGTCTGGAGATTGAAAATGACTTTCAGATGAGAGTCGAAATGTTTTGATCTTCGGAAACGCTGTCTAGATGACAGCTTTGAAGCCTTTCTACTTTTCTCGGTTGCTAATCGCCCAACAAATTGGGTGTCTCCATCACGTTCTATGCAAGCACAAAATGACTCCACGCCTCAATTCTTCAGACACCCGTAGTTTCTTCTTCCTGATTCAAAAAGTACATTAGCTAGCAGTTTGAACTAAGTATAGTGCGTGTTGACGTGTAGCAAATGACTCGGCATGGGCTTTGGTTTGTGTTAGCTTTTACAAATCTCGTCCTCCCATTTGCTTGTGAAATTTTCGGTTGATTTTGAGAAATGACTAAGCCCATCAAATAAAACAAAGAAGAAACGCAAAGTATTTTAATAATAACAATTTGAGCTGGCTTCTGGCTCTAATAAATACTGGCCTATAGAATGTTGTGATGCCATGTGAACGGAACCTATAGGCACATTTTGGCACATTGATGGAGTTCCAAGATCTGAATATTGTCATCAGAGCTGTTACCATCATTTCAATCAAGTCCATCTTCAAAAGCCTTCCAAATCTCACTCGTAAACTAGGTTATCATCTCGAACATTCATTCCATAGCTGCCGCATGCACTCGTGTCTTTGTTACATATCTGCGCTTGTTAATACCACACTGAAAGCGCTGCTGTGGCCATTTGCTCTCGCTGTATAAATAGACCTTAAGCATTACCGGTGAGATGGAAGTGAGACGTGGACCCGTGCCAACCTGCGCTAAAAGCTGTCGCCAGATGGCACAAGATCAAACCGTAACGGAGAACACAGGCAGGCTGCTGGAAAATGAGCTGTAACATAGTATTATTGCTCCATGTTTTGACAGACTAAATGTAATGTTTGCCCACCTTTTTGTAATTTGGTGTGGTTATCGTGGAAGTAAAGTGATTGGGTTGGCAAAACTTGGCTAATTAGCTTTTTAGATCTTTCACTGCCGTTTATTTGTTCAGTTTTTATTGCAAATGGCTATTATTTCTATCGAAGAAAAAAGCTGAGTTATGTTTCTAGCTGGAAACCTCTAGCCTGATGCATCAGCGACTTTCATTTCACTTGAGGCAGGTACTTGGGTTTTACCTGAATGGTAGGCAGGACAATCTAGAGGCTTATTCACCAAACATCAGTGCTTTGTACCTTTGGTTGTATAAAATAAAGTATACCTTAACCTTAACCTTATAATGTTACAATGAACTCATATGTACTTTAGACCAAGCTAAATTGAGTTTATAATTATAATTTCAAACTAAATGTGAACAATGATGATGCTTAATACTGGATATTGTTTTCATTTTCTGCTGTGAACATAAAAATAATAATTATATTTGAGTGTACGTTGAAATACAATTACAATTTCTAAAAAAGGCAGCTAAGCAGATCTGTCTCAACTTCAATACAACCTGATGGACGTCTCACTTTCCGATGCTCAAATATGTGGATTTTTGATGAACAAATGAGTCGTGGTAACTTTGCGAGGAACCCAGAGCCCACCCTTCAGCAAACTGCGAAGAGTGGGTCTGTGTAACGCACATGATTGGTCGTCTGTCGTTTGGACCAAAATCTAACTTTCCTCACCTCACATTAAGACCGTTTTTTTCTTCGCTCAATGATTCAGCAGAAAACTGTGATGTTTTTCAGTTCCAGATGATATTTTTCTCATGTATTTTTTTCGTCGTAAGCAGCCATATGGTTTTCACATAGTGTCTCTGATTGGATAATGAAGTGGTAACTAACTCTTTTACTTGTAAATTACTAAACTTTGCAATTTGTGAAATACTTGACCACTGAGTACTGAATTGAATAATATATATTTTTTTGTTTGTCTGTCTGTCAGTCTGTTTGTTTGTTTTTAGCAGAATGCAGTGCTCTGATTGGCTGTGCTTGGGTGTTTCACTTTGTTGTTTGTAAGAAGTGGTTTGTGAGCCATAACTGCAATCAAAATGATTAGATGTTGATATTAGCAGTATGTCAAAGGAGATCTGAGAGGAAGTTGTCAGATTTAAAACCTAAATCGTGTTTGCAGAGTGAAAATCAGCTACTCCACCTTTAATATATCATTGTTTATTTTTTCCCTTATCATCTGAGGACCTCCAGGTTGAACCTACGAGACGAACTATTCAGGAAAGGTTCACCTCAGTCCTAAATACTGATCATTGCTCTATTATAATAAATGACATTACATTTCACCTTTGAGATTAACTTCATAATGAGACACTGTCACACTCATACAACAACCAAACTACGTTCCACTGAAACACCTAAAGTTAGAATAGTAGGCGTGAGGAGTGTAATTGATGCTGTATAGAGGGACATGGTGAAAAGCCACAGAGCTTCCTGTGGAGCAGATTGTGGTGTACATGTTTGTAATTCATGACATACTCTGACACACATCACAGCGACATGTATTTAATAGGGCCGCACTGGCACAGCATCAAGGACAAAGCTCTCTGCGGCTAACACTCACGTCTATTTGTAAAGACAACTGCCACATGCTTCCATTCCTACAGGTGCACAACTGAAATATGATCCACGCTTCATTCTATTGATTTCAAAAATATAATGTGCTTCTAAAAAGTGTTTGCATATTGTACTTGGATGATCAATGTGCAACAACAATAGTGAAGTAATTGTATTAGTTTTTAATCTTAACAGGAATGATTTTTTACCACCAGTTGCATCTTTTTGTGCAAAATGAAACCGAAGACCACCCATCCTCTTTAATCCCAATGCACCTGCCGCAGATTTTTACCACAGACAGAGCAGATGACAGGTCACGGTCCAATCAGCAGTCATGACAGTCATGACAGAGTCACAAGATAAACCCATACTGTTGTACATATTAGACATGAGTTTGAGACAACTCTGAGAGAACAAAAGTAACTTCTGTGAGAAAGTGCACTGCGTATAGTGTGGGGGTGCATTTTTCAGTGATGTGCTTTGACTGGACTGTTGTACTCTGTATGTAGTATTGTTTAGTTATGATAACTATGGACTTCTCTGGCACAAGAATTTTCTTTGGAATTATTAAAGAGATTCTTTTTTTTTAGCAGATTCTAGATCTTATTGTGTCCTATTTTTGCTGGATACTTCCAGTGGTAAATTTTTGTCAAAATTTTACAACAGATGTTCTGTAATTAAAGGAAGTTATTTTAATAAAAAAACTGAATCCAACCACCCATGTCGTGAAAAAGTCGCCTGATGCATCAGTTAGTTTCATTTCACTTCGTGATTTCCACGATTTCCTGATTCATCTGAATGAATCCCATCATTAGGATTCCTATCACTTCACAATAGGCAGGGACTTATTTATTTAGCCAATGGCTACAGTAACTTGACGGCACAGTGGTAGAGCGGATAGCAAAAAGGACGCGGGTTCGATCTCTGCCGTGCCCGGGCCTTTCTGTGTGGAGTTTGCATGTTCCTCCCCCATGATTTACTTCGGGCACTCTGGTTTCCCCACCAACCAATAACATGCATGTTAGGGTGAAGTGTTTAGGTGAATCGCCTCTGCTCTTACTATCACTGAGTGGGGAAGGGATGGTTCATCTCACTGTGAAGCGCTTTGTGACTGTCTGTGAAAGGCACTATACAAATAATTATTAATTACATTTAAAAAATAAAGAGAATTTATGCAACTGACAAATTTTTTCATGAGCTTTAAATAATCATTAAAAAAAAGAATTTTAAAAGATGAAAAAGAGAACCGTTTAGGGCGTGTAAAACATGTACATTCTGTACTTCCAAGTTATTCACTGATTAGTCAATAATTGTGTTTCACAACTTTGCAAGAGCGATAGTGTTTTGATGTGATGAGATGGCCAGGGACTAATTTATTTAGTCCAAGGATAGGGATTAGCTGTTTTTACTTGCTTGTTTTCTTTTTCTTTTCTTTTCTTTCTTTTTTTTTTCATATTTAAAGTTAGAAAAAAGGTTAAGGATTATTCATTTGTTTAAGTTACATGCCATGTTTTGATATAAAAGCTAAACTATCTATTTTGGACTGTACGTTAATATTATTGTTGTGAATGATAGAATACTATATTTAAGAGCAAACCTGTAGTGTCCCAAGTTTTTTTAAGCCCTTAAATGTTACCCCCATTCTGATAACAACAGCTAGCATGCTAACAACATACTTCTTGTTTGTTTGCTCTTTATTAAATGCAAACAGCACACAGAAATCTCATTTTGACCCCATTTTAATCCATCATCTGCTAAACAAACCCCTTTAATCTTCCCACTGAATTGACTGTAACTTGAGTGCGTGCTTGCTTTTAAGGTTTTTAATGCTGGTATAGTATGTGTGTCTAATAAAATGACATACTTACACTTTTAATTTGCTGACACACTCATCTCCTCGCCTCACCTCCAGCTCTCTGCGGGCCTTGTTCTCCAGCAGGTGTCCTTCAAGTAAACAGCGCTCTGTTTACACAAACTATAGCAACAGACCTTGAACACAACACGCAGCATGTACACACACACTTAGCTCCAGTATGCCACGTCATCACACTTTGTCAAGAAGCGCAGTCAACAATAATAAGCCGTCTCAATAGCACCAGCTCCGAGACAGTGCAGTGAAATGAATCTTTACGACCCCCAGAGCAATAACCAATTTAGCACCGACAGAGGGTGTGTGAGTTTGAAAGACAGTCTGGTTTTTGGTCAGCAGGGGTCAGGCCTTAGCTGAAGAGTGTCTATGAAAGAGGTTTGTGTGGAGCAAAGTCTTGAAGTCTTTATTATCAGATATGCAAAAAAAAAAAAAAAAAAATGTCATTGTGTGTATTGAAGATTTGCACAACTGCAAAAAGTGTAGCAACAAAGTGTGACCAGTAATAAAAACAATTCAATGTTATGTGTAGAATTATAAAAGGATAAGTGGCATTATTAAACCAGGTCAAAGACACAGCACTGCAGCAAATGTCTACATATTTTTAGATCACTGTTTTGGGAATAGCAACACAACTTTTTGCTAAAATAAGGTCTTGGTTTATGAAATGTATTTTCTTTGCTACATTAAAATCACGACCCTAGTTGTTTGCATGATACTTGTTTGTCTTTTTGCAGCCATGAAAACGTATCGGTGGAGATCTGTTTTAAGAGCTGAAGTTCTGAATATTCGTGACTTAATGAGACCCATGTATACAAACCGTATTTTTGACTATAAGTGGACTTTAAGTCTACTTAAACACAGGTCATTTAATGTGAAAAAGAAAAATTGAATCCTACTTTTTTCATTGCTTGAATGTTTTGTGATCCAGCAAGTAAAAAGCACAGAATGTTTACCACAGCTAAATGAGTGAATATGTCACCATTTATTTGGAATCATCAATAGATATATAGCTTTGATTTGGAGAGGGAAAAAATATCTAGTATAAAAATACAATGGTTTATTTCAACATTACACCAACAGTTCTTGGGGAATGCATTGTATCAAATCAAATACATTATTTTTGTAAAGCTCAAAGTCACAACAACAGTCATCTCTGAAGACTTCCCAAGATTGTTGATATAGCAAACATCAGTGATAGAAAATAAAACAAGAAACATTCATTGGTCAAAACCCCGAGCCCCACTTTGGGCACCAATGCCTTTTCAGCAAGGAAAAAGTAAAAAAAAAAAAAAAAAAAAAAGAAAGAAAGAAATAGTAAAGACAGGTTGTAGATGTGACTAAAACTGACATGCATCTAATTGCAGATATAGAGTTTAAGTCCGTAGAGCCAGATCAAGCTGTATCTAACCGTATATACAGTAGTTTTTATTTTGAAACCAGATTATCTATTGACATGGAAATCCATCAAATAAGCTAATAGAACATTCTGCCTGCTTGTTTAGCATTAGTTAGCTTCTGTTAGCATACCAACACTCCTAAAGTTATGCAGGCTAATGAAAATTGTATAAACTTATATGAATTAACATATTTTATGTATATTATTGATTGCCGAAAAATCAGGTTGGGTGAAACTAGCAGCTACCATGTTTGTAATTCAGTAATTTAACTCAAACTCAATTTTCAGATTAACTACGCTGTGCTTTAATTCTAAAAACAGAAATAATCACATTGAATTATGTTTTACAGTCCAGTCAACAATAGGGAAAATTCAGAATACTTTATATACCTTAGTCCACCTGGCCTGCCACTCTTTCACATTACCACAGGGACGTCTCCTTTAACCCTGCGTCAGGCTACACAAACTGGGCTTCTGGTGCTGAGCTGACGGCTGGCCATGGTTCTCCTGCAGCACAAAGAAGAGCGCTTTGTGAGTAGCCTCGTGGTGACAGGAAGATAATCAATCAGAGGTGGCAATTTCCACACTCAGCCGGCATGAAGAGTAACGCACAAGGCACTCCCAGGGGCCAATAACACGGGGCCAAATCCCCAAATCACTGTGTCAGGGCGAGGGCCGCTGAAAGAGGGCTCCGGAGCCAAATGGCACACTGTCAAAACATCCCATAATTGTTTTACAGGGGGCAATGACTGGAACATTAAGAGCCTGGTTTGTAATGGA
This sequence comes from Mugilogobius chulae, assembly GCA_038363315.1. Lineage (NCBI taxonomy): Eukaryota > Metazoa > Chordata > Actinopteri > Gobiiformes > Gobiidae > Mugilogobius > Mugilogobius chulae. The sequence goes on from CM076400.1 coordinate 7,823,792, forward strand.
AGTGGTGTCATGGTGGCGTCATAGATGCATAAATCTATTGTCAATAATGTTTAATTAACAGCTTGTACATGTTATCTTCTTGTGTTGGTAATATTTCAAGTGTTTTACTGAATAGGATTTGTTTCTAAAAAAACTCAGTGGGAAATTGGAAATCTTTTGAAACATTATTTTGCATGGTACATCTTCACTATACTCCTTTTTACGATAAAATAACGTCTAAAAAAACTACCCCTAGCACTGATGTCTTGTTAATGTGTCTATTCAGGTGAAAATTAGTCTGCACTGTTCTGTCCATGTCTCGTTTATTCACCAAACTCCACCAACTTTGTCTGTTGTTGTTTGTAGCATTGTGGCTAACTGCTGTTAGCATACCAACTCACCCCCGTTTCTGGTTTTGTAATGTTTCTGTTATTGACCAATGGCTGTTTGATTTTGTAACATTTCTGTTGTAAAGTCCCAAAGGTGACTGTTGGTCTCTATAAATTGGTTTATTGACCAAGTATTAACAACAGTTTTCTACAAACAATCATGAAGTCAAAATGAGCATGGTCAATCAGAGCACAGCTTTTTTTGTTTTATATTAGACATAATCTTCTTAGATACAGGCAGCACACAACCATTTTTGCATGCTCTATTTATAATGTGTTCTTTGGTGAAAAATTCAAAATGTACAATTAGTGTAACGTTATTTTCATCAGTAACGTGTAATCTAATTACTTACTTCTCTGTCAGAGATAATGCCTTTATAGTTACTGTCAATGTAACGAACTCTGTATTTCACTGTGATCAGAACAACTGCCATCACATTTAGAGCTGTCATGAGAAGCTGACAAGTTTATTTTGGGTAAAAGCTGAAATAGTAACTAGTCAGAAGTAATATGACAACTAGGTGCTTCTAATTTTGCACTATGATCACAGTTTAGTGTTGGCAATATAAGCTATGATTAATGTCAATGTTATTTTATATATATATATATATATATATATATATATATATATATATATATATATATTATATATATATATATATATATATATATATATATATATATATATATATATATATTTGTACAAAGGCTAAAGCCATCAAAAAAAAGACAAAAAAGAAAAAAAAAAAAAAAAAAAAAAACATTACCTTTCATGTGGGCCAATATAATAGGTCACTTAGTTCTCTTTAGTAGAAAAATACAGAGTCTTACTTGATACAGAATAATTCAAACGTCCTCAAAATAGAAAGTACTGATCTCTACATTACTGTTTCTAGGAGAACTACAGCATACATCATTTACAAACACAACAAAACTCAGATGTTTAATTGCGACAGTGCTCCAAAAGAAGATCTTTACGTGGGCGCCAACAAAGTCACAGAAGTGAACCCGGCCTTGACCTCGGCCTGACCCGTGGTCCGGCCCTCACCTCCAATAAAGACGCCTGTAATGTCAAGTTAACTGTGATTAATGGAGCTGGTCGGCACAAAGTCTCTCTGTGTGCAGGACCCACAACTTCAGACACTTCACAGCACTAATGCGACTGCCTGCCCCAAAGAATTTATAGAAGCATCTGAAGCCTGCGTCTCCAGCTCCGTACGGTCCATGGAAAACCGGCAGCTACAGCCAAGAAGATTGTGTTTCTGGGCTGGTGGTGGTTAGTCCGGATGAATGTGGGAAAGATGACTGCAAAACATAACTATGAAGTAAGGTTGGAATCAGGGAGAGCCCAGAGGAAACCCACACACACACGAAGAACTCAAGCTATTGCCAAATGCTGTCTGTCGAATCAGTCAACATTAGCTAAAGGTAGAAATGGTAGCAGTGACATTGGTTTAGGTGATAAACAATAAGTGTAAACCTATATTATATTTTTCTATTCATGTGTGTGTATTGCCTACATATTTTTTTATTAAATCCATTACTAAAGTGCTTTAGAGACAACATAGCTGACAAGACAAATTTAAGAATAAATGCAAGTGAATATATACAAAATAAACTAAACAGAAAAAATCTGTTTACTTTATTTTGTATATATAAAGACTTAAAGTTGGACTAGCTGATTTTTACACTGCAAACCATTTAGGTTTTTAATCTGACAACTTAAATTATGGTTTTGAGACTTCTTTTTACAAACAACAAAGTTAAACTAGAAAGGATTACCCAATCACAGCCAATCAACTTTCAGATCCAGTAGAAACAAAAGATTATTCACCTCAGACAGTACAGTGGTCTAATTTTTCACAAAGTGCTGCATTTATCATATACGTTTTAGTGAAAAACACAAAATGTTACTAATTTAACTAACTAATGTTACTAATTTAACTAGCTAAAAAAAAGTTTGCTAAAATAACATTTAGCGATTCGATTTGTCTTACATGAAAAGACAAACTGTTCGATTGGCAAAGTCCAGCCACACAAAAGTCCTGATCTCTTCTCTGTTTCTTGTTTGAGGACTGTCAGAGTCAGCTGATCAGCCAACCTGAGAGCACCAGTTGGATCAGGTCAAACCAGTACTGAGAAAAACGACCATTTAAGCATTTGATAACAACAAATACAATTTTACAAGGATGTTTGGTAAATTCATCCTGTCTACTTTGATTACTAAGTGTATGATTTTTCTCTGAAAGGTCAGTTGTAATATGCCACAAGCTCGAACCTGACAGTTTCGTCAGCAGGACTTCGTCAATTCTGACGAAAGCGGACCTCTGGTGAAAGATGGAAGTCTTGTCACTGAAACTGTCAGGTACAAGCTTGTAGCTTACTAAAAACTGTCTTATTGGATAAATAATATGCTTAATTTACAATTAATTCAAAACCACACTGGCTGCCAGTGCAAAGACGTCAGAATCAGAGCCCAACTGACTCCAAGTGCACAGAGCATTACAAAAATCTCAACAAGAGGTGAAACAATTATGAGTCAGGACCTAGAGAAGGTGTCTGGAAACATTTTAGCGAACTGTCTGGGGTTAACAAACTTCACCATGGCTTTTATTTCTGTTTAAAGTTTAATATCAGTTGTTTGATTTTATTCCTGAGTTAGTTATTGTAGGTTTCACAAACAATCAAGTCATTGAAAAAACTTTAATCATGCTAACTGAAGGCACTATACTATACCCCATTTTGCTACCTTAAATAGTAAACAAACATTTCATTTAAAACTTTATTTAGTAATTTAGTAATTTAGAAACCGCCACATTATTCACCACAATGTGTTTTAAGCACTTATCACAATTTTCGCCAGAGAACGACCGTTAGCTACAGTGCTAACAACAAAAACAAGCCAATTATTTTGACTTTATATAATAACAATGCATAATTTGTGCATGTAAAGACTTACTCGTTAAGATTTTTGTCTCAGTGCCTTAAAAGAAAACTGCACTGTGATTAAAAGTGATCTTAACTGATATAAACCAGCCTGTCATTCCCTCACAGCAGTTGTCAGTGTGGAGCTTGACGTCTTATTTTGGTGCTAAATCTCCGGGTTTGTAGCTTTATTGGCTAACGCAGCAGCAGGCTGTGGAAGTGACACCATGGCTGGGGAGAGTTTATCATTCTGCTGACAGGCTAAATAACTTGTGCGAAGCAACAGATAACAAATGGGCTCATGTTGTGTCTTGAGTGTCTGCGCGTTAAAGACAAGAGCAACTGGGCCACTGCAGCACAAATGAATGGGCTTGACTTTCTGGCAGTTCACACCGATGGCCCCGGGGCACATAATGACTGTTTGTTTACCCTGCCAAAGCTGGGTTCAAAGGAGGCTAATGAAACAGGGACTTTGCAAGATCGTTTGGAGATGTTTGATGGCGGAAGAAATTCTGAAGTCCACCGTAATAGATTTCAAATACTTTCAAAGAGTGGGAGTAGGACTGTAGGAAGTGTGCTTGTTTATGTTTTTAGTCTCTGCGCTGAATACATTAGGAAAGTGAGCGAAATGTGGACAAGTTTGAATTTTAGATTATACTCATACAACAAAACGCTAATGGCAGAAAGTAGGTTTTAATAGAGTTTAAAGGCCCATTGATTGATCCCGAAGAACGGATTCCCATTAAAAATTCCCATTGGTGTTGTATTTGCACGTCACCAAAAAAATTCTGGTCTGATTGGAATGTAGCTGCTCACTAACAGAAGAAGAAGAAGTCTCTGGTGTGGCGATAGCTAGAGATGGAAATGACATTTGTGATTTATTTAGCTTTTATCTGATAGTTGAATGTGTACCTAATGCATTGTGAGCTTTGGAATTGTTCACCACAAAACATTTTTCACAGCTTCTATGAGTGAGGTGCACTGATATGCTCACGATGAACCCGATCTCACAAGAAAGTGTATAAATACCACAACGATTAGCATGATTTTACGTTTTTTTTAATTTTACGTAAATATGACACGTGTTGCAGCCCCAATTCATTTCAATGGTGGTTGTAAAGATGTGTTTATATTACGCAATCCCTATCCTAATCTTAACCCATCCCAAGCCCCAGCCCTAAACTTACATGTTTTAGTAACTTGATGCCTAAACTTACCCATTAAAGTAAAGAAAATGTCCCCATGTGGCTTCAACCAAAACTGTTTATTTCGCGCTATGAAATATCGTGTTTAACTTAAGCTTTTTAATAGCTATTTATGTTTTGTGGTATATATACACTTTCTTGTGAGAATGTGTTTTCACAACAGTTAGCCACAGCTAACAACACAGAAGAACTTAGTGGAGTTTGGTGAACAAAAGGGACATTAAATGACGTATAGTAAGACAGTGCGGACTACTTTCCACCTCAGATACATTAATGAATCTGTGCTAGGGGGAAATTGAGTTTAAGTTATTTTAGCAGCTTTAAGTCTCAACTAATAGGCCTAAAGAACATATTTTAACACATTTCAGTAATTAAAATAATCTAATAATTAAACATTATGTGTCACACCAATACAAAGGTTAATGGTTTTGACCTATTTGAAATAGTATTTGATCATTAATAAAGGTGAAAGTGTGAAAATATGCTAAAAGTCTTTCTGTCATTAGTGAGTACATTTTCTTGAATCAAATTTGGAAAAACTACTAAACCGCAACCCTCGACTGTCAAAATTCCAAGCGACTTTCCAAAAAAAAGAAGTCCATAGTCGCTTTAAAGAAGTGGACTTGCAACTCTGGGGTCACGGGCTACATGCGACTCTTTAAAAAACATGTTTAGATTTGATTGACAATGAGAAACTAGACTAACAATCTATACTATTCGATTCTTTTACATTACGTGTTTATTTTAAATGAGCAGTTGTTAGTGTATGTTTTACTATTTCTGAAGTTCACCTCTCTTGCTCTTTTAAAAAACAAAATTATTTTGTGAATGTAAACAGGGTTTTATTTTGCAAAACATTGTCTAAATTTGCATAATGGTCTTTTGTTTAAGGACTAGACAAATTTAATGTTCTCTCTGACTTTGATTTGGTTTGAGTTGGCCAAATGTGGCTCTTTTGCAGACCCTTGCTTTAGAGAACACTTTTAATAGTATTCTGTTAAATCCCATCTGACAGTTCACCTTACTGATATCTGCAGAGGCTATATTTATTTACCCAAAAAACAGTGATAAAAGTTTTCAAAATCCAAACTCTCCAACGTTGCTTGCATACTACAAGGAGAAAACGGAATCATCTGACATTGTACAAGACAAAACCATGCTCTTCAGTTGTTTCTCCTTCACCACTGCTTGGTGTCACTGCAGACGGCTAATAAGCCAAAGCTGTTGATAGCGCCACACTCAGCAGCGCTCACCTCTGCTCCTAGGCGTCAAACTGTCAGTGCTGCAGGCTTTAGACTATACTGCCCCAACACGTAAACAAAGCAAGGTCAGTGTGAACCAAAATGTCCGCCCGAGAAGTGTCAAAGCATTAACATATAACTCTATAACACGCATTCCTCTCCATGTTTACAGCTGTTTCTGCCCGTACAGTGAAGGAGCTAGACTTTTGGCAGCCCGTGAAAATGTCCGGCAAGAGATAAATTCCAAAATGTCAGATGAGCTGTCAGTGTGAAAGAATACGCTGGTCATTACCACCTTTAGATGGAGCTTGCATGCAATCCCCCTCCCCTCCTGTGGGGACCCCCGCTGAGGGCCAGGCTTATTTTCCCACAGTCAAAACACAGCATTACAGGATGGGACGAATACAGTGCGGCTGTTATCTGACCTCCAAGTAATCATTCTTCTTTGTATCTCTTTTTAGCGTAGACTACATTTTGAATAGGTATTACTGCAAGTCTTAATAAAAATGGATATCTGGAGAAATGACCTATGCTGTATGTAACATGGAACACACATTGCAAAGTAATGTCTTAGCACCACTGAAACCCAATACACACTTACTCATTTGAGTCTGGCTTGTGAACACACTGGCTAGCCTTGAGTGGTATTTAAAAAGTTTAGTGCAAGTAAGTAAGATTTGACTAATCCAGACTTCCCTTTAGTTTTTTCTCCAAAAGTCATTTTGCGACACAACAGGACATTTTCCAAAATAACTCCAAATGACGACTTGGTTTAAAACTGAATCATCAACCTCTAAGAGTATGTTTAGACCAGACAGCATATTTGCGTTTTTGCATCCATTTTCAACGTTAGGTCAATGTAAACCAGCATCTTGAGCGTTCAGTCAAATATGCGGTGCGAATTGGCATTTGGGGCATCTTTGACCGCCTTCATGCTTCTGAAGACGCGGCGTCTTGCGAAGTGGAAGCTTAAACCTGCAGGAGTTGGGAAAATCCATCCTCAGTCGCGTTGGAAGACCGCTCAGCTAATCAGAGACTACACTCTTGTGACACGTGATATGCTGTTGTTCTCCTCTCACATCAAAGGGAAAGAAAGACTGTTTACTTTTAACGAAAGTTTGCTTGTTTGGCAGCTTTTTTCAAAGGTTTGGTCATTCGTTGCTCTGAAAATAAGGCGACATGGGAAAACAAACGTGGGACATGATCTGGTCTGACAATGCGCTCACATGGTTTTATTAAAAATGCTTGTTGTCGTGTTTAAACCACTGCTGTATGACGTGACACTGGAGGAGGACAGAGACAGCAAAAGGACACTGCCTGGAGAAAAAAAAGTTATGCGATCCGGTAAGCTACGTTTGCTGCTCTCTGTTCCTCCCTCCTCCTCTCTCTCAACATGATCTGTCTACGAGCGAAACAATACCTTTTGCAACAAGCGGGAACCAAAAAGGCGAGTGTCCTTGTCTCCTGACGCCTCAACATGCATTGGGGCGTCTTGGGCATCAACCTTGAAAATAATTTGCATCAAAATATGCTTTAATGCGCAAATTTAGATGCATAAACACTGTCTGGTCTGAACGCAGCATAAGCTTAACTCAATCAGCAGCAACAACATCAGACCTTTTTCACACCATTTGAGCCTGGATGTGTTGCTACTTTCAATGGATGTAGAATGACTCTTGCTGTAGATGATCTATTATGCCCCCTTGAGCGACTCTGTGACTTTGATCCATATCTTTTGTGTCACAGATTGAATGATGATTCACACCATAACCCAGACTGTAGTCCTCAACTTGCCCTATGTTGCAATTTGTGGCCTTAGATGAAAACAAATATGAACATCACTGGATTAGAATGAGAAATATCCACGGCTGTGAAATTCCAGTGCAGGTGTGGCAGGAGCAAAATTTAGGCCAGAGAAATTCCATGGAGTATGAGAATGCTGAGAGCATCTCTGTGAAAATGATCACATAACATGCTGTGACCAATCTGAGCAAATGTAAATATTTGACCAATGGAATGAAAGAGAGAAAAGTGTCACTTCATCACTATGTTAAAATCTACGCAGCTCTAGTCCGTGATGAACAGCACTCAGCTGTCACAGGTCCTCATTAAGACTGTCTAATAAGCCCAGGTTACAGGATGCTCTGAGAAGTAAGTGATATGTCACAGCGGCATACAATAAGGCCGTGCACATTACAGTCTGAGGCTGAACCTGCTCCAGGACTATTTTAGTTGTCCTCATCCTGGCAGAGCTGGATATTCATGTTTGTACCTGCATCACTGTGAGATCTCAGCTATGGGTTTTACATCTTTAAATTTTGACTAACTAGTAGAGAAAAATATTCAAGTTACAAAAATTCTGTCATCACTTAATACTTACAGAAAGACAATTGAAAAAAAAAAAAAACATATCCCAAAATCATTATCATCTGCTAAATCTAAATCTTTTTGCAAGCAGTTCATATACAGGGAAATGCAATAGTAACCTTTTTTTTTCAAGCCAATGGGAAGAGTGCAAATTTACTGCACGTCGAGGCTAGTGGGAGTTGCAGTAATCTTACCAAGGCCAGGGTTGAGTGCAATTGTTTAACTGTACTTTCAGGCCATGTGGTGTAATGCAATAGTAAGGTTACTTTGGACAAGAGTGCAATATTAACTGCACTTTTAGACCATCGGGAAAGTGCAATAAAAACTGTACTCTAGAGCCACAAGGTTTGTGCAATAGTTGTTTGTACACTGTGGATGTGAATTATGTTTCTCTTCCTTGTGAACTGTGTCACTCTCAGTTTTAATCATGTTTGTTAATACTGTATGTCTGTGATATTTGCTGTGTTCCTGATGTCCAAGAGAAATTTCAAGAAACAATAGGCTAATCTAATCTAATCTAATCTTTTTTTTTTTTTTTTTTCTGAAAATAATTGTTTGATGATAATGCCCAAAACATTATTATCTTTTTTTTTTTTCACTGTCCAAAAAAGACACAGTGCTACACAGACAGTTTGAACTACACCCATCATACTATAGGTTTCAATGGAAAATTTGAAACATGAAACTTTAGGGATCCACTTCCTTGTTCTACTTCTGCAGAGAAAACTTATACTCCTGCCCTGTTATAGAACGGTTTCTCACAAGGACAAAACACTTCTCACTTTAACTAGGCACCACAAGACAAAAGCAGATCCGTCATTCTTATCCTCATCCCTGTAAATTTACGACGCTGGGGCCACTTCTCCTGCCCTCTCCCGCAGAGATAAGAGCTGCTTTTTCTGCTAAAAATCGACAGGAGGTGGCTGTACTTAAAGGGCACACTCAGCTGCTAGATTAACTCATCAACGCTGCATTGCAGGGTGTCAACAGAAATGTTTCACACAAGACCAGTAAGGAATGAATACCATTTGGAGGTCACGAGTGGCAACCCCGAGCTTCTCCAGGCCTTTTAAATGTTAGTGTCTGGCTTTCAAGAGCAAGGATGTAACCCTTAAACCTTTGAGGGGAAAAGAGACACCGGCAGGACATCCCCCTCTTGTCAGACTCTACTGTACATTATGACTCGCAGTAATCAGGCCTGCCAGATTTATGTCTCGTGAAATATAGCGTGGGCATTTTTAGTTGTCATTTTGTACCCAAAAATAAGTTACGCACTACTTCTAATGTCATCTGTCACTAGCATGGCTAATGTTACGCAATAAATTCTTTTTTAGGACAGTTTGAATGTACCAAAAATAAAAGAAGTATTGAGCTGTCACTACGGACATGGGCTACTGATACTGTCACAACTGAAACTAATCTGATCTTAAGTGGAAACATAGATTGAGATGGAGAAAGTAACTATTACCAATGTTTTTATCTAAAGTGAGCCAAAAACATCTTTATAGTGTCGTTTTTGATGTGTGGACTTGGCTGTGTAACTTTTTAACCAAAAATAGACTTGAATAAAATCCATTTAGATTTTTTTTTTTTTTTGTTGCATAAATAAATAAACAATAAAAATCTGCTTCTTTACTTTGAATAGACTTGCATGACTACAAAATGGATAGTTCTTTGCCCTGGAAGAGTCCCACTATAGGTTAAGTTCAAGACAAGCTAAAGTTGCTTAATTGTAGGATTTGAATCTAATTTCAAGAATTACAAAGCAATCTGAGACATAGATTTTTGTCCTTTGTCGTTTTGAACTGATTTGAAGACATTGCTTCCTATTTGAGCTAAATTATTTGCCAATGGGTCAAGAAAACTGTTTTAACCCCATTGGCAATTGTGTTATTTGTTTTAAGCCAAATTCTCTTTTAGCCAGTGAAAAATGCTTTGAAACAGTAAATAGTCTACATGACTCAAGTAATTAAATTTCAACCAGTTAAAACAACTCCAATGGAAAAAAAATCGAATTTCAAGTCATTTTAAGCAAGTCTAGATATATTGTTTTTGCAGTGTTTCTTTAGCAAGATGGTATAGTAGCTGTATTTTTTCACACTATGGCATAAAATGTGTTTAGAACCATTCAGAATGCCCAAAGTTTGAGTTTAAAGGGGTCCTATTGTGTTTTTTTTTTAATAATCTAGTAAGAAGTAATTCTTGTAAAACAAAGTTATCTAAAAACTTAAAATACGCACAGCTCTACTGACTTCCTGTTCAAAACTGCAGAACTGATAAGCCCCCCTCTCATTTTAAAATGTAATGGTAAAAAGCAACAGATTTTTAAAAACTATTTTTTTTTGTTGGAAAGTGAAATTGGGACAGTTTTGAACCATATGCTTCACTTTGAGTATTAATCTTTTGAAATATACCAAGTCAATACAGACAAGTGGGGGGATAGGTGGTAGGTGAGAACGGGATTTCTGAGCACTTGAGCTGCAGCTAATAACAACACAAGATTACTCCAACATGTATGAATCAATTCAAATATAACTTTGAGTAAACTAATGTTGAAGGAAGGCCATCATAACAAGGTTAAAAACTTAGAAAAGTGAATTTGACATAATAGGTCTCCTTTAACTTACAAATTCTAGCGAATTGTGTAGTTGACCTTTCACCTCTAGCAAGTTACACAGTGCCTCTTAAAGTCAATGCCACACTTAAGTGCCCAACATTGTGACCGCCATAATAAACAATCTGTAAATACACCTGCAGTGAGCACACCTCCTGGTTTTAGCACACTAGCATGGCCCAAATAGCTTTTAGGAGCCATGGTCTCCTTCTTAACATCTTTGACGAGCATATTTTGAGGGAAGCAAAAAACAACTGACAACTGGAGACACGGGATCATCTTCAAAAGAGCGACCTATGTCTGCGACATGCTGTCTTTTAGCTGCTTGAGCGATGCCATTCCTTGTCATTGGAGTCATCTACAGGCTGTGAGTAATGGCTTCCAAATATAGATTACAAGTACAAGTTTCATACAAAGTGTCAGATTTGCTGGGTGCACTTAAAGGTCTTGAAAAGGACAAATGAAGAAGGCAGAAGTGAGTGTGAGTGGCTGTGTGCTGGCCTGGTGCAGTTGGTGGATTGAGGAGTCTTTACACTCTGCAGGCAGCAAAGCTTTAAGAGCGGCTCTGTGACAGGCCTTGTTTTCTCTCTAAAGCTTAAATGTGCTGGACCACTGCAGCTACATTGTGACTGTTTGCTTAAGACTGGACAGCATCAGTCCTCAGAGTGGTGATAAGCCGAGGCCCACTGGGCACCAGTAGTTCTACAATGTACCACTTTGATAAAATGTTATATTCAATACCTCAGAAATGCCAGCAACATTTTAGGATGTCTGATAGGCTAGTTGAAAGTAACATGTTTTCCTTCCTCTATGTACATAAAAAATAAACCAAATGCATCATGTTGTGTTTAATTTGGTCCTTGCTCAAACCACAATGCTGCACTATCCAATGCAAAACGTGAATTTCAAGACCAGTTTAAATTGCTTGATTGTAGGATCTGAACCCTATTTCAAGCATTTTGACTAATTCAGGCTTTCTTGTAGAGCCGAGATATTTTTTCTTGTTTCAAACATTTTTTAACGGATTTCAAGACATTTCTTCTCTTTTTGAGCCAAAATATTTCCACTGGTTTAGTTCTTATCCCATTAGCAAATTGTTGTTCTTATTTAAAGACAAAATCTCTTATAACCAGTGAGAAAAGTGAAATGGTCTACATTACATAAGAAATGAAATCTTACCGAGTTAAAATGACTCAAATCCGGATACAAAATTATGAACCCAAGTCACTTTAAGTCTAGATATGCAGTTTATGGAGTGTTGATTTTTTTTTTTTTACCTGCTCTGGGAGTCATCAAGCTTTATTGTTTTAACCTCCAAGCAAACCCCAGTACCCTTCAAACTTCAGCCTGCTGCCAAAAGTGAAACCAGCACGGCATTGGCTGAGCTCCTCCATCTTCAATGAAGTGACAACAAGTAAAAAGACAGGTCTGGGCTTACTGGAGCATGCATGGGATCAGCTCATGTAAAAATAATGTCCAGTGCTTTTCACCAACAGTGCCATATGAAATGTAGACAGGGCATCAGAACAATGTTAAACCTCAAGTCCTCGGCACCACTAAAAGAAGAACTTATCTAATGACTGACAAAATCCAGACATAAACACAGATATGTGCCAAGATGTAGTTCTCATCTGCAGGAACTATTTCCAACATGGCAACACCGCCGCTAAAACGGTGATGATTAACAGTCATGGTTTAAAGGTGCGCTCTGCAGAATTTGATCATGTCAAACAACACATACAGGACTAAATAAAGACACATAATGCCTATTCCTTATTCCAAGTGTGTTCTCAGCATATCCAGTGTGTAATTTTATATACTACCAAGTTAATTTAAAAGCACAGACAGTAGACAAGCCTGGTATTTGTAATTTATGAAGCTATCCTCTTAGCCATGTTCCCAGGGCGATAACTCTCTCGTAGTTATGGCTACATCTTCTTTACATCAGACTCCTGACAACCATAACAAATACAGTAGCAGTGCTTTATACAAGTTAGTTGTTGACTGGATATGAGATCACCTGATGAATCTTTCATAAAAGTATACCAATTCCAGAAGATTTAATGTGCATGGTGCTCTATTATGGACTTGTTTCAACATCGAGTTAAATAAACAGAAGCCATGCTTGACTAAAGGAAGCAGTGTCACTCTACTCTGTTAAATAAAGATGTTTTTCAATTTCTGTGAGCACTGTAGGTTATATGAATACCAGTGATGGCAGGTTTATAAAAATCATCAATATACCAACACTGGGGTAAGTGGTATGGTAGCTGAGTGGTTAGCACTCCTTAGCGTAGGGCTCGGCCACTTCTCCACCGTCTGACCAAATAAAGAATGAAGACTATTTTCTTAACCAGATGAGTTCTGTCAGATCATGCTCCACAGATTACAAAACAAACTTTCTTTTGATCAGTTTATGTATAGTTTCCCACATTGCTTCTTTCATATTTGATTATAGTGGACTGATAACTTACGTTTTATATGGTGACTTTCAGAACTCCAATGGGCTCTGCAAAAACTTTAGGATTCATACTGTGGTGTAGCAGAGCTGGTTGTTGTGGGGTCACAACATCACTCTTCACAACAAGGAGACTCCGGGTCTTATTCCTGGGCCGCCCGGACCTATCTTCCCATTTCGAGGATGGTGTTTTTGGGCACTTCATTCCCACTCACCAACAAAGCAATGTCCAGTGATGCATAGCAAGAAGATCTGAAGATGGGTCCCATTTTCCAATAATGTATTGCAAAGGTCAAATTCTTTATTGTAAAGAAGTTTCGATGTAACTTAATAGAAAGTTCTTTATTTTTTGTATTTGATCAATATTGCAAAATTACTTTGTATATTTGAGGATTGAAATTAAATTGCCATCACTTGTGAATACATGAACTTCCTTTATCAGTTGTTTTGTGTAAACAGAGCTAAGTTAGGATGTAAACATGTATGCACATGAAAACATGTCATTTGTTTTACAGAACATTTGGTACAATTGTGCATCATTTCTGAAGTTTTGTCCATTTATCCCCACAATCCCCCACAGCATTCAGCACTTTTGTCCACTCCAGTTGGTGAAGGGCAGGACTCAGCAGAACTCTTGTTGTCCGTGTCATTCCAGACTGTCAGAGGGACACAGTGACAGAGTTTTCAGCATTGGGCATGGCCGGGGCGAGGGAGGTTAGGGGGCAAATGGTAGCACCGGTCCTGTCAGCTCTCCACTCCCCCCTCAGCCCCCTGCAGGTCCCAGGGGCTGGCGCCAGGCAAGCCCCCACGAGCAGCCATGGCAAAAATAACCCAGGACAGTTGTCGGGCAGGGGAGAGTGACGAGGAGAGCATGTCACACTGGAGATCAGGTTTCGGCGGCTGTCATCAGAGAGCGGTCATTACTTTTGGGCTAATTATCTCCAGCCACATGTAAACAAACAACCTGCACTACATTGTGTTCACAGCTCTGTACAAGTCGGTTCAAGGAAGTCACAGGAGAATCAGAAAAAGACGGTCTAAAGTAAAATGGCTGATGAAAATGTGTTGCAGATGTTACAGCTGTTGATTAGAATGTTTGAGAAATTTTGTTTTCATTAGAAATATACAAAAAAAACGTATATTTCTTCTCTTAAACTGAAAATACTTGTTTAAAGCATGTGATGTCATTAAGTTGTATATTTTTTATATTCCGCACAGTTGCACAAGAATCATTGGGATGATTTCAGTTTTGGACTTGGACTTCTGTTTTGAGCCATCTGTAGTCCTGATTTTCCTCTCTTTATGGAGGACTGGCCTGAGTTTATGAGTGTTATAACTATTTTGTCTGATGGTAAAGTTTTGACATGTTAAGAGGAATTTCAACACTCAATTGGAGCAGTCAGACATTGCTTTGTGATGACTCTGGTAAAAAGCAGACGTCTTTCTGGAATGGCGGCGATCGCAGGTTCAACTCCTGAGTTGATCAGACCTTTCTGTCTGGAGTTGGATTTTCTTCCCGTTTATGGGCTTTCTACAAGCACTCTGGTTTCCTCCAATCAAAAACATGCACACCAGGGAAGTTATAGCCTATAGCAGAAGATGTGAGAGGCATCTGGCTTACCTTCAACCAGAGGCCCCTAAGGCCTGGATGTTTACTCATATTATGTATAATACAGTGTGTGGCACTGTGCACTTAAAACTTTATTTGCGACCCCCAAAATCATATTGAAAGAAAAGAAGAGTCAGTGGTTTGGAGGTTTGTTGCCGTGTCTTAACCATGGATGTTTTAGGTGTTAACAAAAACGGGTACAAGTCGCTGGAGGGACAGAAGAGAGGTGGATGTCATGGTAATGAGTTTATTACTGTTGCTTAATGGACCTAACTTGTTATAAATATATATTTTTTTTATCTTAACCTTTACCTAAACCTTTTTCCAACCAAATGCTTTACCCTTTTCCTAACCTTACCCGCTCTCCTAAACTTAATTAATATCCCTTCACACCCAACTATTGAGCATTTACCAAGATCAGTTCTTCCAAATGTTGTTACGTATTTTACGTGTCAGTTCATCACTTTCATGTCATGTGAAAATTGGTGGTTGTCATAGAAACTGATACTTGATCAAGCAAAAGGAAAGAAGCATCTCAGGTGCCTCCTGATGAAGGTCTGCGAGGCAAGGGCCTCCTCATGTAGGTCTACATCCAGACACTCGTAGAAGATCTGGAGATAGGTTTGGCACCGTCTCAACTACTGCCTCTGACAGGTTGCTCCTGTAGAGTTGGAAGGATTAGTCAAATGCACAAATTGAAACTAAGTCCCCTATTGGAAAAGTTGTGCATTTGAAGCTAATCTAAATAGTCTTTGTTAACATTTTATAAACATACTTCATTTAAAGGTCCTATACCGGATTTATGCTCTCCACTGAGTCTTCTGAAATAAAGATGGTTCAGAATGTCCTTATGTCTGAAGTCTGCTGATGATGCGTTTTAAAATGATAGAAGATTTTAAAAATGTGTAGTGTGCAGCAAGCCTGTTGAAACATCAAAAGGGCACCAGAATTATTGAATATGTTTTGTGGATCTTAATTAATCTTATTTAAACAAAAAGAAATGCCTTTTAAGATGATGTATTTCTTCAAGTAATCCCTGTACCCATTGATCTCTTCATTTATTTAATTTGTTTGCTTGCTTCATCTCTGTTTACATAGATGCAAACAATAAAGCTGCTTAATGACATACAGTATACTGTAGTTGAAACGGAACATTATGAGCTTCATGGACAGCTTGTTAATGCATGACGATGACATTTGGGTTTCAATTTCAAACTATATCCTCCAAAATAGACCAACAACCTTTTACATAGTGATCTCTGTTGGGAGTGTGAATGTCGCAGATGCTATCAGCGAGTAAAAGCATAAAGATAACACAAATGCATTAACAAGTGTGATGTCCAGCCTTCTAGTGGGTGATTTATGAGATCAAGTGCAGTGTGACAGGATGAGATGCTCCCTGCAGCTCGGGACGGCTCCACGCTCACATTCCCCAGCCTTCATGGCACGTTTATGCTCCGGGTCAGGTTTCTATTACAGGGTCTCCATACCGTACCTGTGTCCGGCTGCACACTGACCAGCTGGCCTCAACACTAAAGAAGAGCCAGCGTGGGAACGTTGACTGTAGGGTGATTAAAAGACTGTATATGTTTGCAATTGTTTTGGAATTTCTTTATTGCATCAGTTGAATATTTTAGTAGTTTAGCCTCTCATAAATACTAGTATGGTATAATCCGTGTCATCTATTTTTTTTATATTATAAATATATTTTTTTCATTTAGGACTATACTGTTTTTTTGCAACAAGATACTTAAAGCAATTTCCTAGCATGATGCTTGTTAATTATCTATTAGGTGGATTAGTCCAAAGTCCTGTCTATGTCTAATAAATCCATTTGTGTGCAGCTTTTTCTGTTTTTGTTTTTAGCATTGTGGCTAACTGTTTTAGCATAGTGACTCACCTCGCTGTTAAAGCTGTGAAAAAATTCAAACTATCATGATGAACAATTCTGAAGTCAGAATGCATTAGCTACGTGAGAAATCATGTAGCCTAATGAAAAAGGTTAAAATATTATTTCTGTTGTTTACATTTAGGATGCAATCAGGTACAGTCCTTTAAGGCTTTATTCTGCAGTAACACATGCACACACATATAAAATATAAGACATATAAAAATATTCATTCATTGCACTATGTTGATGTAAGTGATTTGTTCCATTTTGTAGCTGTAACTTATTCTTTATAAAGTAGTGCTCAAAGTTGGGGCCCGGGGGCCAAACTCTGTCCACCAGGGGTTCAATTTGACCCACAAATGGTGCTGAGGTTTGTTAGAACTATCTTGTTAGAATTCTTTTCATTTTTGCGCCTCTCTACCTAAGTCAAAATGTAAAATACACACATTTTGGTTGAAGCAACATGGCCACATTTTCTTTGAGTTTAACAGGTAAGTTTAGGCCTAAAGTTACTAAAATGTTTAGGACTGGGGCTTGGGCTAGGTTAGGATTTACCCATTAAATCCAAAGAAAATGTTGCCATGTGGCTTCAATGTTATTGATTTTCATAGCATATTGATGTAAAAAAGGCATGAAAACATGCTTATCGCATGTTTTTGACATTTTTGTTTGTACATTCTGTGACTGGGCTGAATAAGCAGTGTAATTTGAAGCGTTTTGGAAAAGATCATAATATGGCTTCTATTGAAACGCCTGTATGGGACGTTTTGGGTTGGTTCTCAACTGTATTCTTCCTGTTTTTTTCCATGTCAACTGAAGTTCAGCAAGCACTTATTTTTCCCAAACACGCAGTTTGGTCACTGATACCCTACTCCTTCAAATGTGGATGGTTTACTGCTAGAGTCAGTGGTCATTTTTGTTTATTTTTAGTGAAGTCAAACAACTAACCGCAAAAAGTCAATAAATACAGTATGTTCTGATATCTGGTTTCTTCCTGACCAGTAAACAATGGTATGACATGAGCCACACTCTCAGAGCTGATTGTCCATGGAGCACAGGTTGCAGTGCTTATTGAATGAAGTGTAGTGTAATGGAGATGAAAAATGACATTAAGGCGCTGCTTGAACGCTGTCACTTCTGTCAGCTCTAAGTGTGCGTTATTAATTGCCCTCTTGTTTCTTTCTTGAAGGTGCTCGAAGTGACCAGGCGTTTGTGCTCAAATATTTATGTATGCTCCCGAAACCACATTACCCCATCCACCAGACGGATCTAAAGAGCTGATTTGCATGCTAGGGCTTTTTTGAAGGGTAAACATTACGGCGCTACTCTGTCAGACTAGTGACTGACACTCCTAATGGAACATGAGCGCTTGATGCGTGTGGAGTTAGCCCTGCATTAGCCCAGGATAGTTGATGATCACTAGAAATGTGAGAGGTAATTAATTTTTGGAACAAGTTTGCTCATCCCCACCAATCCCAATTAAGAGGGCTGTGTGATCCCCCATTCACTAATTGAGTTATCTGCCTGGGCCTGGACATGAACTTGAGAAGTGTCACAAATCGGGATGTGTTTACCTACCATTATGTTAGAGCATGAGGCTTAGTTTTACGATATAATTATACCTCCAGGGACAGTGACCCCGGAGCAACTCATCTGGTCATGCAGAAACTTTGGCACAGAGCTTGATGGACGCTGGGTACATTTTATTCGGATTTGTGCAATGGGAGTGAGGCTTAGTCCAGTCAGGTCTTATGTAATTGAAATGAAATTGCTGAATACAAGTTTAGTCAAATTTCCCCAAATCCTCCAGCTGACACTGTCAGTGTGTTGAGAGCCAGATGTTTCCGCAGGTTCTAGAAGAATTTGGCAAAGGTCGTGGTTGTAATAGCACATTTTAGTTCAAACCAGGGCTGGGGAGAAGTGTTTGTTCTTGTGTTTTCAATACCCAAATGTGTACTTGGGTATTGAAGTTACGATGTTGTTCCCATTGGTTTAAACCAAATGACAGTGTGGTGTAGACCAAGTGGAGATACTGGTGTGCATAAAGAATCCATGGTGTGTGTACATTTTCTTTTCAATTGGGCGAATTTCATGAAAGTCTTAATGAATTGTGGGTACTACTTTGCACGTTTAAGATAAGATTCTTTATTTGTCCAACAATGGGGAATTTACAGTGCTACAATGCACAGTGCTGCACAGTTCAAGAAAGCAGGGACAATAGAAACATGCATCAAAACAAGATAATGGGAAGGCTTAGAATACAAACTGAGTTTGATTCATCCCAGAATGGTTGATTTGACTGCAAGAACAGTTCCAATTTTCATTTGCATTCTTATATAGCCCCAAGTGCTTAATTGTTTGATTTTATTGCATGTTCGACAAAAAGGAAAAATTAAAAAAGGAGGTTGTTTCTGCGAAAGGTAATGTTCTTGCATTGTACTCAATGTAATAGCCTACCGAGCAAGTAACCTACTAAATATAAACAAAGCATGCCAGCAAAGCTTGCATAAAGTCATGTAGAATCCATTGAAATGGTATTCTGGCACTAGGGGGAGTATGAATAACTTTGAATAGGCAAAGGTTTGTATGCTTTGAATTAAGAAAAATGTTGCTACTTTCTGTGTTGAAAAGACGTTAACTTTCTCCCACATTTTACCCTTGTCGAGACCCCAGTGATCCTATTATCAGATGGTTTTCTAACACAGTCCCATGCTCTTTTCTAAATACAAAACAGAATGCGGTGACAACATGGAGTTAGAACACTTGGCTTTGGAAATGCAATCCGTTTTGTTGTGGTGTTGAATGAGACGTGATGGACACTATCTTCTCCTGGGGCAGACCTCTCCGTGCCCTCGCACAGACATTTGCAACTGGTGTCAGGGCCCTATAAATCATCCCGTATCAAAGGGCCTGTAACGCTTCCTGCATTTCAACATATGTGGAATCAGAAGGCGTCTGTCATCGTGCGGAGTCGCTCTCAGAGAAAGCCTTTTTGGACGGCGTTCCCACTTTAACATAGACCAGATGTGCCATTGATTGGGGAGGTTTTACCTGCCACTGTGGGATACTCCCTAAATGAGGTGAGGCAGACATTGTCATAGCTCGTCCATGGTTGTGGATTAGGCCTGTAAACTAAGATCAACAGACTGGGTAACTACTGGAACCTTCACTGTAACTGACACTGATGGTGATACTGTACCAAATCAGGTCTATTTTTTTTTTTTTTTGCTTCAGGATATCCACAGGTTTGAAACAAATCACTTGTGGCATTTCTGCTGGTGTTGCTTCCAAGCAAATCTATATATCCATCTCTCTCCATTTCAGTATATTGTTTTCTTGCAGCACATAGTGCTCAAATAAATAATATGAGTCCACGGTCAGATGTCTTAGACATTTTATAAAACGTTTTGGCGTAGGCCTATGAATCTGGAACTTTAAGCTCTATCTATTATAGGCCCCTGCTCCACAAAATAATATTTAATATTCTTCATTCACACATTTTCTAAAAGCAAAAAGCACCCAATAAATGTTGTTTAAAGAAAACTCAAATGTGCTGTAGCAGTAAGAGAAAACAAGGTCAAAATGAACTGCAATAGAAACCTAAAAGGTGATATACTTCATTTATTTTTGTGCTTAGTCACTTTTGTGTTTTGTGAGATGTGTATTATGTTAATGTGTAATAAGAAAATATGTTTAAAAGTATTCAATATAAAGGCCTCCAATTAATATAATAATAATAATAATAATAAATTTTATTTATATAGCGCTTTTCTAGACACTCAAAGACGCTTTACAGACAAAGGCAGTTAAACAAAGGTACAATACATAAAAACAGTTAGTAATTACAACATTAATCAATCATTAAAAACAGATTTAAAGTTGGTGCAGTCATTGAAATATAGAAATATATATATATAAATATAGTCATATAGAAATACTGTGTTGGCTTCTGGTGCTGTATTCACAGTTATTTTTTATATTAAAGCAAACAAAAACCTCTCTATCCCCACTTACTAATATCTAAAGAATGTTACTTTAGTTATCTTATTCTAACAGACTGGAACTACTGTAATAATCTTTTGTAAACCCATGATTTTCCCCAGTGTTAAACCTCATCCCATCTTCAGCAGAGCTCTTGTGAACCTCTGAGCACACACTGATCTGCTCCATTTGCATCAAACGAGACTAACAGCGGCCAATGCCACGACAAGACGATTCATCTTCGTATTGTAAATGGCCCTCACTGTCATCTGGAGTTTTAAGTTCCCCAAGCAACTTAAGGAACTCTTGAACCAACCATATATCTCTCTTTGAAATGCTGCCTGTGTCCCCTGCTGCTTTGTGTTTAAACTTGGCCCTCCATCTCCGAGTAAATTTCCATCGTAACCTTGACTAAAGTCACTCTGTTTGTGGTTCTAAAGAGTGAAGATACTTTCACTTTTGTAATCACAGGTGACTGGCTCAATTATGTGGGTGATATACCTGTTTCCATCTGATGATGTCTTAAAGAAATAACAGGTTAACAACTTTAGGCTTCCTTTTAGATGAGCTTAGAATGTTGTTTCACTAGTTTAAATTGACATTTGCGAATACGTTTTTTTTTTTTTTTTTTTTTTTTTTTGTAACTCGAATATTTTGTATTTTGTTCTTTGTTTTTATTTATTTTTTCAGCCAATAAAGGCAATTTATTTTATTTAATATGAAGGGAACGGACAGCCACATGTAACTCTTGCACACGTCTCAAATCTATGTGAATGAATTTGCATGCACTGTAAATATCTGCAATGGGAACACAAACACCAATAGATTCTGAGAATTTTTTTTGTTTGTATCAAATGTCTTAAAGGTTAGCCACAGTGATCTAAAGCGACCTCAAACTGCCATGAATGTGTGGTATTTAATAATAATACTAAAAAACGTGAATGCTTTTGTTCTGTTTTCATTATAATACCAATCAATGATTGGTCTGTTTTGTCATTGAGACAAAACCAACATTTTGCCAGCCCAGAGGTTGGTAACTTTTATTTCATTAGAGCCATATTCAAATCCAAGCTGGACTGCTTATTAATAAATATAAAAATATGTAAATATAAAAAGATGAATATATAATTTGTGTGTTTATTTTGACATTTAAGACAACAACAGCTAAAACAACCAGAAAAAAGCTATATAAACATTACCACCTATTTTCAAAAAAATGTTTTGCATCTGGTCTCCGGCTGTAGTTTGCCCATGTTTGCACTAGACAGATGGCCTGGTCTTCAATAGTTTACAGAGCTCAGTTGTGCTTTTAGAGGGTAATGAAAAAGGTTTGGATCATAACATGATGTAAAAAAAAAAAAAAAGACGTGAAAATGTGTTTATTGTACGTTTTTGACCTTTACTTGTATTTATTTATTTTCTCCAGAGACAGTGTTGAATACTGGTAAATGGTCTCTTATATACGAAGATTTCCTACTTTCAAGCACTCAAAATGCTTTACATCAAGTAATCACACACATTCAACACCAGGGACTCTGGGCGAGGTTGGTTAAAAGTCTTGCAAAATAAATACAATATCACCAGTGTCATGTCAAGGTGGTCCCGCTTGTCGAAATGGTCACATCCTTGTTTAAAGTTAGCACTGGTTACTCTAGATTTTTTTTTTTTTTTTTTTTTTTTTTTTTATAAATATACTAAACTAACTATTTTCATACTGTATATCCCCAATCTTAAACTTAGCTGAAGAATTGTGCATAAACCTATCCGAGTTAACCTATACATTTCCTGAAGTTTGGTTAATATGCCATGAAAACAAATGAAGAAAACACAAATTTGACACACCACCACCAAGGTGTAAGCCAGCAGATCTGAAGTGCTGACTTCCAACACAACCAGTGTCCCATTGGAGATCATGTTCCCAAGATCTATACACATTCTGGTGAGATAGATCATGTCCACCAAGAGGTCAAAAGGCAAAAAAAAAAAAAAAAAAGGTCAGTAACAGACTAGATTAACCAACAATCCACCATAATAACTGTTACTTGAGCAGATTCCTAAATCCATGGCAATGTTGTTTTCGGTAAGAAAGCAGCAGTAGCAACAGTGTGATAAAGAGAAGTGGAAAAAGCGCTATTCTGAAAACTATCTGTACAGCTGCTGGCTCATCTTAAATTACCTAGATACGGTGCAACCCAGTAAAGGTTTGGTTTCCTGCACAATCATTTACTTCATCTCCATTTTCCCACAAGTAGATTTGCTTTGATATTGACTTGTGTCCCTCTCACGTTGGGTAATTGTGGTTTGGTATGTTTGTAGGTGGCTTGTATTCACATTTGGGTAGTGATACCTGGTGAGGTTTATCGTTCGCCGTCGGAGTTGTGGTTTCTGATCGGATCACTTCAAAGAGCTTGGCAGCATGTGAGCTGGAACGTGGTAGGTGAAAGGGTTAGGTGCGGATCTTTGACCAATGATGAGGCAATAAAAAGTGAGAAGATATTTGAGTCCTGTTGAGATCTTGCAAATGGTTTGTAGGTTCTTTAAAAAGGTAATGTAACATGTAGCGCCAAAATTGAGAAAAACATGTATGAATAAGTTTCTCCAGTTAGACTATGCATCTAACCCTGCTGATAATTTTTATTAAAAAAAACACAAATAGGTAGGAAACATGAACAACACAAATATGCTGTCTTTGCCTTTTAAACAAAGCAAATATTTAATTTAAGTTTTACCGCAGTCCATGTTTTGCTTACTCACCTAGTGCATTCGGCAAGTCATAATTAATTCGCCATAATGTGTTTTGGGAGCTTTTTGCATCCTTTGAAAACCATATTGGACAGTTTTAGTATGCTAATGGTAGTAATAGTAGCAAAATGGTAACAACATAAACAAACACACTTCCAGGACTTTGAGGTCAAACCCCAGCTATAACGGATAACCTGTTATATATTTTTAGAAACATACCTGTACCAGATAGATACATAGTTTTGTTGATAAATCAATTCCCAGACACCAATCAATACTACTGGATCATGATTGGACCATACATATTCTTACTGCACCAATAGTACAGGCAAATGTATGGACACAATGAAAGTGATCCCGCCCAAGCGACACCCCACAGCAAACTAATTCACATCAGAACCAGAACAAAACCACAGTGCAGGATACAATCTATATTATTTCCTGGACACTGACTGCAAGGCGGGTTCGGCTTGAGAAAATTTTGAGTTTCTTGTGAACTGCCTTGTACTTAGCTCAAGTTCACTGCGGTTCATATTTGCCCAAAGCCACATTCACGTGGATTCCTGCAAAAATGCTCGTATTTTAGGCATCAGATTGCTGCAACCTTAAGAAAAAACAGACTCTCTTCTGATTCTTTCAGCATAATAGTGCAACGCTTGTACTGCTCCGAAGTCTGTGTATTGGTTTTAAGCAGTTTCTACATTTTTTGGGACTCCAAAGTCGCACTCATTTTTTAAACTTACCCATTTTCCCTTAACTGTCACACTGCCCCTTTGGACTCATTTATCTTGCACTAACCAAGTACGTATATTCCCATCTTTTTTCAGGTGTTGGGGATTTAACGGACAATTGTTTCTAGATGTAGACGGAACCAAGAAAAATTTCATCGGACTTTGACCTAATATTTGTACTAGAAAGTAACAGGTTTTTTTTTTTTTTTTACTTCTTACTAATACATGAATAAACATAGCCTTTAAACTTACTTCTAAAACAAACCATCCTTCCATGTTCCTGGTGACAACATAGTTTACAGAATTCTTTATTGCTAGCAAATTTGACAATAACGTAAATAAAGTTATAAACGGACAAACTGCAAGCTAGCTAAAATACGTGAGGTATTTTATCTTTATTTATTAACCCATAAATTGTAAAACTGTAAAAATTAAGTCCTATTTAAAGTATTTTCACCATGCAAACTGTCACTGCACGTCTCAGAGCTATCCTTCAGCATAAAGACATCAATTAACAACTGCATCCCTTGCCAATCTTATTACATTAGAATTTACAGCCCAAGTGTGCGATATGCTTGTGAGACTTAAACCAGGCCTGGATCATCATGGCTGTTGCCCTATTCTGTGTCAGATAAGTAAGTGGAGCCTGTGTCTTCATGGCAGGGTGCGAATTCCTGAGATTAATGTAAATGATGAGGAATCTGCAACTCTCCGGATTCTGAGATCCAGGGATTAAAGGTTCGGGTTCCACTTGTGAGCTGGAAAAGGATGACTCACACTCCGGCCCCGTACATATCCAGTGTCTGCTCTTCTCCCGCGAGGAAAGTGACGAGTTAAAGGGCGCGCTGTGTGGCCCACTGCTCTTGAAGAAGTAGCAGCTTTCCACTTGGGCTTTGGTGATGTCCATAACCCAAAAATGACATGGGAAGGAAATGTGAATACATCAGTGGATTTACCTCCCATCGCCTTCAACTTTACCGATTAGCAATTGTAATTGTCTCAAAATGTCTTTTCAAATATGTGTCTATCTGACAAATATGTATGGATACATACCACACCAAAACTGACATAGAGTATATACGTAGACGTCATAAGAAGCAGGAGAATTCATAAAGCCACACCAAAATCAAACTGAAATGTAGGATAGTAATTATCGATGTCAGCCAGTCTTTTTTCATACTTGTAGAATGACAAAAAGAAAACGTAAAATAACCACAAATTTTGGTTAATGCGTGTGGTGACATTTTCTTTGGTTTTAATGGGTAAATATTAACCTACCCCAAGCCTTAGCTCTAAACTTATACATTTTAGTAACTTAAAACCTAAACTTACCCATTAAACTCAAAGACAATGTGTCCAGATGGCTTCAACCAAAATTTTGGTTATTTCACGTTTTGGCTTTTTGTAACATGTTGACGTAAAGAAGGCGTGAAAATGTGCTTTTTGTGCGTTTTTCACATTTTGTTGTATATCTAAGTTTTTTTTCGGAGACTGTTCACTTTGCTGACTTTAAAAAGCTGCACTTAAGTCAAGGTTGGAGCCAAAACCTAATGTGAACATTGAGAACCATGTGCTAATAAAAGCTAGAAATTTGTAGAACAGATATAACTTTACTTTTTTTAATTTTTGTGGTGTATAATTCAGGCACAATAACTTTAACACTTATTTCAATACTAAAATACACGATACATATATTAATATTTGATAAGTTGCAAATAACTGATGAATACTGATGCTTTCTTAATCCCTCCAACCTGCCCATTGCTCTGTGCAATACTTTTAAACATGTCAAAATATGAAATGCACCTATCTCAGGGATGTCACTGAATCGTCAGCCCACTCTCCGGAGAAAACGTAGATATACAACGAAAAGTCAAAAACGAGCAAGAATGAACAAGTTTTTATATATATTTTTACATCAATATGTTACAAAAACCCAATATGTAAAGTAACCACGAATTTTGGTTGAAGCCACATGGTGACATTTTCTTTGGGTTTAATGGGTAAATCTTAAGCTACCTCAAGCCCCAGTCCTAAACTTACTCAATAACCCCAAAGAAAATGCCGCTTCAACCAGAATTTTTGGATATTTTTACATTTTGGCTTTTTGTAACATATTGACCGTAAAAAAAAAATTGTGAAAATGTGCTAATTGTACGTTACTGACATTTGTTGTATATCTACGTTTTCTACAGAGATTGTGTTGTGAATCGAATATAAAAATAGTAAAAAGACATTTAAAGCAATATTGCTGTTTACAATGGACAAAAATGTTGATGCATGTGCACTATTGTTTTTTGTTTTGTATTGCAGCGTAACACAAAAAAATGGTTCTTATTTAACTTCAGATGAATAAGAGAGTCTTGAACAGCTAAAAATAGGTGGGAGACTGAGGGAGATCCTGAGTTACTTCCCTCACAAACACAGTAGAGCATTTCTGTCCACTTAGATCTGTGTCAGTAATGTAGCTGTAGCGTGTGGCATCGCTAGGCCAAATGAGTGTTACCATTTTGTAAATGTTGGCTTACAATGACCTCCCATCTCTCTTTTCTCCCATATCGAACAGTCATACGAGGTCAAGTTGGATAGCGAGCCAACAAATTTCAGCCTCAGTTCTTTTTCCAACCGCATGAATGCAGTGTCCGCTGGTGTCACTCTCTCTGCCCCTGCTCCTGCTGAAGGTTACTGTCCGTTCCATTAAAGAGCTGCTCCACTGATCCCTGTCCTTGGATCGGCTGTCCTCTCTGGCCATGTCTCCGGTAACTCGGTTAGCTCGTTCACATTCTGACCTCTGCCAGTGGAGTCGGACAGCTGTGCTTACCTTAGCATAAAACGCCACAATAGGTCATCATTATCAAATTAATCAAAGCTGTCACAACACGGCACGTCTTTGCGGTCGACCCCGTGGCGTGCAGACCCCCTCGCAGAGCCCTCGGATCACGTAACACTCGGGACGCTCGGCGGAGAAAGCGCGGAGGCTACTGGAGTTACACTTGCAACCGTGCTCGAGAATCAAAGTGCCACGGCATCAGTCGATATCTGGGTAGTGAAACACCGCTTTATTGGCATTATTTACTGAGCTGTAAATCATAGAGTGACTTTATTGGCTAATTTCAAGTTAATGTTCAGCTTAGTAAATAATGTTAAGTCAATGAAATGCACACTGCTGCCAAAGAAGTCATGGTATATCAACATGTAATATATATCAGTAGCAGCGACATTTCAGATTGACAATTCACAACCAATTTACCAAAATAATGTTTGAGTACTAGCATATCTTAAAACTCCGTTGACACTTGCTCCATCGTTCACTTCAAGAAGTCACTCTGATGTGACATTTTTGCCTCATGTGGAATCACAAATTTAAACTTGAAGAAAAAGTGAATTATGATGTAAACACAACAGCATATTAAGTACAAAAGTTTATACAAGAATGCTTTTCAAATAATATAAACAATAATTTCCTTGCTTCAATTAACAAGGCAACTTACCATTGAAGTTTCAACTCCGGCTAGCTATGTCCTTTCAAGTTCTGCATGTAAGAACAGCAAACCCTGCAATGGCTATGATTTAGCTAAGTGGTCTTGACTTTCCCCACTTAAAGGTCTTATACCCCCATACTCCTATACCCCCCACCCCCACATACACACTTTTGTTGGCAGTGCACTTCCTGTTAAGCTCTGGTAAGGTAGCTAAGATGTTGGCTTGTTTGTCTTGCGGAGCAATCTCAAATAAATATAATAGTACATAAAATTAACCTAGCATCCAACTTCTACAGGCTAACCGCAGCAACCATAATTACTCAAAACAGCCTTGAACTCGTGCTAATCATACCTAATTTACATGTTGCGTAATGTCGTGGTAAATGTACACTTTCTTGAGAGATCGAGCTCTATTGAGAGATATTTTGTTTATCATTACGGGCGATGCGCACGCACTCTTTGACTCCACCTTGGTCAAAGAGCCGCCGCTCATTAACGAAGCTGGAGCAACAACTCGAGCTAGGGCTGTTGTCAGCTAACTACAAGAGTTTATCACTGTGCAAAAACAAAAGTTCTGCTGCTAATTTAACATTTTTGAAATTCAACCCTATGACCCTTAAAAGTTACATTCAGGTGAGTGAAAAAAAAGCTTCAGGATCCAGTGTCTGTTATATCGGTTCATACCTGATCGAAACAGCTAACTCTCGTCCCATTTTGTTGTTTTATTCAAGGAAGTTTTTTCCAGCAAACCAGATGGACAGCCATCTTTCTGCATGGAGCATGCACAGTGACATCGACTGAAAATCCCTCCATATGAGTCTACATGTTTTGTTCACTTATATACATTCTGAGCCTCCAAACTGTTCACCACTGTGTTTTAAGCTTTGTTCGCAGCTGTTAAAATAAAAGAAGTTAGCCACAATGCTAACAACAACAA
Organism: Mugilogobius chulae; assembly: GCA_038363315.1. Classification (NCBI taxonomy): domain Eukaryota; kingdom Metazoa; phylum Chordata; class Actinopteri; order Gobiiformes; family Gobiidae; genus Mugilogobius; species Mugilogobius chulae. The sequence goes on from CM076400.1 coordinate 7,852,343, forward strand.
CAACAACAACAGACAATCTCAGTGGAGCTCGACATTTTTAGACAGGACATTGTAGACTAATTTCCACATGAACAAATACATTAACAAGAAATCTCTATGCTAGGGGAAAATTGAGTTATTTATAGTAAAAAAAAAAAAAAATCAGGTTTAGTCCCTTTAATCATGTGGCATTAACTTTTGCAACCACTTAAACATTTCTGCATTTTTACTGTGAGGTCAGACAGTGACAGATTATGTATTGTTGTGCAGAGATATAGTACACTATGTCCAATGTTCCATTAGCCTATTAACCCTTTAAATGCAAAAATTGTAATTCTGCACCATTTCAGACTCACCATTTCCAGATTCCAGGTTCTATGTTGATCACTCCTCCTAACCTGCTAGTGTACATGTCCTGCCGGATGATCCTGTTTCATCTGTCTGATAAATTCTTTGCTCTACAGACTTAAACTCCATCTGCAACCAACCAATAACATCTGGTCACATCTACAGGCCTGTCCATCCATGTGAGTGGATTTCTCATTCACTGTAGTTCTCCTTAAGATATTTCTTCTAACCCTAACCCATTTTTTTTTTCTTGTCAAGAAGGTAGGGTTTCAAGACAATGGATAAGCTGGAACAATGATCCAATGAGTCATCTTTGCAGTAGATATTGAGCGATTTGTTTCTGCATTATTGACCATTGACTATTTCATTGTTCATTTTGTAACGGTTCTGTCTGCTATATTAACAAGCCAATGAGGAGTTCCAAGATCTGATGATAAATAAACAACAAAATCCTATTGTAGCTTGGTGCAAAGTTATTGATCCTTTGCTATATCGACAGTTGTCTACCCCGTCCCTATCACTCTTTCTGTGTCCAAAAGGCTGAGTTAGCAAGACGACACTTTACACCTGCCCTTTAATAACTCACCAGCACAATGTCTATGTAAGAGGCGAGGGAGAGGTTGGCGCGAGGAGGGGGTTCAGGCATCAAAGTGGGGATGGTGGAGCACAGGGAGGCACAGCGCGACACCAAATAGCCACATTGATTAACCTGTCTGTCAGGCTCCTCACTGCCACAATAAAGCCTACACCTGAGGGAGCTTATTGAGACATGACATGGAGCAGGCTTACATGCTTAAAGAACACACAGCACCCCGCCATGTAATTATAATGTGCCCATTTACCCAAGGAAGGAGCAATTATTAGCTCCTGGTATTGTGTTTGTATATGAAGAATATCATTTCAATTATTTACCTTTATATGGTACAAGGATGAAAGAGACATTTGTGAAACTTAAACCAAGAAGCAAATAAACAACTACAAAGACTTTTTTCCAAATAAATTATTGTCAGATTTGTAGTGTTTGAGCATAAAACTGTTTAAAAAGTTTAATTTGCATATCTGTGTAATATGGGTGAAATTCAATACTGTTTAATTTCCAATAATATAATAAACTAATGTTCGTTATAGTCATTAGACGTTTACTTCAAGAACCTAGCACTTAAAGCAGTGCTTTAAGTCAGTGATTTTCAATCAGTTTTCAGTGTCTGGGGAACTTGTGTGCCTTGAGATACAAGTAGGTGTACCTTTTAAAAATTAAAGATCTTTCAATCTATGAAAAACATTTGACCAAAAATGAAAGCAATGTGATCACCATTTATTAATTAAAAGAAACATTTCTATTTGCATTATTAAATACGTAGATATAGAGATATTTGAATAAGCTGTGTTTTTTTTACCCAAACGTGTGCCATGACTCAAAAAAGATTGGGAAACACTGCTTTAAGTGGACAAAAAGAAGTTCTGGTACTCTAATGTCCTGTTGGCAGCTGTGATGAAAATGTATGAAAACAGCATTTTGAGCTTATGTTTGTTGACCATTGACTTCTGCACATAATGATGTTCACAGTGAACATTTCAGTGATGTTGCGGCAGTTCTAGAAGTATTCATTTCAATATAATTTTAAGATGTTGTCAAACTAATTTTGAAATAAAAATACATAAATGCACCAGGTACAAAGTAGACAAAACTGTCAGAAAAAAAGTATTGAGTTAACATTGAATCTTATGCATTTCAATAGATCAAAGTTGCTTTTGCAGTACAGTTAACAATATAAAACAGTTTTGATTAACCGTTTTGATGAACAGTGAGTGAGAGCCAAAGGCAGTGCATTACCTCCATGACTGTCCCTGTGGACTCCCGAGGGTCCTGCTGTCCACATGGTGCTCCATGTCCTAAACCGCTTCAGCCCATAATTGAAAAGGAAACTGGGGCGTGTTTGACCACTTAATCCATTTAAGATCATTATGCGCGTCGTCAATGGGCCTGACCCAGCTGCACACAGCCCAGACAATAGCCCCCTCCTCTCTCTCTCCTCTGAAGGGTCACTCCAGTTAATGAATGATTATTTCTCACTTTGTAACACACCGGGGCGCAGGACTAAAGGGCAGCAGACACAGGCAGCCCCCACACAGACTGCTGCTGGATGCACCTAATACATGGAGATGATTATGTGTGAGATTTATGGTCATATATTTTAAATAAACCCCCAGGAGGGTTTGAGACATAACCCAGTCTTTTCACCTAAAAACATATTTATATTAATCACTTAAAGGATCTAAGAATTGCATGACATTTATATTGCACTACTGATTATTATTGTTATTATTACAATTACAATTCGTGGTTAATTGTTTTCAGATGAACAAGTTTTTTTTATATATATTACTGAAAAGCCAGAAAACCACACAAAGAAATTGTTTCTGAGAAAATCATTTCAAAATACAGTTATGAATAAGCACATAGGCAAATAAGAGCATTGAAAAGTGCAAATAAGCATGAGACTAATTTGTTTGAGGTAGTCATTGTTTGGAAATGAGTTAATATTATTACACCAAGCATCAAGAAGTTTGCTTTGTTTTGATTAAAAACAATAATAATAATTAAAAAAATAAATAAATTATTGTTGTTGTTTGTGTAAATACCATTGTCCGATTTAGAATTAAGTCCAGCACATTTTTTTCAAACTCGGCACGCCCAAATCCAGATGTCGCTCAAGTTCTATAGTACCCAAATTTGTTTGGTCAACTTCTTTTAATTTGCATATTTTTTCTGACAAACAATCAAGTTTGTTGATCTCCTACTTCACATAAGAGATCAACAAAGCTGTGATGTGGCTGGGTTTTCTTTTTCCAGCAAGGGACAAAGGATGAAAATTAGCACTGGCTATAATCCTGCATATTTACAGGTGTGGGATTTGTTCCCCATGCCTCTGTTTTTGATATGCATTGTCCCTTCATTAAATAATAAACAAACAAAAAAAAACAATCACCACGAAAAGTGACTCTGAGGAGCTTAACTGCCACAAAAACAACGTAAACACTGATTACAATTTTTCAACGTTACTTTTGTTTAGCATTAGCCATAATGCTTACATACAACAGCTAATTTTCAACTGGGAATTATTCAGTCTTCCAGCTGCCAGAACGCAGCTTTAGACTGACACAGCTTAAGCTAAACCAGATGTACAATTTTGGACCTTGTTCTAAATTGAGTATGGCCAATCAATTCAGCACTTTGGTTAAAAGCACAGTGTGTAACTTTTTGCTAAAAAAAAAAAAAAAAAAAAAAAAAGAAGAAAAATAATAATTAAAAATAAATAAATGCATCTTTTTTTTTGGACGGTTTTGTTGCCCTAAATAAATTATGGTATCATTATCAAAATGTATTTAGGGCAACATTGGGCCTGCTCTTGAATTTTGTATGTATTGTTTTCACATTTTGTCATACCACACATTTAATAGCCTACTCATTAAAAAATACCTAATAAATTATAGAATTATATATTTGTAAGTAGTTAACTGGTTTTGTGCGGTTGACTTCCATCTCCAACTTGTTAAACAGTGTCACTTTAAAATAATATGAATTTGAGGAAAATTGCTTTTACAAATAATGCCTCTAAGTTTGAAATTTGACCAATATCTAATTACAATAAATCATACAGTTAGGAACAGCACGGCACAAATCTTTAAAAATACAGTAGCACATTAGTCACGCAGAGTTCAGCTATCACCAGTGTTTTCTTTAGTGTAAGAAAATACTCAACGTTAGATCTGGAACGTGCACATTACAGCCAGGCTTCTTTTTCTGATGTGTCACATTATAGAGCACTTTGATCTCCAGTATATAGGCTTAACTTTACCAAAAACTCTCATTTGATCCTTGTGGAAACTCACCCCTGTCAGTCTCTTTGTCCAGACTGTTTTGCACGGTAGTACATTTACGCTTCACTATTATGTTCCACGTCTTACTGTTGACTCCATACGTTTAGTTTAACGTGTAAAGCCACAACTCAGCGGTGACAGCAGAATAGGCCCTTTCCATGCTGCGGCTAGGCTAGTTCCGGTCTGAAAGTACTTGCGGATAAGTCCTTCTTATCCCAGATATTTCCTACTGAGAATTTGCTGAAACGCCCTAAAATAAATAAACATTTAATTGACTTTAAGCGGACAACAAGTTAAAGCCAGACAATTATTTCTGCGTGTTAAGACCTTCACACACAAGATAAATACTTCACCAGAAACAACCCATGTGTTTATAATACAGTATGTGCCGTTTGTGTCTTGAAGCTAAAGCTAACATACAGTATTCAGCGGTGTTCAAGCTTTTTTCCTTCATATCCGCATCTTGAAACACAAACTAAGGGTTGATCTGAGATGTATAAAGACGTCAGACTGTGAAAAATCAAAATATGCATTTAAAAGAATTAAAACTAAATCACAAACTTTTTTTTTTAGTATACAGTAAAAATGCTTTGACAAAAGAAAACAATAGATTTTTAAAGCTAAATAAAAATGCATTTATTATGCTGTTTGTTGTTAGTTCTGTAGCTGTTTAGGCCAATTCTTTAGGATGTCTAAGGCAGTGTTTCCCAACCAGGGTATGTGGACCCCAGGGGTACGTGACCATGTGCCATGGGGTACTTGGGATGATTGCAGATTAAAAGACAGTGTAGAATGGCAATTATTATAATGTCAAAAATGTTCTTTGCAGCACATTTTGCATGTTAGGAGGCAATTGATTGAGATGGAACATAAACAGTAAAATGTAATGGTTAACATAAACAGTAAAATGTAATGGTTATAAATGAAAATACATGAATAAAGATAAAATATCACTAAAAACACATAACATAGGGGTACTCAAGACGAAAAAGGTTGGGAACCACTGGTCTAAGGATAGAAAAAATCTGTCTTAGGGCCTCATTTGGCGTTTGTCCGCAGTTTGGACACGTCTGTTTAATTAAAATTAATGATAAAATACCTTTACAAAAAGAACTAACTTAAAATAAATAATGACCTTGGTATTTAATGTGTTTACATCAAATTGTCTACATAGAATTTAGGTTCATTTTTGTGTTAGCATTTAACATTGCGCCAAAACAACCCGATCTCAAAAGAATGCATATACATACAACAACAAAACAGGACACATCAATAGCAGATGATTAGCACGATTTCGCGTCCTTTTCAATTGTGGACGTGAAAATGTGTTATTATTTATGAATATGAACAAAATCCTTATCCTAGTCTACCCCAAGCTCCAGCCCTACATTTACCTAAAGCGAATGTCTGTGGCTTGAATTAAAACTTGTGTGGACTTTGCGCTATGAAAGATTGTGTCTATCTTATTCTTTTTTTATATCGCTCAAAATGTATGGCGTGTTTGGGGTGGCACAGAGTTTAGCGCTCTGGCCTCAAAGCAAGAAGGTCCTGGGTTCAAATCTCAGTCGACCCAAGACCTTTTTATGTGGAGTTTGCAAGTAGGTTTCTTCCAGTTTCCAATACATCTAAAAATATGTCCGTTAATGGCTCCCCTCTCCCACCTCCAGGACTCCCCTGATATTCTGAATCTCAGTGGGACATTCCTGGTTAAATAAAGATCAATAAATACATAAAGTAACATATATACTGAAAAATGGAAGAAACTCATGCTCATCATTATGTGTCTGGTACATATCGCATTACACTGCGTTGGCCAAAAATACACATTTTTATTACCAGTCTTTTCTAGACCTCGTATGTGAAGGTCTAAACTTGCTGCAGTGATTATGTATTTGAAATCCACTCTCGACTTTGTGATTTTAAAATGTATACCTTTTCGAACATCTCGACAAATTCCCCATAAGCAATGAATGAAACAAGAAGCAATGAGCATTTGGCAAACCAGAACTAACCAAGCCCACAGCGTGAAAAAGTCATAAGCGTGGACAACGAAGAAATCCCTGTCTGCTGCTATGGAGTCTATTGTTTGTACCATAGCTCCTGTTTGAAGTCTTAGGCCCTTCCTGCCCACAGGCCCGAGTGCACCATTTGTTTACGTCCCGGTGCCCTGTAAATCACTTAGCGCATCAAAGAGACCCATTCTGCCACGCAACAATGGGAGGCCGTGCCAATGTAAAAACATGACAAGGATACAGAGCAAGAAATGTCTTCCTCTGCTGGGGTGATGACAATTGTGCGAAGATTTACGGCACACTGACACTCAAAAGAGACACTGGAAGTCGTCAGAGGTTAATCACGTATGCCAGGACCAAGGATGAGCTGCTATAGGAATGGAATAGTTTTGAGGGGGTTTAATGGGTAAATCTTAACCTACCCCAAGCCCCCGTCCTAAACTTATTCGTGTCAGTACTCTCAAAGTCTAACCTTACCCACTAAAAGCAAAGAAAATGTGTTTTTTTTTACATTTTGGATTTTTGTATCGAAAAATAGGTGTGAAATTGGGCTCATCGTATGTTTTTGACATTTTGTTGTATATCTTTTTTTTTTTGCAGAGATTGTGTTGAGTTTTAGACCATTTTGATCCCCAGCAGTTGAAAGTAGAACTATAATGTTTTTAAGTCAAACTTGAGAGATACGTAACAAAAGTCTCTCAGATTTCATACTGGCCATCAATTTACCAAGTGCAAACTAATGGACAATCTTTTCACTATTTTACTATTTCCAACCCCTATTTGGGTTCTGATCACCCTAGTATAGGGCTACTTATACAACTCCAAAATTACGTGAATAAAAAAATGCATGCTTGCTGTTTGTGGATGTGGGGTTCATTCATGGTTTGTACCATCTGTTGAATTTCAGGTCTTAAGCTTACAGGCTTTTTTGTAAAAGTTAAAATTGTTCTAAACAGAAATACAACTTTCACTTCTTGTGTGTCTTGTAACAAGGACACTGTTTTATATCTAGATTATGATATATAGCTTTCATTTCCAAGTGGTAATGTAGTAGTTATCTATCTTTATTTTGGACAGAAAAATATATACTATTTATGCAAAAACGTGCATTACTCTCTTAAACACTGCTAGAAATTTAAATGTGACGAAGAAATAAAATATTGGATCAACGTGAAGCATAGTTTTTATTAGTATATTCAGCCTAGTCTTGAAGAAAATGTAGATATACAACAAAATGTCAAAATTGTACGATAAGGACGTTTTCATGTCTTTTTTACGTAGATGTTTAAAAAAGTAAAAACGTAAAATAACCACAAATTTTGGTTGAAGGCACATAGCAGCATGGTTGATTGTTGATCTTTTCGTGGTGATTGTTGATCTTTTATGTGAGGTTCTTTAGGGTTTAACAGGTAAATCTAACCCTAACCTACCCCAAGCCCCAGCCTTAAAGTTACCCCTTAAACCCAAAGAAAATGTTGCCACGTGGCTTCAACCAAAATTTGTGGTTATTTTATATTTTGACTTTTCGTAACAAAATGGTGTGGGGAAAAAGGCATAAAAACATGCTCATTATTAGTTTAGCTCCACCTAGGTCAATAACTTGTAAATGTTTATTTTCTGCAAAGAATGTCTAATGCAAATGCAAACTGACATTCCATCTTAAGTGAAATCATGATTAATTCAAATTCTAAGTCAATCAAGCTAAACGCAAGCTCACCAGTAAAAGTTCTTTCCCTCCAAAATCACAAAAGAAACTAGATTTACTGTGACTGAAATTAGTAAATCCCACGCACATGCAAACCTGACCTTACCGTCTTAAAGGGGAAGCAGGTCGCAGACACTCTTCCCTTAAAAACAAACAGCGCTGACTCAGGGCGGAAACAAGCTTCTGTTCATTTTCAACCCTTTTCTTTCTCTCAACACGCCAAGCTAACTTCACCCCGGCTCCTCCTTACCTGCTAACGTCCATCCTCATTGGTTTTTGCTAACAGGAAACCAAAGCAGACTAGCGTAGCCCGGGCGCTTTCCCTCTGTAAAGTCAGAGTTGTGGTGAGACCCAAGGCCAGCGACATGCCCACGGCCCGGGTTCACATCCTCCCTGGAAGCGTGTTCGATTTCCCCAGTTCCCCGCAGTAAGTGGAGGCGGAAAAGGCCAAAGTTATACGAGAGGCTGAGGAGGCATTGTGTGACGGTGATTCATGCGCAGCTCTACGGGCAGTTAAGCTGGCTCCCGGGAGTGTGGAGCTCAATGAACAGGCGGGATATTTGGACTTCTACGTGTAAGTGGGTTTTTGGAGCGGTCGGAAATTAGAGGAAGCAATTTGGGATATCTGAAGTGTTAATACCAAAACATCCACTTTGCTTTTTTTTATAACAATAGACTTGAATTAAGCAAACTATACAATTACAGGTTATTTTGTAGGATTGTAATATTTTTTACCCCTTGAATCTAAAGCTATAATATACCTGATATACATTTCCTTAGTGGTTCCTAACCTTTTACTCCAATGATCCATTTTTGTTGAGTTTATTGTGAGCTGTGTTGGGAGTAACTCATTACAAAAGTCACAAGTTACTGTAATCTAATATATTCCACTTGTCAGTAACTAAGTAGTGTAAGTGATTACTCCTGAAAGAGCGGACAACTCAAGTTACTTCTGTAAAAATGAATTCTATCGATATTCTGTTGAAAAAATGAATAAAATATTATGAGAAAAAAGTTTTGTAACATCACATTTCTATAAATTAATCAGTAATGAAGTGTAAATGTATCAGAGTTAGTTTTCTACAGTGTATTACAAATATTTCAGCTCAACATAACTCACAGTAGTGTACCTCAGTTACATTTTAGCGACAGTAATATTGCAATACAAATGTATTATATTTTATCCCTGTAGCTCGCAGTATAATGTATTACAATTTTACAGTAGCTTACTAACACTGACTGTAAGTAGTACGCAAATACTCTAACTTAAATCATGCATCCATTTTCTTCTGCTTTATCCGGAGTCGGGTTGCGGAGGCAGAAGTCTGAGCAGGGAGGCCCAGACTTCTTTGTCCACACACACTTCCTTCAGCTCTTCCGGGGGAATTCTGAGGCGTTCCCAGGCCAGTCGAGAGGCTTAGTCCCTCCAGTGTGTCCTGGGTCTTCACCTTAATCAGTGTTTCTCAATCTGTGGTACTGCAGTGTTTGCTTTAGTCATCATCTATTGTAAACACTTTTTTTATTAAACTATCTTACCCGTGAGTTAATCTTGGCTTTAGTTTAATAGTAGATCCGCTTTGAGATTAGGTGGTGCCCGGAAAGCAAATGTTTCTGAAACACTGTTCTAAGAATAGAATTACATTCTGGTTAATAAAGATAATGTCATGCAATTATAAATATTTTACTGAAACAACAAATAAGCAATAATATTTCAGTGATGTTTTTAGGTTTTGTAGATCATAGTTTCATGGGGAATCGATAAAAGACATTTTGTTTTCCCAGCACCACTAAATGAATTATTTAAATGTTCCAGATATAACAGATGCTGATGCTAAAGCTAGTTGGACTCACTTCAGAAAGTGCTGCTGTGTGAACACAAACATGCGGACAGGATAGTTCCTCTGACTAAACAGGGACTGGAGAAATGTGGGGACTAGTTCTTGGTACTTTCATGTGGGAAAACGCTTATAGTAACAGGTAGGGATTTGGGTGGGACTTACATTTAGTAACACTTAGGAACATGAAAACAAATCCACAAACGACTATGGTCAGTCTTAGAAGCAAAAATTCTGAAAGAGAAAGAACAATAGATTAGTTGTATTTTTATAATAATACTTAAATTAAAATGCCATGATCACATTTGCATTAACCTATTCTGAAAGCCCAGATAATACAGCGTTTCTCTCGTGTGACCTTAAACGGCAGGTCTGCTCTCTCCTCAGCTCTTGACAGTTTAATCATCCTTTTAGTGGCGGCCTCTGTACATTTACATAGATCATAAATGCATGAGCAGATTAGATAATTCTTTACAGAAAGCCACACGTATTAATAGCCGCACTCACGAGGCTGTGGCACTCGCGTTCATTTGTGTGGGCAATGACATTAGCCTGGGATGGCGGTGCGTTTGGGGCCAATTGCGCGGGGCAGTGGACCACGGCAGGCAGCCCCCTCTCTCTCTCTCTCGCTGACGGGGACAGAAGGCCCGGTGTCTCATTGGCTGTGCCCTCTGTGTCTGCGGAGGATGTGACAGCTCCTGAAGCGTCGTCAGGCTCACCACCCAGGACAGAGCTTTTCTCCGGTCAGCCCGCGGCGACAGCACTGCCCCCCTTCGTACACACACACACCACACTCCGGTCCACCTGCATGGCACAGCTCACCCTCACCTTTGGCACACAGTGGGAGCATGAGAACAGAAAACATCATACATCTGTTGTTAGTGGAGTAAAAATAACCTTCTCTATGACTTTAATTTCTTGGATAAAGTAGTTTATTTTAGACGCTAAGTCATTATTTTGCAAGTAAAAATATTGCTGATTGAAATTCAGTAAGTTTATGTGTAGACATTGTTTTTACAAATGTATTGACAAAACAACACTTTAAGAATGCATGGAGTTATGGGAAATTTGTCTCCTGCTTGTATCTACGCAGATGTCATTGCTGTATCTGTAATATTTCCGCACTATGGGCCTGATTTATCAAGCCAGGTGCTAAATTGATGATTGCAAAAAAGAAAAAAAAAACATGTGTTATTTATGTGCATTTTACACAAACTTTAATATTGGAAGATGCACATACAACAAACTTAACAAAACAGATATGAACCACCTCAAGTTCATTGAAAGTTGAAATGTCATTTCAATGTCATGGTTTTGCTCCCACAAACCTGTTTTTGCACATGAGCAAATGCTTGATAAATCTGGTCCTATGCGTTTAAGCAGTGGACCACTCCAGGTCATTATGTAGATTTGAAGAGAGGGGAGCAAGGTTTTTCTCTCTCTTAAAAAAACAATGACAATACCTTTATGACACAAATGCAGGTATAGTTTCATGACCTATAGTGAAGCAAAGATGACGGACCCCAGGACTTAGTAAATGAAATGTGTGCACAGTACCATATTAATTTCTCTACAAGTGCAGAACATTTTTAGTTTTTTGTAGAGTTATTAGTTAATTTAAGTAGGGAGAACCTAAAAAAAAAAAGTAGGAAAAAATATGAATATGTGTTTAGATAGATAGATAGATAGATAGATAGATAGATAGATAGATAGATAGATAGATAGATAGATAGATAGATAGATAGATAGATAGATAGATGCTTATTCATCCCGGAGGGGAAATTAAAATGCCATGGACATACACAAAACACAGCACATCGACTAAGACAAAAAACAGCAAACACAACATTTAGAACTCTGCTCCAGCCCCATGTATAGTCACTACAAAAATCAGACAGCCTCAGACAAAATGCTTATTATAAAAATGCACAGCAGCAGGAACAAAAGAGTTTTTGAGGCGTTCAGTAGAACACCGGGGCATCACCAATCGCCCACTAAAAGAGCTTTTAAGTTCATCAAAAATACTCCGAAGAGGATGGTCCGTTAAAGAGACAACAGTTTGAAGTTTTGTCTTCATTCTTTTGTCCATGACAATGTCCACAGAGTCTAGAGCCAGACCCACTACAGCACCAGCCTTTTTAATCAGCTTGTTCATTCGATTCTTGTCTGCCATGGAGATGCTCCCACCCCAACACAGTACAGCATAAAACAACACACTGGCCACAATGCCAGTTAGTTTTATTTGGCATATTAAAATTTTTATATGTTACTATCATTAGGCCTGAGTAACAATAAGATGCTTAATGTTATTCCACTGGTAATGGCATTAGATATTTTTCTGATTTCTCTTCTGGGCATGCTTTGTCAAGTTTATGTTAACAGTCCAGTCTTCTAAAAAAAAAAATAATAATAATAATTGAAAAAAAAAAAGATTTTATATATATATATATATATAAAATATATATATGGTGTATATATATATATATATATACACCATTTTAGTAACTTGAAGCCTAAACTTATTTGTTAAACCCAAAGAAAATGTCGCAACGTGGCCTCAACCAAAACTCGGCATTATCTACCTTTTTGTTTTTTTATTTTCCAGGCAACACAGTAAGAACACATTTTTATTTACAATGTTGGCCTGGTGTGCAAAAGTACCAAGGGAAGGGGAGAGGAAGTCAGACACACACACTAAAACACTCATTAATAAAACAAACAGAAATACAGATTAATACATAAAAATGATCATCAGTAGTAAAACATTTACATGAGTCTTTAAATATGTCCCTCATTTACATCACGAGAAATTTTATTTTTGTAACATATCCACATAAAAAGACGTATGTTTTTGACGTTTTGTTGTATATCTATGTTTTCTTTGGTCACTGTGTTGCTTAACTACTGTAATTGCCAGATTATAAGCATGCTTTGAATTTTGTGGTCCATTCATCAATGTATGTAGCTAAATTATATTTACTCTAAATGTGTACTTTTTTTTTCTTTTTCCTTTCCACAGTGCAAACTTTGTGTGCGTTTAAAGCCTTTTTTCTTGACATCTAGTTCTAATAGGTAAGATTAAGATATTTTGAACAAGGATGTTACTTTGCTTTAAAAAACAAATACAATTCTCTAATAGAGCTGCACTCCTACCACCTCATTTCCAACCATAGCTATCACACAACCTTCACTTTAGCACTGATTTATTACCTCTTATCTCGCGTCCGCGTATCTGGGAGCACAACGATATCCTGCACAAAGGCGCATGTGCGAGCTCTCCGGTCAGGCCCTCCTTTCCTTTTGAACACCCTGAACGTCTGAGTAGCTGCAAGGTTGTGGAAGAGAGAGAGAGCTCATCCCAGCCTGGGAGTTCATCCATCATTGGAATCAGTGTGTGCTGTAATTACTGTGTCAAATAGATGGGCCGGTGCCTGGGAGGAGACTCAGACAGTGTTTATAATGGTTGGAACCGCTGGCTGCTATAGCGCACACAGATCTCCCGTGGACACCTTATCTTCATAAACACACACACACACATACACATGGGTACAACTCCTTTCCCCGTCATCTGTCATCCATAGCCGGAGCTGTCACCCTGTGCTGTCATGCATTGCCAACATCAGGTCGTCAGGAGAAAGGAGGAGGAGGAAGTTTTAACTCTTGCGGCAAAGGGGTGCGACAGGGAAAGCCGGGAGCACTCAGCTATTTAAGGAATGCGTACAATAAAAGATGGATGGGGCGGCGGAAGCGTGGATAATTTGTGAGTAGCACAACTGCGCACGATTCGGCAGAACTAGGCTTGTTTTGGGATGGACACACTGAAGAAGACATTAACGGTGCAGTTTGTCAGTGTTGGAAAGTCTAAAGTGAAGGCCCGAAAAGATTAACAGTTCATTTTGTCCGCAAATATGTGTTTTACAACTGCAGTTATGTCATGTGCAAAGGAATCTGACTGACAGTTGGACAGAAAGTTATGAAGGTTGCTCCCCATTTAATGTTTGACTAAACGGAAAACATTAAGGAATTGGGGTTGCAAATTATTTATTGAAAAATTTTGAAATAAATGACTTGTCTTTTGTTCAGCTAAAATCCACTAAGAAAAAGACTCCCAGATCAAATAAGTTGTGAAATAGATCACAAAAACATTTGCATACTAAGTAAATGGTCTCTATTTATATAGTGCTTGTCTACCTTTCCAGGCACTCAAAGCGCTTTGCAATCTAGCATCCACTCACGCAGTGTACGCAGACACTGAGGCTAAGAGTTTTAAGTGTCTTGCCCAAGAACACAATGACAATCCTCTCCTGTCGTCCCACTGTGGCACCTGGTGTTCCAGCAGTCTCCCATCCAAGTACTAACCAGGCCCTATCTTGCTTAGCTTCTGATATTTGACGGGATCAGGCTTTGACAAGCAGGTATGGCCACTTAAAAGAAAGAAAGGATTACACAACAGCAATTCAAAGTACAATTTATATGAAAAAAAAAAATAATAATAATAATAAAAAATCGAAAGGAAACTAAGCTGATTCCTTACCATCTTCAGTTTAAAAAGAGTTTTAAGCATATTAGCATTGGCATATCAGGTCGGATTGCTTTGATTGCTTTTGCAGGGGGAATTCCCTTTGCAACAAGTACCTGGAGCTCTAACTCAATTCTTGATGTGGGAAACACATGATGCATGTGGGCTTCATTAAAATATTTAAATAATTATGATGCATGATTTCATTACTTCAAGTGGAAGTGCTCAGGGGAAAGTGTCAAGGACAAGAACAATGCAAAAAATGCATATATCTTCAGTTTCCTTTTCTTTTTAAAATTAGCCTACTTCATTTCTTTAATTAATATGCAGCAGTTTTTTTTATCAATATCCCCAGTAGTTACACCTCAGTATACATATATTTTAGGGAACACTTCTGTACACATAACCATTTCAATTGGCACACACTTTATCATTGTTAATTTCAAACCCAATTTCACTTTAAAGCCCAGCTCTTAATATTGCTGCTAGCTAATTGCTGCGTCCCCCGAGTGTGCTGCGAGAGGGGCTTACATCTTCCTCGCGATCTGGCCTGTCCTCTCGCTTGAGAAGTTATCTGAAAAATGGGCTGCATGTCCGTGAGCCATATGGCTGAGTGAGAGCAGAGCCGCACGGGGCAGTGGAGCACGTAAAGAGGTGGAAATGGCGTTAGCTGCTTGGCTGCTCCCTGTTGGCAATCAAAGTCCCGGTGAAGCGGTGAAAAGTGTAAACGGCACGGGATCAGGAGTCCGGTCACTAGTTTGGCAGCAAGTCAGCTCAGGCCTGATGTGGAGAGCAGCAATGAACTTTCACTGATCATGATGTATGCTTCGGAACATTTTGCAGTATCAATAGTGCTACATTGATTTCTCATGATTTTTTTATTTGTTGTTTGTATTCTATTTTTTTTTTTTTTTTCAGACTGTAGGAACTTTTTTGCCTCATACTTTTTTTAGTTCCAGCTCAGGGGCCACACTTGGGGGGTTTATTACCTCAAGCTCTATCTCTAGACTAGAAACATGCTTTACACGTTAGATGTTTCCAAATGGCTACACTACTTTGTGTATGTGGGGGTCTCGCCATAGTAGTGTCCAAATGTCCAGCAGGTCAAAAACTAGTGCACTCAAAATTTCCCACAATGCATCTGGAAAAGTAGTAGTTTGAGCATCAATGGTCACTAGAATAATCCAACACAGTCTCACAAGAAGGCGTACATATAGCACGACACAAAAATAGCATATTTTTAGCACGATATCAGTCCTGTTTTGCGTATTTATTTTACGCCGTACATATAGCACGATATGAAAAAGCGTAAAAATGCCACGAGTTTTGGTTGAAGCCACGTGGGGACGTTTTCTTCAGGTGAAACGGGTAAGTTTAGTCATAAAGTTACTAAAATGGTTAACATTAGGGTTGGGGCTTGGGGTACGTTAAGATTAGATGTAGGATTTTGTTAATTTTCATAAATAAGAACACGTCTTAACAACCACCATTGAAATGAATGGGGACTGTGACGCGTACTATAATTACGCAAAAGAGCCGTAAACTCGTGCTAATCATACTTAATTTACATGTTGCGTTATGTCGTGGTATATGTACGCTTTCTTGTGAGATCGGGCTGAATAATCAATATAGACCGAAATTCATTGTGGTTTAATCGCAGTGTTGAGTTGAGATAAACAAATGATTTGTAACTAAAGCCGCAAAGATGCTAACGATAGCAGTTAAGAGGCTAACGTTAAACATCAAACTTAACTAGTCTGTTTGATGTTTATCCAAGTTAATGAAACTTGTATGGTGCATATTAGTCTCTAAACGTGTGTCAGTCCAACCCGATCTCACAAGAAAGCGTCCATTTACCACGACATTACGCAACATGTAAATTACGTATGATTAGCACGAGTTCACAGCTGTTTTGTGGGCCGTATTTTTTGCCCTATTGAGCGCACCTGAATATAACCGCACCACCAAAATTTAAATAAGAAAAGTGATAAAGTGCATATATAAACTTGTGTCATATAAACTATATAAACTTGTTAATAGTAAGTCTATGAGAATCTATAATTTTGTAGCATTGTTGTATAAGCCACAAAGTTCAAAGCTTAGGAAAAAAGTAGAGGCTTATAGTCCAGAAATGACGGTAATTATGGTACGCGTCACAGTCCCAGTTCATTTCAATGGTGGTTGTTAATATTCATAAATAAGAACACATCTTAACAAAATCCTGATTCTAATCTTAACTTTCCCCAAGCCCCAGACCTAAACTTACCCATTTTAGTAACTTGACGCCTAAACTTACCCGTTTTACCTGAAGAAAACATCCCCATGTGGCTTCAATCGAATCTCGTGTCATTTTTACGCTTTTTCATGTAGTGCTTAATGTACGCCGTAACATTAAAACCCCTGAAGTTGTACTCAAAATACGCTTTTTTGTGCCGTGGTATATGTACGCCTTCTAGTGATACTGTGTTGGTCAGTCAGTCTTGAACAGTATTTTTACATTAAGTGTGAGCTGAGAGTAGTATGTTGCGTGAAAGATAGCCCACTACAGGCAATGACTATGTAGTGAAGGGTTTGGGAACCAGTGTGGACGTCCGAACACAACCATTCTCACACTTAGATAAGCATGCCTTATCTCAAGAGAAATAACTTGGATGAGGTCGCTCCAGTTATAAGTAAGTGGTTACTAAAATTTAGAAATAATAATAGTTTAATTGTTTAATTTTTTGTAAATCATAGTGTTATGTGAAAAAAATTTATATTTCAGTTTTCCTAACTCTCAATTACTTAGTTAAATGTTAGCCCTTTTTTTTTCTTCTGACTCTCTATAATCAAAATAATATTGAAATGCTTACAATACAGTCACTTTTATTGAGACAAAAACTGAATCAGAAAAAAAAGCCTTGTAACTTACTCAAAAAAGTCTCAGAAGAAAATACAGATATTCAACGAAATATCAAAAACGTATGATGAACATGTTTTCAATTCTTTTTTTTTACTTAAATATGCTACGAAAAAACCAAAACATAAAATCACCACGAATTTTGATTGAAGCCATGTGACAACATTTTCTTTGTGTTTAACGAGTAAGTTAGGCTTTATGTTACTAAAATGGATAAGTTTAGGACTAGGGCTTGGGGTAGGTTGATATATCAGTTAAACACATTTTCTTCAGAGACTGGGCTGAACTTACCATGTAGGAAAAAACTTGTGTGAGCTTATAGCATCCAGTAGTACGAATTATTTTGGAGTTCCTGCTGCTCTGTTGCTTTTGTTGCAAGATAATTTAGCTCTTCCAATAGAAGAAGTCCTTCTTTTTATATACGTCTTCTGATAAGAAGATTTATTCCTTGGGACAACCGATAAAATGTACCTCTGCTCAAGTCTAGTGTGTTTTCATTTGCGGTATATCATGTTTGTCTATTAAGCTGTTCCAATCAATTAAATCATTTTTTCCATGTATTCACAATAATTCAATGGTAGTGAAAAGAAGAAAAATGATTGGAAGTTAGAACAGGTCACCTTTCACACACATCACTGTAATAACTTAACCGAATTTTGGCAATAAACTCAAACCAGATTTTCTTTTCCCCAAATTAATAGTGGAACACGTTTTCTTACCCCATCGCCCTTGAGCAAGGCAGCCCTCCAGTGACAGCAGACTGCAGGTTGGGTAAAACAGGTTATGATTAATTATTTGGGTACCAAGCGGCCTCTATTAAATGCATGCGTGTCCCTAATTCTGCGCTCAAAGCTCAGCACAATCCTATAAACTCATAATCTTGGCACAGTGAAATGACAGGCCTTGATAGCACAACCTTCCCTTTCGGTGGATGGCGGAGCTGCTTCTCTCCAGGGCTATTAGAGGAGTGTAACATTTGGTGCCATATGCTCGCGGGTTGTTTGGGAATAGCGCTGTGGCCATATCATGACATGCTGTAGCTTACATTTTGCCAGTTAATTACCATCATGACATCAAAAGTGGAAACAATTACAGATGCCGCCCTGGTAAAAGGCTCAGAGGGAAAAGGGTATAGGCTGTGGAGATGGAAGAAAATATCATTAAAAAGCACTGACGTTTTGTAAGTGGATATGCATGGAGTGTGCATTGTTTGGTATTTTGTGGTTTATGTGAATATTGTTATTCTAAATAACAATGTTTCACTTGTGTCATTTTCAGATAAGAGAAAATGCTAATTTTGCTAGTCAACGAAGAAAGCTATAAGACTAAGTAAGGAAATGCAGTACTTTTTCTCTTCTTTTTGATTAAACAAACTCTAATGTCTCACTAAATAAAGTACATAAGGATGCACTGATCCGACACTAGGACAGGATATTGTTGCTGATCCAGGAAATTTTGCTGGATCCTGTATCGGCTCCATGATATCGGTTCAGCCGATATCCTAGTTGTGCCTTTAATTGGGCATAATGTGACTTATTTACTTAGTGACGTTTGACATTTTATTCATATTAAGTTGTTTAGTTGTGACTTTCACTATAAATAACAGCTACATAACACTATATGATCATATTTCTTATGCTTTGAAAAGAAAAAGACACTTGCATAGGTTGATATCGGGTATCAACAGATACTGGATTTCAAAGTGTCGAGATCTGAACTGAAAAAGTGGGATCGGTGCATTACTTCAAGTACTATTAAAAGTTTAGTTTGAGTGTTCTTAATTTTACTGTGATGTCATAATGTTGAAGTAGTTGGTACTTGAGATATTTTCAAATCGGTATGCAACGTGTTTACATGGATTGCGTTAAATAGCACGCAATGACAAATTGCGTGTCATGACGACACCCTCTGCCTGTTTTGGCGTGCAATTACACGCTCGTTTTTTCTGGCGTCGTCTGGACACGCGATGAGGACAAAGATGAGGTTTTTCAAGGTATTAACTGCTAACTTTAGGTCTGAAGTTGCAAAAATGGGTACATTTAGTTCTGGGCTTGGAGTTGGTTAAGGTTAGGATTAGGATTGTGTTGGTATTCATGAATAACAACACGTCTTAACATTCACCATTGAAATGAACTAGAACAGAAACGCGTCAAATACACACGCACAAAATAGAAGTTGCTTTCATATGACTCGCTGTTTACAATAGCGTGGTATTCACACGCTTATCCATGAGAACATGGGGTCTCTGGTTCAGTCAGTTTGAGAACCCCTGGTCTGAGGGCTGGTCAACAAAAGTGAACTACAATGTATGATACTTTTTTCACTGTGATAAACCTCGTCTACTTTCAGTTTGTATCAAAAGTAAATCACATCTTGAATCAGGCTAAACTACAAAATCATAATCCAGACATTTTTATGGCAAAACAGAATCTAGTTTAAAAGATTCATAATAAATAAGAGAACTAACACATTACACTTAAAACAACAAACAGCCTATCAAGCAATATGGTCTGGTCCATGGCCTGTTTTTAATGCTGGGCCAAAAATACTGCTTAGTGCGCAGATTTTATATTAGTAATTTTTAAAGTTGTAAAATGTTTAAAGGACTATTTTGAACCATCCATGTCAAAGTATAGGTCTGACTTTGCCCTGATGAAGAGCTGGTGTTGAAACGTGTTGGCGTTTGAATAAAGCAACAAAAAGACAGACGTGCCTCGGACCTCTTTTGTTCTCTTTTATAGGTCTGATTTCTTTTAAATAATTTTAATTAAATACAGACAAATGGGTGGAGATGAGTGGTGAGGACAGGGGTTTTCTGAGCACTCAATCATCAGCTGCAGGACAATAAGAGATTACTTAAGAGAGTATTAAGAGAGTACTCAAAGGTGCCTGAATCTTTTTAAATATTACTTTGAGTAAGCTAATCATGAGAAAAGGCAGTTAATACTAGGTTAAAACATATACAGTATATACAGATTTCACACAATAGGTCCATTTTAACGTACCTCAAATTGCTTTAGTGAGTAAAATGCAGAGAATGATTTTGTACTGTATATATGTGTCACCATGTTTTTAACCCATCTGTGTATTTATTGTCACAGTGGAACAAAACATTCTCTGCATTTGTCTCATTCTTCAAGGCCGCTGGGAAAATCAGAGCCAGTGGGTGCCACAGTGCAGGAGAATTATACCTTAGCTGGAGGATTGTGGTTGCTTTGGGTTTGTGAGGGAAAGTGAAGTGCCACCCCGAGATACAGGAAAAGCCTGTCTGAAAAGCAGTCTGTACAAAACGGCCTAGTCTGGCAAGTTGTGGAACAAACGTCCTTCAAGAAAGACTGGAGGTAGCCAAAGCGTAACATGTACTTATGTTTAAAGACTAAAGTTGAAAGCTTGAAAAACATTTCAGTACATATAGACTTGAAACATTGTCTTGGAGAGTCCAAACTGATATCTGTGCTATATACAACCATTGGTACAGAGGTAAGTCTGGAAGAGAAACCAAAACGTTTTTGGCACTTAAAGAGTATCTAGTATTGTGCTGTACTCTTTAAAAGTATAGGACTTATCACACAAAAGATTGAACGTATTATCTACAATGTGATGAGTTTATGTTGTGTGTATTTACTTTACCATAAAAGTGCACTGTGTAACTTGTTGAGCAAAATAGACATGAATAAAAGTAAGTTTTTGTAATTTAGAGTACTCTGTTGCAATAAATAAATAATACAATTCTGTTTCTTTACTTTGAACAGGCTTGCATGGCCTCAGAATGGGTTGTTACTTGGTCTGAAGAAGGGTAGCCTACCCGTTTTTTTTGTTTGTTTGTTTTTTCTCCACATTACGGCATATATTGTATTTAGACCCATTCAGAATGGCTTAGATATCCGAATCTATATTTTAGTGGATTTTTTACTTCCACAAAGTTATACAGTGCACCTTTAAAGGAACCGTATGTAAGATGCACAACTAGTGGCATAAAAAATGTTTAACAATAACAAATGGACTTGGGTTGCCAGAGAGTGAAATAAAAGCCCACAAAAAGAAGAGAAGCTACGACCCAATCAGGAATATGTTTTGCTATGAATCGTGGGTATAACAAGAAAGTCACATTCTCAGGCACCTGACTCTTTGTCACGGTTTGTTCCCAAAAATTGCGTTTTAAAACAATGTGGGTGGAGCCTAATGAGAACTATGTAGAAACAAGTGGATGAGCCAATCACAGACAGTTGTGTCTGTGTCTTGGTGCAACATCAGTTCAAACTCAAACGTGTTTCTAACTCAAGGTTCAAAATCAGCTTCCAGCTAAGAAACCAAACTGGCAACTCAAATGAGAGAGTCATGTTAGGCTCATTCTGTTTTCTGATTGGATAATCTTCTAAAACACCAAATGTAAACATCATCATGTTCATTGCTTTTTGAATTAAGAAAAACTCAAAATTGCAATGACTTTCTGTAAAAATAATAGTACATTTGGATTTTGACCTTGTATTTGTGGACAACTAAACGTCATGTTTATGACATCTGAAAGCAAAATCTTGTATAGTTTTTTTTTTTTTTAATGTCTAAAAAAAGAACTCATAAATTAGTTAGGATACTTTTTAGCATCTGAACCATTCACTTATTGTATTACAGCAAAAAATTGCATTTAAACATCATTCATTTCGGCTTCCCACTATTTGGCCTAATGAATGTTGTTATGTTGAATGAGGGTAAACAACTGGACTGTACAAGTATGTATTTACTTACATAAAACCAGGCTGATGAGAACGGCTTTAAGTCTAACCATCATGTATGTGCGTGTTTGGGTCTCCACTTTTAATATCCCGGTGATGGAGCACACAGACAGACCGCAGTCCAGAACTCCCAGGGGCTATTTGTGGTGGGCAGCAGGCTGAGTGGCAGACTTCTCTTAATCAGCATGCTACGAGCAGAGGTAATTTAAAGACGCCTCGCCACTGACAAGAATTAAATTGTGTTTTGATTTTCTCATTAGCCTAATCTCAAGTGGGCCTCGTTATTGTGTAATTTTCCTGCCTTGACACGACATCTTGTTTTGGGCGATGACAGCCGTATGCCGGCGTTTTGGGGACAGGGCAGGGGGGTGCTGTTGTTCCGCGGTGACAGCTTGAAGTGATTTGGTTGGCTGTATTCGCTCCGATACACCTCCACCTCTTCAGAGCTCCAGAGATGGGAGGGTGGGCGTCGCTCAATGGCTGCAGGGGGTGTGGGAGATCCAGACGTGAGAGTGAGTCGGAGTCCGTGAGCGGAATACAAATGAATCGCTCAGTGTCACTTTGCCGTGCACCGCCGATCATTTTAGCAGCGAAGATAATTGCGTGTGTGTAGAGGGAAGGTCGACAAGTACGAGATATTTATGCTCTAATACAGGTTGGAATGATAAAGTGTTATAGTTCAAAACAGACAAAACAGAACTCAAGCGCAGGAAGTTAAAAATCTCTTACCAATCATAGAATTAAGGTATGTAAGGTGTGGGTCATAATTAAGGTTTGAGGTAATAAATTACAAATCCTCAAAGATAGTCACTCAAACTGGATCAAACACTGAAAATATGCTTGTGTACTGTATTCCATTTGCAATTGGGATATTTACAACATCTCTCGCTATCAAACATATTATTTTTGATTCTATGATTGATTTTGGTAAGAAACTGCGTTAAGCTCTCTGTGAGCAGGCTTGCATCTCCACAAAATGTACTTTTACTCAAGGGTTTTATCAAATGTTCTTTCTTGAGCAGTGTCAGGATATGTCAGGAAATGCTAACAATATAAATACTTACAGCATAAATCCAGAATTTATCATTATGGAATTTTCTTTGGAATAGATTTAACAGTATACTTGGGCTGGGAGAAAACTGGTTTCAAGTTATTTTCTTAGAGAATTATATGTGAACAGTCTCTGAACAATGTTGCAATAAATAAATGCACTGCATCATTATTTAGGCCTTTCTAGCTATATATGATCATATTTATTTTCTTCTATATAATAAAGATTTTTTTTTTTTTTTTTATGATAGGCAAATAAAAATGTTTAAATTTAATTTTGCTAAATAGTCTCAATAGCAGTTTTTTATTTTACAATAACTGCAAAATGCTATTTTTTAAGACAACAGACCAACATTTTTTGCATAAAATATTTGTTCTTTCTTTAATAAAATATTGTAAAGGGAGTTTGTGATATGCTCAAATGAGTAGTAGAGATGGGAAAGAGGTTGAAAACGTAACATTTTTTATTGACTTTTGTTTAAACAGGGAAGTTTTGCAGCGGAGCCCTGGGAAGGGTCAGGGGAGGCATTAATGGACATGTTTTTAGTTGTAGGAGGAAACCGAGTACCTGGAGAAAACCTACGCTGACACGGAAGAACATGCAAACTCCACATACAAAGGCCCCTAGTCGACTGGGAGTATGTTGCAATCGAATCCATCAGTTTTGCTCATGCAACCTCTGACCTACACACTATAGTTGTAAGTACAAATGATCATAGCCACAATGTTTGAAGAAACAAAGCGTGAACTTGTGCAAGAGCTTACTGAATGTAAGACAACTGACAACTGATTGGTAGACACTAAATATGACTATTTACTGTTCAAATGGTCATAAAAAATATAACTTCTGAGCAGTAACAGCAGTGGCTTTGCTTTACATGTAATTTATTATAGTTTGTGTCTTAGGTAAAAAAAAAAGTTAATAAAGATAAAGAAAATCAAAAATAGTGGCTCCAAAATCCAAAACTGAATCAAATCGTGAACCATCCCATCCCTAGTACTATATTGATAAATTTTCTATGCTTTTAACACATTTCATTTTTATATAATAGTTTGGTTAGCTTTGTGTCTTTCCGTGTTGCAAGAATCTCAACAAAGACATTTTGTGTGCTAAACGCTAACCCTGACACTGGACGTCTGCTTCTCATCCTCACACCACCAGACCCTTCGTTTTACGTTATTTATGGACACCTTTGAATTTCTATAAAAACCGTCCATACAGCGTGACACCCTGTGGACACGCTGGAATTAAAATATTGACAACAGACTGTGTTTTCTAACCCCGCTGGCCGTTTTTCATGCGCTCTTGGCAGAATCCTGGCAGAGGTGATAAATCACATCCTTTAGTATCCTGGATTCTTTTCTTGCCGCAGGTTTCTTGTCGCCAGTCTTTAGCAAGCCAAATGTGAAAGCCGTGACCTCCAGGCTGCTCCCTACACCTGTTGTGGGGAATCTTACAGCTAGTCAAGGAGCTGGACTGAGACAGGACACAAGAACAAGACAGAAATGGACACCGTTTGGAATATACGATGCGGTTTTACTGCAAAATGTAATGTTACAAGAAGCAGTAGTATTATTGTTTATTTTTCATCCAGCACACCTCTATTGCCGATGCCTGAAAGACTGCAACAATCATCAATCCAAAACCACCAACTTCTTTTTGTTGCTCCTTCTGTCTTGAACTATGAAGCAGCAGTATAACATTGGTGTTACTGCATAAGTAAACTAAGCCTCTTTAAAGCACCACTAAGACTCTCAAGACACTTTTAGTGAAATGTTTTAATTGTAATTTTAAAGTTTCCACTCCAGCTCAAAGCAGCCACGTTAGTGGATATAGGATCTAAAAAACCATTTCAAATTAACAGTAAAATGTAAACATTTTCAGCCTGTAAAAACCTTTTGCTTAACATTTTGTTGTGAATTTCCAGCTTCACAAATAACTTTGAATTTGATTTTGTACTTTTGATTAATTTGCTTCCTGCACAGAAGATCGCTGACATACCTGTTTACACTGTACGTCCTGTACTACCCGAGTCGTGCATTGACGGTTTCCACGAAGTAAAATAAAAGCAGCTATGCATGTTTTTTTTTTTTTTTTTTTTTTTTTTTGCAATACTAGTGAGTGTGGTCACCGCTCTCTTCCAACGCACCTCAAAAAAAAAAAAAGAAAGTTCCAGAATGTCAAGGAAATTTTACATAGTGAAATTTGGAGGTGCTCATTGGTGTTTGGGAACACAAAGTTACAGAAAGGGGGGCAAACCCAAGGCACTCTTCATACAATAAAGTTTAAAAAGCTTCACCGGGGAAAAGATCAGCTCATGATTTTAAAGAAACAATTTAAAAATAAAATATCGCAGATTAATGAAGGCTTTTTAAACTTTTATTGTATGAAGAGTGCCTTGGGTTTGCCCCCCTTTCTGTTACTTTGTGCACCTCAAATCATTGGAACAAAATCAAACTTAGCTCACCTCACATTAAAATACGTTTTTGATTTTTTTTTTTTCTCATAAACAGGGATGTAACAATATTGATGATATTGATGAAATGTTATCGCAATACCAAAGTTGTCATGATATTGTCGCTGTCACCTCACAATATTAAACGGCTTTGCTTCAAATGTAGTTCATATTCAATACACTGTAGAAAAAAAAATGAAAAAAAAAAAAAAAATCATCACATTTTAATTTGAATAAACAAACAAAGAAACAAGAAAACATATTTTTGGTGTCAGAGCAATTTAGTCTGAAGCCCTGAATTTGCATCTTAGAAAAGTATACAAATAGCTGAAAAAACATGGTTATCACGTTTATTATTGTTAGCATCATCTCCGTATCGGAGGCTCTCTGTATTGTGATATAGTGATAAACATCACATTGTCAGCTTCATATAAAAATAAAATATTGTATCATGAAATCTGCATATCGCTATCCCTCGTAAAAGCAGCCATGTTTGATTTCATACTAGAGATGTGCACAGTCCTGATTGGCTGATCCGTTTGTCCATCATGCTCATTGAAAGATTGAATTAGAATTTTCTGGTTGTTCGAGGCATCAACTTACAATGCATTTATATTCATACAGAATAGCTCATTTATTTGTTGTGTACTTGTTTGGTCAGATCTCTAAATCCATACAAAAAAAAACACAATATGGTAAATCAAACGGGTCTCAGTCTATTTTTCTCTGCATGCTAAAATCAATTAACATCATTCGCTTTTGCTTTTTGCCTCATAACTCTTCTCTTCAAAGGAAACTGTCAAACTGTCCGGGACAAAGTGTGAAACCTCTGCATCCATACATCAAACGCCGCCGGGGGAAGTCTGGTCTGCGCAGGTCAGAACC
The DNA here is from genome assembly GCA_038363315.1 of Mugilogobius chulae. NCBI lineage: Eukaryota > Metazoa > Chordata > Actinopteri > Gobiiformes > Gobiidae > Mugilogobius > Mugilogobius chulae. The sequence continues at coordinate 7,878,646 of CM076400.1, forward strand.
ATCCAACGATCTATCAAAGAGAACAATGGCGTGACTCCACCAAACCAGTGGATGGCACGAGGGCTGTCATCGCCGCAGCCTTGGTTCCCACAGACAAAAGAGAAATGGGTCCTGTGACACATTTTTACAGAAAGTCTACAGAAGTCCTCCTCCTCCAGCGTATCCTGTTTGGGTGAGAGAGGGTCGGGCACACTTTGACCCCATTGGAGCTCTCAGGGTTCCTGTCAGTGCTTCTGTCAGGAACTAAAGAGCTGGCGGGGAGTGCTGGGGTTTTATGGGAAGTTATTTTGAGTAAAGCTAGTCCGTGCAACTGGACAAGCCAAAGTGTGCTGTCTCTTTAAGAGTTTGTTGGTGAAACAACCCCTTCTAGTGGTCACGTTGTGAACTACATTTTGTTTTTGTAAAGAAGTAAAACGGCAGCCATGTTTTCTTTGAGCCAGCCATGCAGTCAGACATAAGCAGGAGCTGCTGCTCTGTGCAAAATATCTTCACCTGAGTTTAAGGGAGCATATGCCTGTAAGTTCATTGTCTAAGTTGTGATATGCAAATATGACTTATTTTGCGCTATATTCATATGCTAATTAGATCGCGTTTTATGCTAATTTTCGCTAGCTATGCTAACGATGTTTAATGTTAGTCTCAGCTACTTCTAGTCACTGTTAGCCAAAGTTTATGTGACTTGTCTTTTTATTTTGTGTACATGGTCCTGATTGTACATATCTTTGTGTTACAGTTTTACAAATCATCTTGAACTTGGAGCAATAAACATGGCTCTCACAAGTCATTCTACATTGTCTTCATTCAAGTCTGTTCACTATCTGCTAAACTGTGCAAGACGTGTAGCGAGGGCAGAATAGTAAAAAGGCATTCATCCTACAAGCGCCATCAAGAAGATATCACAGCATCTACCATGGCAACTCCGCAAGACCAGGCTGCAGAAGAAGTATTAGAAACCCAGTCCAGAGGGACAAGAACAAGTCAACGTACCACCAGTTCATCTGTCGCCGCTGCCAGGGCACGGGCCAAAGCAGAGGCTGCAAAAGCTCAATTGTTATATGCACAAAAAGAAGCAGAAATCCTAAAAGAGCAAGCTGAACAGCTAAAGAAGAAAGCTGAACTTGATGCAGATCTGCACCTACTCAAGTCACAGAAAGAGGTTGCAGCAGCTGTAGCTGAGGCACAAGCGTGGGAGTCATCTATGCAGGAAGATGTAGACCACCAACTGCGGCCTCAACTAAGCACCATGCCACCCCTCGACCCGGAGCAGAGAACACATGACTACGTACAAGAACAAGCAGAAATACGTAAACAACCTCTGTTGCCACCTGACACAAATATCAACGAAACAAACAACTGTAGTCAGCTGAGTGATTACTCTCTAAGCCAAAGATTTCAACCACTGCCACAAGTAGGTTCTAGTCCATTACAGTATAACATGAACTACAAAACCTACGCAGATAAGCAGATCAGTAGTGATCCAGCCCACCATTTTCAACCTAGTGTCCCAAGACTTGATTATAGTTCAGAAAATACAGGGCTAACTAAGTATCTAATGAGAAGAGAAATGGTCAGTTCAGGTTTACTTAAGTTTGATGACCAGCCAGAGAATTATTGGATTTGGAAATACTCCTTTCAGAATGCAGTGCAGGGCCTGAACTTGTCACCACAAGAAGAGCTAGACATGCTTGCCAAATGGCTTGGTCCCCAGTCTGCTACACAAGCCCAGCGCATCAGAGCCGCTTACATAGCTAACCCAACAACAGGTCTTCACATGGTGTGGCAGAGGTTAGAAGAGTGTTATGGGGCACCAGAAATCATAGAACATGCTTTGTTAAAGAAAATCGAGGATTTTCCAAAAATATCAAACAGAGAAAATCAACGTCTGAGAGAACTGGGGGACATTTTGACTGAACTAGAAGGTGCCAGACTAAACGGCTTTCTTCCAGGCTTTCACATCTGGACACGGCACACGGTGTTAACCCCATTCTTACCAAACTACCCTATCATCTTCAGGAAAGGTGGGTCAGAGTCGCTTCAACTTACAAAAAAGAAAAGTGCATCCCATATCCACCATTCTCATTCTTTGTGCTCTTTATCAATGAAGAAGCTAAGACCCGTAACGACCCTAGCTTTGCATGTGTTACAGGCTGTAATACAGTAAACATTAAAATAGAAAAGACATTTAAGCCAAAGTACCAAACGCCTGTCTCAGTGAGGAAAACTGAAGTGTCACACATGACAGGAACAAATCAAAAAGTAACAGACAAAGACAACACTGATCCAGAAAAGGAGTGTCCTCTCCACCACAAGCCTCATCCGCTAAGAAAATGTCGGCTTTTCAGAAGCAAGTCCTTTGCAGAAAGAAAAAGCATTCTAAAAGACAAAACATTTGCTTTAAGTGTTGCACCTCAGTTCACCACATGGCAAAAGCTTGTACCAGACAAATAAAATGTATCGAGTGTGGCAGTGAAAATCATTCCACAGCACTGCATCCAGAACCCATTCCACTAAAACTAGAGAGTCCTGCTGCCACTGAAGATCATGGCGGGGAGCAAAAAGAGACAGGTACTATTGATGTGACGTCTAAATGTACAGAGGTATGTGGAAATTCATACAGTCCGAGATCATGCTCTAAAATCTGCTTAGCTAAAGTGTTCCCTGCTGGCCAGCCAAACAGAGCAGTCAAAATGTATGCAGTCCTCGACGAGCAAAGCAATCGCTCATTAGCAAAAACAGAGTTTTTCAACATATTTAATGTCAAAGGACTATTAGAACCATACACGCTAAAAACGTGTGCAGGTGTCATGGAAGTCACAGGAAGACTTGCTAACAACTTTGTTATTGAATCGCTAGATGGTACTATGCAGATCTCACTTCCTGCTCTTCTAGAATGTGACATGATACCAGATGACAGAACAGAAATCCCATCTCCAGAGGTAGCTGTTCACTTTCCACATCTGAAAGCAGTTGCAGACAAAATACCCGCTGTTGACAAAAATGCAGACATCCTCCTCCTCCTTGGCAGAGACATTCTTCAAGTGCACAAAGTTCGTGAACAGCACAATGGGCTTCGCAACGAACCATACGCGCAGCGTCTCGACCTTGGATGGGTCATTGTGGGAGAAGTGTGTCTTGACAAAAAACACAAAACAAAAAACATCAATGTTTACAGAACAAACATTCTCCAAAGCGGACGTGCAACTCTTTTTAGCCCATGTGAAAGTGTCATTCAGATAAAAGATGGTCCGAGCAATATCTCTCACACCGCAAACCTCAGCACCTTTGTGTACCCACCTGAGCCAGAAGCAGATGATATTGGCAGTGAGGTATTTCAGAGAACGCAGCATGACGACAAACCTGCACTCTCAATAGATGACAAATGTTTCTTAGAAACACTAGACCAACATGTGTACAAAGACAGTAGCAATACATGGGTCGCCCCCTTGCCTTTTCGATCACCACGGTGCCGCCTCCCAAATAACAAACCACAGGCTATGAAAAGACTTCAGTCGCTACAATACACACTGAACAAAAAACCAACAATGAAAAAGCATTTCATTGACTTTATGCGAAAAATGTTTGATGCAGGACAAGCAGAGCCAGCCCCTCCCCTGAAAGAAAACCAGGAGTGCTGGTACTTACCTATGTTTGGTGTGTATCACCCACAAAAGTTAGATCAGATAAGAGTAGTCTTTGACTCCAGCTCTAAATATGAAGGTGTCTCACTAAATGACACACTCCTCAGTGGACCTGACATGAACAATACTCTGCTGGGAGTCCTGACCCGCTTCCGCAGAGAACCAATCGCTGTCACGGCTGATGTTCAACAAATGTTTTATTGTTTTACAGTCAGTGAAAAACATCGTGACTTCTTGCGTTTTTTGTGGTTTGAAGATAATGACCCACAGAAACCCATCAGAGAGTTCAGGATGACAGTGCATGTGTTTGGGAATAGTCCCTCGCCAGCCATAGCCATATACTGTCTCCGCCGTGCAGCCCTTGAAGCTGTAAACTCCACTGCAGCAGCAAAAGAGTTGATCGTTCACAACTTCTACGTTGATGACGGGCTTGCATCTTTCCCCACAGCTGAAATAGCAATAGACATCTTGCAAACCTCACAAGAAATGCTGGCCGAGTCTAACATCAGGCTACACAAGGTGGCATCCAACAGTAATGATGTCATGCAAGCATTCCCACCATCAGACAGAGCTAAAGACCTGAAAGATTTAGATTTCAGTGCAGATCCATTGCCCATACAAAGAAGTCTCGGTCTCTTGTGGAACCTAGAGTCAGACTGTTTCACATTCAGTGTATCTCAAGAAGAAAAACCTGTGACTAAAAGAGGTATACTCTCCACAGTTAACAGCCTGTTTGACCCTCTTGGATTCACTGCACCAGTTACATTAGGAGGAAAAAACATAATGCGAGAACTATCAACTGAGCAGTATGACTGGGACACTGAACTTCCAGCTGACAAACAAGAGCAGTGGAAAATATGGAGAGATTCTATCAAAGACCTGGAACAACTGCAAATTCCCAGAGCATATGTCCCTGTTTCGCTGTCTACAGAAACTCAGTACAGGGAACTGTGCGTCTTTTCAGATGCGTCACACACCGCCATCGCTGCAGTAGCCTACTTAAAAACTGTGTCTATTTCTGGTGACATTCATGTAGGCTTCATCATGGGCAAATCTAAGCTCGCCCCTCGTCCAGCGCACACCATCCCACGTCTTGAACTGTGTGCTGCAGTGTTAGCGGTGGAGATGGCAGACTTTATTAAAGATGAAATAGACATTGACATTGACAAAGTGACATTCCATACAGACAGCAGGATCGTGTTAGGCTATATTCATAATGCTTCACGACGTTTCTATGTTTATGTGTCTAACAGGATAGCCAGAATCAGAAAGTCTTCTCATCCAAATCAGTGGCATTTCATCTGCACAGAAGAAAACCCTGCAGACCATGGGACACGTCCAGTCACTGCCACTGCTCTCAAAGACACAAACTGGTTTTCCGGTCCTGCATTTCTGGTAAAATCTAACAGCCACTTAACACAAGCAAGTTTTGAATTAGTACAACCCGACACAGACCAAGAAATCCGTCCTGTAGTCACCACATTAAGCACAAATGTTACGAAAGTCAATCTTGGCGCTAACAGATTTGAGAGATTTTCCACTTGGAAGTCTGTAGTTCGAGCTGTTTCCAGTCTAATATGCAAAGCTAAGCACATGTCAAAAAATCCACAAACTGACATAAATAACAGTGATGTCAGTGTGCAAGCAACTACAGTAATCATAAAGGCTGTACAACAAGACTGTTTTGCAAAAGAGCTAAAATGTATCTCAAAAAATGAACAACTCCCCAAGCAAAGTCCACTCAAAAGGCTAACTCCATTTTTAGACAAAGATGGACTCATTAGAGTAGGTGGACGCACATCCTCAGCAGAGCTGTGTTTTGAAGAAAAGCACCCTCTCATCATTCCAAAGAGTCATGTGGCCATTCTCCTAATAAGACATTACCACGAGCAAGTTGCACATCAGGGGCGCCATTTCTCTGAAGGTGCTGTAAGATCAGCAGGAATATGGCTTCTCGGAGGTAAAAGGCTTGTGTCTAGTGTCATACACAAATGCGTCACTTGTAGAAAGCTAAGAGGCAAACAAGAAACACAACAAATGTCCCAGCTGCCTTCAGACAGACTAACCCCAGAACCACCTTTTACACGTGTAGGGTTAGATGTTTTTGGCCCATGGACTGTGACCTCCCGCAAGACTAGAGGAGGACATGCAGAAAGTAAAAGATGGGCTCTCATCTTTTCTTGTCTCAGTACCAGAGCAGTGCATATTGAAATAATTGAATCTATGACAACTGCGAGCTTTATTAATGCACTCAGACGTTTCACTGCACTGAGAGGTCCAGTTAAAATGCTCAGATCAGACAGGGGAACAAACTTCATAGGTGCATGTAAAGAGCTCAACCTCAACTCAGATGATCCTGATGTCAAAACGTACTTGCAGGACAACAAGTGCACATGGACATTCAATCCTCCCCACTCTTCTCATATGGGTGGAGTGTGGGAGAGGATGATAGGCATCGCAAGGCGTATCCTAGATGCTCTTTTGCTAAAAACAAACACAACATCTTTAACGCATGAAATGCTTACCACTCTAATGGCAGAAGTCACTGCTATTATGAACTCGAGACCACTAGTGCCAATCTCCTCAGACCCAGAATCTCCTGCAGTCCTCACACCATCTATGCTCCTAACCCAAAAAACAGACTCTCTCGCTCCTCCTGTAGGGGACTTTGACATGCACGACTTGTCCAACAAACACTGGAAGAGAGTTCAAGGACTAGCAGATGCGTTCTGGAAACGATGGAAAATGGACTATCTATCAACACTACAGCCAAGAAGGAAATGGAACACAGAAAAGGACAATCTTCAAGTCGGAGATGTTGTTTTACTTAAGGATCCACAGTCTAAAAGAATGGACTGGCCCCTTGCTGTTGTTGTTAAAACTTTACCTAGTCAAGATAATAGGGTTCGTAAAGTTGAAGTTAAGGTTACTAGACAAGGTACTGCTAAAGTTTATTTGAGACCAATTTCAGATGTTATTTTGTTGTTACGTAGAGATGAAGTGTAATGGTGGTATAATACATTATACCAGGCGGGGAGTGTGCTGTCTCTTTAAGAGTTTGTTGGTGAAACAACCCCTTCTAGTGGTCACGTTGTGAACTACATTTTGTTTTTGTAAAGAAGTAAAACGGCAGCCATGTTTTCTTTGAGCCAGCCATGCAGTCAGACATAAGCAGGAGCTGCTGCTCTGTGCAAAATATCTTCACCTGAGTTTAAGGGAGCATATGCCTGTAAGTTCATTGTCTAAGTTGTGATATGCAAATATGACTTATTTTGCGCTATATTCATATGCTAATTAGATCGCGTTTTATGCTAATTTTCGCTAGCTATGCTAACGATGTTTAATGTTAGTCTCAGCTACTTCTAGTCACTGTTAGCCAAAGTTTATGTGACTTGTCTTTTTATTTTGTGTACATGGTCCTGATTGTACATATCTTTGTGTTACAGTTTTACAAATCATCTTGAACTTGGAGCAATAAACATGGCTCTCACAAGTCATTCTACATTGTCTTCATTCAAGTCTGTTCACTATCTGTTAAACTGTGCAAGACGTGTAGCGAGGGCAGAATACAAAGTAATGTTGGATATTGGCTGGTCTATGATGCTACTACTTTTGATGACTTCAAAATGTATTCAGTTGTGTTATTAAAAGACTATTTCCTCAATAGTATGGTATTATTATATCAATTGGAGAGAAACCTTTTTGTTGTAGTACAGTACTAGTAATCACAGTGTTCATCCAGTCAAGAAAACGTAGATATACAACGAAATGTCAAAAACATGCAATAAGCATGTTTTTTCGGCTTTTTTATGTCAATGTGCTACGAAAAGGCGATGTTTTCTTTAAGGTTTAATGAGAAAATATGAACCCACCTCCAGTCCTAAACTTAAACATTTTAGTAACTTGAAACCTAAACTTCCTCTCAACCAAAATTTGTGGTTTATTTTACGCTTTCTCTTTTCGTAACGTGCTTATTGTAGATTTTTGAAATTTCATTGTATATCTACATTTTCTTTGTGTTGTGTTTATCACAATTTGATTTTTAAAAAAGTCGATAAATCCCCTTCTCATTCCGGCCTATGTTCCCTCACACGATAAATCTGTAAAAATAATTTTAAAAAATACTAACACACAGGCAAATGGCTGAAGTCTTTTTTTAAAGCTGTAACCCATAGCTTTAGTTTTTGATAACTAACAGGCTCTGATCAGAAGTGAGAACTTTCTCCAAAAGGTTAGGGTTAGAAAAACAGAATCTAATTTCTGCCTAAATTTTTTTTGGGTAAATATAAGGATTGGTAAAGCTGGTGTTACCAGCTCAGACCTAAATGACACTAATTTTGGGATATTTGGGGTTTTGACCATTCCTCTGTAAAAACTGAAGATAATAGAGGTAAAAATGAGTTTTAAAACCTAAAATGACTCAAAAATAGATTCATTCCAGAATGGCTGATTTGACTCTAAATAGGAGGGACACAATGTAATTTTTATCTTTAACCTGTCCAGGTGGTTCACGGTTTGTTTTTTATCAGCTATTGAACGAAAATGAATTTTTCAAGAAAAAGTGAAATGACCCTTCGAAGGGGCGTCGGAATTAGAAGGGGATAACACACCATTTTGTTTTACATGTGATAAACAGTTTTACATTGTGATATTTTCAGAAAACAAATACATTTTAGCCAAGGTAATTCTTTGTGAAAATTAATAAACATACCTATTTTAATAATCCACAAAGTCATTTTCATTGTCATTAGCTTTTCTTAATAATCAACACAAGAGTATTACAGTAAAAAATAATTTTGTAAAGTATACCGAAAATGGCAGTATTAGCAGCTGGCCATATTGTATCACCTCTACATCATTGTAGTGGGACCCTCTACATACCCTCTCTTTTAGTCCAATATGCGTACTATAGCTTTCAACATAACAATTATATGACAGTGTTATTATTGAAGTTATCAAAAGTAATTCAAGCTAAAATGGTTTACAATTTTACACAAAAGTGTAAAATGTATGTGTGTTCTATTTCAATGTGCGTGCCTACTATAATGTGTAGTATACGTATATGAACCCATTGTCACGTATGCACCATACAAACTTAAATGTGTATACCAAGTAATTTGTTCCTTTTTTATCACTGTTATGTTCATTATTATGAAGGTTGTAAAGGTATATTAATGAATATCAATGAATCCTAATCTACCCAACTTAAATCCCCAGACCTAAACTTACCAATGTTTGTAACTTCAAACTTAAACATTAAACCAAAGAAAATGTCGCTGTATAATGGACAGACAAAAACCATGCTCATGATACTCTGTTAACATGTCAAAGTATAGACACACATTTCTGTGAGACCGTGTTGTAAATGCATACCTCATGGAGTAATGCTGGCACTTTATAGTCAGTGTATTTCTAGCACACAAGGCCAGGCTGTGCGTGCTTATCAGGCTGTGTGCTTCTAACTACTTTGCTGTTTCCAAGTATCTCTCTCTTGTTAATCTCTGCTTCAATTTACATAAAAATGAGGCTGCCGTGTGTGAGAGTGATGCAACATCTGTGCTGATCAGAATTAATTGAAATCTGTAATGTTGTGCAGCAGCGCTAATTCGCTGCGTTACTCGCAGCATATAAAGAAGCTTTATGCTATTTAGGGACATCTATTCACCATCCCTGATTGAGACACAGGCTAAATACTTAAGCGTTCTTCTGCAATGAAAGCTCTGCAGGCTTTATGCTAGTTAGTAGCCGCAATGTTGGTCCTAAATTTAAACTGTGAAAGATTATAGCTTCTAATAAACAAAAGGCAGTTCTTTTTAATAAATGTAACGCTTGTTAATTATGGTTAAACATGTTAATACTGGTAATTGTTACATAGTTGAAGAAGTCCAGCATTACTTTGACTTATTAGCTCATTAGCCTATGCAACTATCAGTGGGAGAAGTACTTTATAAATGTATTTGCATAAAAAAAAAAATGTGTTTTGTGTTGTATTCTGTTACTTAAGCAAACTAGAAAACTGTATTCTGTTTCTTACAATATTTTAACACTGAATTGCTTTAGATTAGGCCTAGGCCAAAAACATGACACAAGGTTAAAACTACTTTTTATTTTTCGTCCATTGCTATGCATTTACTTTCAGTTTTGCCCCAGCTCAGATAAACTGTCAAAATGTTTCTTTTTTCGGGTGAAAATGAGTTTGCAGTGTCCTGTGCATCTATTGCATTTTGTTTGTTTTAGCATTCAATTAGCATCTGTTAGCATACCAACAAGAAACTCAACTGAAAGCACATTGTGTTAAAGAATGTAATAGGTGATCACAAGGTATAGTTTTAAACAAAATAGTTCTGTCTGTTTGCATTTAAAATAGGGAACTGCTACACACTCCATAATGTTCTCACAAATCAGACTGAAACTAGTGGCTTGGCTGATTTTAAAGCCAATGTTATAACTAAATCTTGTTAGACTGAATAATTTTGGATGCTGTTTTACAAGCTTGATCATAATTTTTAATTGGTCTTATCATTGTTCAAAGATTTGCTTAGAAATATAATTATTCACATTTTCATAACAGTCCCAAGAAGAAGTTGTTTGCTTACAATAGGAAAATTTGCATTTTTATAGCCTTCTTACACATACAATAATCAATTTGGCCTTTATAGTGTGTCTTATATGTGTTAAATAAAGCACTTTTCAGCCAAAGTGTAACCACATGCAACCAGGCAATTACTCCGCAATACAATCACTCATTTGTTTGTATGTTTTGCTAATGATCTCATTAACACCAATATTGTAAATACCGCATTTATCTTAATTAACCCGTCCAATCACCACGAGGCACAGTGGAAATGCCAGCACAGCGCCGCTACCTTTAATGTCCAACACTGTGAGGTCACCGGGAAAATTGCTCCCATTTATTCCCACTTAATCGGAAGAAAGGTTACATCAGAGATAACGCGACAAGGGCCGTTTTGACTCTTAACCTGCGCGTGCATTAGGTGTGCGCTGATCTGTAAAGGCGCGCTCCACTGGGGTACGCTAGCGAGTCTCTTTTATGCCGTGATCTATTGCCCCGCTTTAGCTGCGACGATCTATCACACGGAACTGGCAGTAACGGATGAGAATGATCTGCTGGAAAAACTCTCTCATTTGTCTCTGTCGCAGCCAGTGAACTAGAGGAGACGCTAACGCAGGGAGACGGCCCGGGAGGGGACGTAATTATGTGTCTGCGCTCTTCTGCTCGCTGCCTCGCCGTGGAAGGCACATTAGGGTGTAATAAAGCCTCTGGATGGTCCCCGAGTTCATTTCCTTTTGCAGTGCTTTCTTCTTCTTCTCGTGCAAGCTCTGTCAGTTTCTCCAATCTGTCTCAAGCTATGAAAGGAAATAAACAGATAAAACATGGGAGGCAGAAACATCACCAGTATAACAATGGATGAGGTTTGGTGTGTATGAGGTCTTAGGTTCAACACTAACACAATGTTATATTATGATCACCTTTAATCAAAATCTAAATCTATTTAAGTGATACAAAGATTAACCAAAGCTATACTTGCTGATAGCTTTTTTATTTCTGTCTTTGTTTGCTATTAAAGGAAGTTTACAATAAAACTAAAATAAAGCTAATAATTTAAACATTATTCTCGATTCTGTATCTAATCTTTTCAAACTGAAATATTTCGTTTGAAACTTTTTACATCAGTCTATGTTTTGCTCATTTAACACATTCGGAAGTGCAAACTGTGTCGGTATGCTAATGACAATTAGCCACAATGCTAACGACATGAACAAGCCAGACTCTGTATTTTAGTGAACATAGACTTTATAGACGAAACACCAAACTAATTTTTACCTCGTTAAAAATAAATCTCTGCTAGTAGGGAAAAGATTTGAGTTTGACATGTATAGGCTTAATCAGTTTAGCCCAGTCCATATTGATTGTAAACACATTTTTTATGTTCTGTCTATAGCCTTTTATGTTTCAAAAGCAGGAAGTGTGTAATGGCATACAATGTTGTTGTTAGCTTTACCATGACATCAGAACTTCCTTGGGTCTTGGAAAATTGTGAAAAGCGCTCATAAACTTCACTGTTACTTGAAAAAAATTGTTATTTAGTTAAACAAGTGGATTGCTGACAAAAAATATAAACAAAATATGTTTCTTTCTTTAAGCTTTAAGTTTTTAGGACATAGAGCCTTTAATATCTTTACTAATTGAACCAGGATGTTTCAATAGGATTTAGTGACAATGTTGAGAGACTTTGCTACTGAATTTATAGGCTACTATAAATAGACAGCATATTGTTCGGTTGATACACTCGGCTATGTCAAGCAGCTATTTACAGAGCCAAAACAGATGGATGATAAAGGTTAAAAAGAAAATATAAGGCAGGTGAGGGTAAAATGAACACTCCAATATGAATAGTTTGTTTAGCAGCAGTAAATACATTGCTCAGATGGATTATGTGCATCACTCTGAATTCAGTTCTATACTTATTGGATCTGAAAAAAAGCTGTTGGGAAAGGGAGGAACTTCTAGCAGAATACTTCGATCTCGATAGAGAAAGCGCCCACTCCACCATAGCAGTGTCTTAGCCAATCACAGTACATGATCATAATTAAAGCTCTTGCCAAATCCAGTTGGGAGAAATGCACACGATTTTTCTCATTCACAAATGCACAAAGCGCTTATTCTTGCTCTTCATTCAAATAAAAAATTGTCTGCATTTCTGTTTAAACTTATTGAATAATCTTAGCTACAGTACCTGTCTGCATTGCCATGTAGTTTTGTGAACACACCTGGCACTCGCTGCCTTCTGATTGGTACGACCCATTGAATCATTGGGCGGGAGCTTCTCAAGATGGTTCCTCGTGGACTAGTAAACCTACAAATACCACGAGAATTCATTTTGCTGCGCAAGGTTAGTAAATACAAGCAGAATAAAAAAGGGAGTTGTATTCAATTCCATAATTGAGGATACAGAGGTTGACTTCCAATGACAATAACAACTAACAAAGACGTTGTAATGGCAAACTAATTCTAAGATCTCTAATCTCAAAAATCTAATAGTTCTTCCAGAGATTGCAAGGAGTTTCGTTCATTTTATCAGATAAAGGCCCATATATGAGTGCAAAATGGATATGGGCTCAAAAACACCACATTTGTTGTGTATGTGGTGAAAAAAATACTTGTTAGTTGATGATAAGCCAAGTCTCCGGTTCAAGCAAGGAGAACTTCAAGGAAAAGAAGTTGGAAACCAGTCCATATTTTGGATCCATGAGGCCATTTTTCATGTTCTACCTCACTGTAGTCTCAACCCCATTGAAGATCTCCAACATATACAGTGCTTACAGATGCACTTGGGCAATCTTTACAGTGCAAAATTTATAGCAAACATGTTACCTAATACAAACTCCATTTTCCTGTGATGGATGAGAAGCGATTGTCATGTTTCTGTAGATGATCAAGTCTTCCTCATTAGAATATTTTACAGAATAGTACAATGATGAGCTTGCAAACTGCACACTTGAGCTTAGCATCATGAACAATCACTTTTGAACACAACCTGCAGGTGAAGGTGTCGTGGCCTAAGACCGGAGTCAACAGGCGTTTTGGAGAATGGAACAAACAGACTTTGGAGCCAGCCCCTCCTCTGTGCATGACCATCCGGACTGAATTGTTTTCTCTCCGGGTTCCAGTTTGGATTTGCTGCTAAGCGCTGGGGCCAGGCAGCACTTGGATCCAGAGTACGGGCCCGGGACCAGAGCTGTTGTCTCCCATCTGTGTGGAGGCAGACGAGGCTACAGGCATTAACCTAGTCGTGTCACCAGCCAAGACACAGGCATCTGGGACTATAAACTATATATGAACTTACAACTGTGCTTTTGTTTGTAGTAGTTGTGCTCCCATTAAGACTTAGACACACTTTATTGATCCACAAGGAAAGTTGTTTAGATACGGCCGCTCACATACAATAGGGAAAAGTGTATTGCAATTCAAGCACAGTAGCAAAGATTAAAACTGGAGTAGCATCTTTTTCTTGCAGAGGAAAACTTTATTATTGGATGTGTTGTGTGCATCTGGCATCAAACATGTTTATCCCTAAAAAGATGGGAAAAGTTCTTCCAAAGTTGATCGCAGAAATTTATGAATATTCTATTTTTGCCAAAGAATTTGTGAGAGGTAATAAGTAATTAGATTTAAGTATTTATCTCATGTTGGAAGTTTGAGTCATGCAGACACCACAAATTAAGTAATCATGCCAGTAACAGTTTTCCAAGCTTAGAACGTTATAGGATACCACATCGAAAACATGTCACTAACATGATGCCACTCGACAAGATAGATGTTTATTCTGTGCAAAAGAATAAACATCTGCATGAATACCAGTTTACTGAATAGATGCAGGAAATATACAGGGCTTATAGAGCTCTAAACAAATAATATTAATAAAAAAAAATAATAATAATAATAAATCAATATTATTTGGTAGATAGATGCTAAATGATTAATACATAGTATTTTGTTTTAAAAACTGCTCTGACTCTATAAACATAGGCATGTCATCACAAGAAGTTTTGCTGTCCGATTCTGCGTCCTATAGAACATTCAAGGAAAAGCACCAATCAAAACAATGATGATGTGACAGAAACAGAATTCTTCTTAAAACTTTCAATAGACTCCTGAGTGAACACATATTGTTGGTGAGATAAGAGGGACATCCGCTCTGTTCTTGGTAAGCTGGATGCTCCAGTCTGAGCTGTGGCAGAGGTTCCTTCCTAAAGCCTGGCACAGAGGCCCACAGGAGGTCTGCTCTAGGCTCTGTCTGCACACCTCACACTGGATGTGCTCTGTGCTCAGGCAGAGCCAGACACACTCTGTCCTCCATCTGTGTGTTGATGGAATCATGATGGAATGGTTTGTCTTTTGAAGGTATGCCTTCACTATCAATAACAGTACTAAACTTTATTTTAGCTTTTATTTTTACTGACAAGTATGCTTGTTGTGTTTATTGTTAGGTGTTCTTGTGTGTGTTCACTTGGTTTAGTTTGGTTGTCATTTTAATTTTATAAACATCATAATCTTTACCACATTTGGGAAAAGGACTACATTTTTTGTTAGTGATAACGTTTTTTGGACAATCATGTTCTCAGTATTCATCTTTTCTTAAGGTAATATATTGACAGAATTTTTGTATATTACCATAACTCCGTGGTTCTCAAAGTGAGGTTCGGGGACCCCTTGCAGTTATCAAAAGTTTGGATAATGATATTACTTGAATATACCATGTCATATGATATTCAACCTAAAAGACACAACTCTTTTGATGTAAACAACCACACAAAAGGAAAAAGAACTACGAGAAATTAGTCTTTCGTTCACATTTGGTGACAAACATATAGCTTAGACTTTAGAAATGCATTGTGACAACATAGTGGAATATAATAGGAGTTTTCTTGCTGTATTTTCATAGCAATAAGGGGTTAAAAAGTTGAGTACACATAGTACAAATGGCAAATATGATAATTTATTTTATATGCATAAACATGATCTGTCTGCACGGGTTACACTATTTGCACTACACTATCAAAATTATAATTACTGAGCAAACAACTCCTACAACATCTTCCTAATACGGAACCTACACAACTGCAGCTTAAACACACTTGTGCAGGCCATAGTGCAGCAGTGCCTCTAGTCCAGAGTGAGTGAGGGAGCAGTTAAGCTGGTTTTATGTGGGCCGTGCTGCTGTGTGACAGTTTGTTTGTGGAGCTGTAAACAGACTGTGGTCAGGATGATGATGGCGGCGTGTGCTGGTGGTTTGACAGCGGGAGACCTCTGAACACATTCACCAGCACTGGATCATCGGCTTATCAACAAGCTCGCCTCCTGTCATAAACACTTTTTCTAATAGATTCATTTCCACAGATATAGCTCAGAGATTGACCACATTGACTCAACCAGAAACAACACTAAACTTCTACGGCCTATCTTTAAGCTTTGAGTTACACGCATATTTGGAATTAGTGCTTTATTCCACACTTACATGTCCAATTTTAGACTTTGTTTCTTTTTCTTCTTTTATTACTGAGACTTGGATCACAGATTATTTCATAGACAGACCACAATTTGTTCGTCTAGGATCTACCACCTCTGATATCATGACCAGTAGCACGAGAACACCACAAGAGACTGTTCTTGCACCCCTGCTCTTCTATCTGTACACCGCAGACTTCAGGCACAGTAGTGACTTGTGTCATCTGTAAATGTTCTCAGACAACACAGCCATCATCGGGTGTATTAGTGGAGGAGGCGAGGGAGAATGCAGGACCCTTGTGAGAGACTTTGTTACCTGGAGTCATCTGAACCACCTGCAGCTGAACACCCCAAGACCAAGGAGATGATCCTGAACTTTAGGAGGCACCGCCTATCTCCTGTTAACATCAGTGGAGAGGAGATTGAGGTGGTGTGCTCCTATAAATATCTTGGACTGCAGTTGGACGAAAGCTAGACGGGTCAGTCAATGTAAATCTGCACTGTAAAAAATGCAAAGCAGACTGCACTTTTTAATAAGACTTAAATCATTTAAAGTCTGCAAAAAGATGCTGCAGCTTTTCTATAAATCAGTGGTGGCTAGTGCTGTCATTTTATGGGGTGGTGTTCTGGGGGGGGGGCAGAAAAGGCAGAGGGACTCACAGAGACTGGATAGGCTGATAAAAAAGGCCTCCTCTGTGATTGGGGCTGATCAGGACTGTGTTGTGTTTGTGGTGGAGAAGAGAACATTGATAAAAATGCTCTCTATGGACAACAGCTGCCATCCTCCGCTCTACCAATACAAACACAGATTTTTTCCAGTTCTCTACCAACCACCCAAAGTCATCAAACAAGACTAATGTTTTCTCATACTTTGACATGTTTTAATAACTGCTAAATTTAAAAGTCACACAAGGTCACAATCAGAGGTGTCCAGACTTTTTTTTTCCCTCAAAGACCATGTGTAAACAAATTTAATGGATTTAGCCATTCAATCTATTTTTGTAAAGCCCAAAATCACAAAAACGGTGACTTCTGACGGCTGCACAAGATTGTTGATTTGAGAAACAGAAATGTTGGAAAATTGAACAATAAAACAGTCATTGGTCAACACCAAGCGGAAACATTACAAAATCGGAAACAGTCAGTGGTCAATAACAGAGATTGTCCAAGAGCAAACAGGCAAATGGATAATTGTCTCAGAGCATCCCCTGTTCTAAAGCACAGTGCAGAAGAGATCCACTCCTATGGACAAGCAGGCTTCCATTTATAGACAGAGTTTAAGTCTGTAGAGCCAGACATCATTTGCAAAAGGAAACAGGCTCATCTGGTAAAAAGAGGACATGATGATCCCAGAGATGTATAGGTGAAGTAGGCAGGTTCGGAAGATGCACAATCAGAACAAGTTAAATTGAGCCATACAACATATATTCATTATTAAAACCATCATAGTACGTATAAAATGTAAGTAAAATGATAATTATTGCTGTTTTGGCCAATTTTTCAGAAGTTATAAGGGCCAACAAAATAAGTTTCAGGGCTGTGTTTGGTCCTTGAGCAGCAGTTTGAACATGCTTGCAATGGGTATGATCCAGATGATGCCTTCATGCAGTTTTATTAGTGGAAAAAAGAATGCAAGCAGGCAGTTATAGCACAGCCATAGAACTGTAAACAAGCTGCATTTGCCTGGCTGAGTGACTCTTGAAGATCTGTTTCCGTGCTCAGCCTTGCCAAACCCTAATGGCTACAGGTTACAAAGGATTCTGGTTAAAGGCTATCACCTTACTTTGTTCTCCGGGTTCAAATCGTTGCTTAAGTGGTAACAACTCTTGGGTTATATTGATCCTCCTGCCCCATCTCCACGCCTGTGCACTTGACCTGCTCGTGTCCTCACAGATCAACAGTTCATTAAGCGGGCCTTCATATTTTTTACTTTGAGAGCGGAGAGGAGCTCGCCTAAGCCCCGCGCACTACCACGCCGCTAATTGGAACCAGAATCTGTAAAAATGGGAACTTAAGTAAAACATGCCATAAAATTCTGAAGGCTCACCATAAACTAACCAATTCCTTTTCATTCTTTTAAAGGGGAACTCTAACTGAAACCTCCGCGTAAACTTTTACGAGGATCCCTGGGGTCACCCGTAAACCCGTTAATAGAGATGAGATATGAGCAGAGCGCTAGGGCCTCCCATGCATTTCTTACTCCACTTTTTTTTTTTTTTTTCCAAGCCAAGTTCTGTTGCATTCTTCGTAGGGGTCAAATGCTGTGCGGAGACAAACACTACAAGAGAATCTTTTGGTGTGAAAAGAGGAAATGTCAATGCAAAGACGTAAGGAGAGATTTAAGCTAACTTTGCTGTTTGGTGTTCAGCAGAGTTTTGCATCTCGGTTTTTGAGTGATTTTTGCGTGGAGGTGTGAAAAGGTGAAGCTCCTACTGTTTTAGTGGCCATAGTGCTGTGGGAGTTTTCTTTTATGTTGGTCTTGAAAGAGTTCATTAGTTTGACCAGCCATGTGACAGACAAAACTTATACTTTTACTGCCTGGAAAAGAACGAGCTGAAATATGAAGAGGCTGTTCGCTTCAGCGCAAAATGTCTAGCATCTTTTTTTTTTAGTTCTGAACACTTTGCAATTCTTACCCAAAAAAGCAATGTTTCCATTAGCCCAAAACTCGATTCACATTGGAGTGGTCACACATATAACAACAATGGTGTGCATTTTCTATTGCGTTTCTATGGCTGATGAAAACAAGTAACAACTTCCGGTTTATCATTTATCTGCAAAGCGTCTGAGCCTTATTCCATATTTTGACCTCACTTTATGTATTACGAATTGATTATGTTGGATGCATTATGCACAGGATTTACAACATTTTAGTGTAAATAGTTATGTTTTAGGAACAGCTGATGCTAACAAGCTAGCTGTGCTTAGCTAAGTCTACTGGAGCAACAAAGTTAGCATCATGGAAAAATACGGTCGTTTGTCGCTTGATCAAGTCAGTCTTTGGTGAGGAGCATTATTACCTGTTTCTATTGGCTTTTAGTTAAATTTTTCGAGTGAGCCATGGGAGGGCCTTCTTCATGGTCTGGTCTGAAATTAGCAGCTCACTTTGGCCCGCTTAAGAGAATGAAATCGGACATAGCCCCTCATACTGTGATATCTTGAATATAAAGGATATGGAACATCCAAATTATGTACAGTGCAGTTTGTGTTAAAGTCTGCTGGTCATACCCAAACTATAATATTTCTATAATATTGTACACAATGGTACTGAAGTGAGTCTGGAATTTCCTACTATGCTGAAGACAGTCAGAATTAAAAAAATATATATTGTTACAAAACCAGTTGACAGTTCCATGAAGACAAGTTGGATGTCATGTAACTGTTATGACTGAAACACATTTCTTGACCATAATTTTAATTAGTTCAACCAACTTCCTCAAACACAGATGATAATACTGCACTGTTGCATGGCACACAGATTGCACGTGGTTCATTGTTTTTCTATATCCTGATGTTTATACCTTGTAGAAATTGTTTTAGACCAAATTTCACTGCTGATACGGTTCATGTAAGGTCAATTTATCTGATTAATGCTTTTTTAAATTCCAATAGCTTGGTTATTTTCCTTTGCATATTTTTGCATCCTACTAATGATACTAGATGCCATGAAAAATATTCTATTCACAAAGTCTTCCAACTCGCTCATGAAAAATAAATATGATGGCTGAATGAGATAAATGTACAGTATATGACCTAAAATTTGAATGATTCTTTATAGTGTGTCACAATGAAAACCATTGCAGAATAGAAATATTTGCTAAGTCAATACTAAGAGTGCATATGGTTTGTTATTTCCCAGACTTAACTGTATGTTCACAAATTTCATGTTGTAATTGCCAAAAAAAAAACAGAAGAAAGTGCTATCTGTATCTCATTTTAACAAGTTTGTGTTTCCTGAAAAAGGAAGTAAAGCTACTGTTTTGTTAGCATGCTAGTTGTTTCAGAGGCCAGTTTCTCTGGTGTGTTAAAGTTCATTTTCTTCAATTCCAAGTTTCCCTTTCCTTACACACTTTCTCTGGTTCTTCCAGGTAACCTCTTCTCAAAATGGAGGGGTAATGGCTTTACATGTTCCTACCATCTGACTTATTACAGTAAAAGACTAGAAAGCTAATTTCTTTGGACCGCAGAGCTTAAAATGACCAGGTTTGGTTTTAAAAAGCCAATGGATGGAGGAAAAAAAACAGTTACAATGTGAACAGAAAAGACTTGGATGCAACTTTGTGCCAACAAACAAAAAGAGAGCAAAACAACATGCAGAAATGGTATATAGTATGTATGTTGTGTTTATGATTGCAAGCCATGCCCAAGAAAGTCCTATAGCCTGCTGGATGAGAAACAACAACAATCCAAGTGCACCACATAGCAGGACACGAGAGCATATCATAAGAGAAAGTAGCACATCTCCAAAGTGGGTCAGGGCAAGCGACAATCCCGTTGGTAGAATAGTGACCCAAGGCAGCAGCAACCAAACATCACCTCATCTGGAATCGACCAAACCGACGAAAGGGTGTATCAGTGTCCTGGAACCATGAAGCCGATGCTGTGGCCAAGATTGAAGAAACACACTCTAAATCTAAAGCTGGTACTGGCAAACTCCCAATCCCAGTCACCAATGTGGCAGAAGAAAAGAGACACTGACAAGCTGCAACTGAGATTTATTTCTATGTTCCAACAAAGACTATGGCAGCGCAAAACTCCCTAAACTCCCATTGCGTGCTGGGTTAAAAGCTTGATGCATATGCTTAATCTGGTCATGGTTTTATACAGTTGTCCAACAATGAGACAACGCTGACCATTGAGCAACTCTGCATTCATTTTCACAGCCACCGCTTTCAAAATACATTTCCTAAAGAGTAGTTCTCCATGACAAAGGCCTTGCAAATGTCCAACAACAATATTGAAGAAAATGAAGTAAAAACAGTGTGCTGGCTGCTGTTATTAACTATTATCTGTTTAAAGCTCTCATCGGCCTGTAGTGTGACTCCAAGTGTAGCCTGAGCTGTGCTGTATCCCGCTGAGACTAATGAGAAAGGGCTCGAAACGTGGTGCGCTCTTTTGACAAATTGAGCCTGTAGTTGTTTTTCCTCTTACTCCCTCATATATCGCAATCTAAATCACTACTTTTACAGTAACAGAGATAATTTGGAGCTTACATTTGGTGCTTTCCGGGTGGAGGGTTGTAATCCAGAGGGCTGAAGCGAGCACATATCCCTGGAGTGAGGTAAGTGGTCAGCGGCTTGTAGCGGATCTGTTAAGGGAAAGAGTCATGAAGCCGGACAAAACAATTACTTAATTTTATAAATGATAATGATTTTTGCAAGTCTGATGGTCCCCCAGGCAAACCAAAATATAGGCCACGGTACAGCGCCACGTCAAGGAGTCAGAGGTCTGCGAAGTCTTTGGTCCAGGGGACAGCCGCCTACATATTTCAATGCAGCGCTCGCAGCTCAGGTTTCGGAGCCAAGCAGCGGCCAGGAGACCAGCGCTTCAATTAATCTTACCCTTGTAGCGGCTTATAATTTGCCATTAGAAAAGACATTAAACCTGAGGGGCTGATTCGGAGCTCCTGGGACTGTGAAGGAGGAGGGGACGGAGCGGCCCTCCGCTTGGCCCCTTGGACCCTGGGCGAGCCCCCATCCTGAAAAAGAGACAGGTACTTAAAACAGGGTGAAAAGATCAGTGCAAAGAAAACAAGGATGATTAATGGGTAAAAATGAGGGCCTTTTAGGTGGCTTTCATCTGGCTCTGATTCAGTCTGCAGTGAGCCATTAACCCAAAGGACAACTGTCCACAGAACAAGTGAGAAATGAAGTCCCAGCGCAGCTCTGCTCAAGTGTGGAGGAGGATTTCATACAGTGATGTCATCACATACCATTTTAGCTTTTTTAAATAATGTGCTATATCTTCTGTATGAGACAGGTTGGTTTGGGCATTTCATTTAGTAATTGACTCTCTGTCATGGAAACATTTTCTTTTTGCTTAAGCAATTTGTCATGTGCATTACATAATCTAAAGTCAACTGTTAAAGGTTAAAGAAGACACTGCTTAAAACATTTTATCCAAGCTTTATGGCTTCATGTTTTGTTTGTTGGTTTTTGAGTGATAAAATGGATCTTTGAGAACAGTGTTTCCCAACCAGGGTACGTGGACCCCAAAGTGTATGCAACCATTGGCTAGGGGTAATTAGATTATTGCAGATTGTAAAAAAAAAAAAAAAAGAATGGAGTGCAAGTATTGTAATAAGAAAAATGTTAAGAGGCAATTTTTTACATGGAATATATTAAAACAATAAAATACAATGATTATAATGAAATACAGATATGAGTAAAGCTAAAAAAAAAAAAAAAAAAAAAAGAACACATGGCGTCGGGGTACTCGTGTGAGATCATGATTAGGGAGTTCTCAAACAAAAAGGTTGAGAACCACAGTTCTAGAAAAGTTGTCTATATCAACACCTATCAAAGGATCATGGTTCAATTTAGAACCTTGCCCAATTTGTCATGTTTTTCCTAACTGTGCAGATGCTTTAGTAACTATTCAACTTATTCTGCCCACCCACTTTGTTGCCGACACACTTCCTGTTTAGCTCTGTTAAGGTGGCTAACATGTTTACTTGTTTGTCTTGCAAGCAATCTCAAACATATATAAACAGATAAATTAAAACCCAACCAACAATAAGGTGAATAGTAATCCTACTTAGGATGTTGCAAAAATATACTCTTACTGCCAATTGTTTGAGATGAATTTGTCATGGTGCTGTGCTTTATGGAAATAATTTAAGTTATCATAAAAAAGTATGTTGACTTCGGTAAAATGCTTGTTTGAAAGGTTTCTCTGTAATTCTGTATTTTGTCTCCTTAATAAAGTATCTAAAGTGAAGTTTTTGGGTGTTTTTCCTCCAGCTCTTGCTTTCACACATATTTCGCCCGCTGTGGTGCCAGGTGTGGAGGCTTGGCCACAACAAGGAATCCTGACAAGAACATGGAAGCGTTTAGAAGTCAATTTATTTGGTATTCTTGTGATTAATCACTTACTTAGCTGACACGATATGAAACATAGTGATGCGATAAATCCGAACCATCTGGTGCTACTGCAGGCTAAAACAAACTCCACATATCTTAAGATCACACTTCAGACACAAGACTAACTGCTGAGAATGCGCACTCTAATGGAAACTGTAACACAACCTAATATCACGTCAATTTAAAATGATTTTAGCAGCCGTGTATAAATACATTTAAAGGACCTGGACATTGTAATTCTTTTTAATATGGTTTATTTCCAGTTGCAGGCAGGAAATGGCTGTTTAGAGGGTCAATCAGTTAATCCATCAACCTACTAGCATTGTTATTTATGTCCAGAGATGGCAAGTAATTAAGTATTTTTACTCCAGTACTGTACTTAAGTTTTACAAAATCTGGTGACTTTTCCTTTTATGTTATACTTTTTTTAAGAAATATCTGCACTTTCTTTCTAAAAACAGGTTACTTACATATAAAGCCCATAAACATGTTTTTTTTCCTTTTAAAACCAGATTAGACCTGCTGTGTTGTCGTGTATCAGAGCTTTGAGAACAAATTAGCAACTGAACAAAAATAAAAATAAAAATAAAAAACTTGACATTTTCAACAATTTCAAGTCTTCATTTTTGGTATTTGTTCAGGTTAAGATGGTTTTACTTGTTGAACCTAGATTATATCATTTTTTTGTGTTTTTTGCCTTGTCCCTTTTTACACAAGTAACTGTACTTTTACTTGAGTGGTGAACTTCCTTCTTTAATGGTTTGAGGAAACAAGTTTGGAATTTTATATGCAAATATTTTTCCTGTGACCTTTATAACTCTTGCATGTGTTGTAAAATGCCCATATTTCTTTGGCCTGTGCTTTAAAAGTATGTCTAAAAATCAAGACATTGTTTGTACTCTTTGAGCTTTACATGATATTTTTACATTCTTATATTCAAAATTACAATTATTGCAGCATTCTGATGGGCACAATTAAAAAAAAAAAAAAAAACTAGAATGTGAAATTATGAAGACATTTGATATAATTTTTCCCTTTGTCTTAACCCTTGAGATGCCTGGGTTATTCATGTGAAATACAATTCAATAGAAAGACTTGAAACTTTTACTTCTTGCTAATTCTGGAATATATACCCGTAATTTCTGGGCTATAAGCCGCTACTTTTTTCTAAAGCTTTGAACACTGCGGCTTATACGGCAATGCAGCAAAATATAGATTCTCATAGACTTACTATTACCAAGTGCGGCTTATATATGTACTTTATCATTTTTCTTAGTTAAATCTAGTGGGTGCGGCTTATATTCAGGTGCGCTCAATAGGGCAGAAATTACATACAAATGTAAATAATCAATGTGCAATATAAATAAATAAAATAATCCAAATTGATCTTTTCTGCATTATTATGTTCAACCACAGGAACAGATTGGAGTCTGGGTTGGACAAGCTACTGAAACTTATCAGAAACTGATAAGACTGGAGTCCAATTAAGAAGCTTACAATAAGTTGGTACAAATGTTCCAATATGTGTTGCAACAGTTGAATGCAAACAGTCACTTACAGGTACCAGAAATATCTCATTTTGGCACACGTTCATCAGCCATTAAATCATTTACAGACCGCTGCATGGCGGTGGTGTTAATATGTTGTAATCACTGAGTGCTACACCATTACCTCTGGATTAGCACTCTCCAACTCCTTTACAAGTCACTGTTTCTTTAAGAGGATCAATAAAGCTCACTTATGTTTTCCTTGTCCACAGCAATCAGCCTAGGCCTGATTAAATAACAGCAAATTAGCTGGCTGGAATTTATCTTGGCTAAATTGAGTTTCTTTCACCTTGTGGCCATGGGAGACTGGGCAGCGCCTGCTGGGACGGAGAAATAATCATTCATTAACCTTTGACCTGGAAGGAGTGTCAATGGAGGCGCTCAGCTGTGTGTTTTCTTTGCTCACGCCCCCTGAGCACATGCACAACCGGCAAAGCACAATTTACACGCCAGCACTCAAACTTTATTAACCTGCGAGCTGCTTTGACGTGTGCACTTGATCAGCAGCTGCAGTGAGAGGCCTGTAGCTGTTTTCTTTACTAAATAAAAAAATCCATCCTCTTTCTTCCTCTTTGTCCGGAGTCAGCAGGCTGAGCAGGAAGGCCCAAACTTCCCTTTCCACACACATTTCTCCACATTCTATAAGGTGAATGCACCCTATTGAAAAGACACAATTTCTAAACTAATAATATTTCTGTTGTGCCAAACATAAAGAAATACTTTTGGATTGCACATGGAAGAGGAAGTTTAATTTTTCTCCTTGAGACTAGCTGTCCAAGTCCACTAGGATCGTGCTTTTCTTCATTCTAAAGATCAAATATCTGCTCTAAACTTGCTCAACAATGTCTTTAGTCCAAGATGATTTGCCTATAATCCGTTTGAAAAGAAAGCCGACCCTTTCGAAGCAAATGATCACGTAAATCACAGCCGACTGCGCTGTGCAAAAAACAAAGCAACGTATTCTCAGTGGTGTGGTATTGACATGCGATGTGGTTAAGGACAAACAGGAGATTTTTTGGGCAGTTACGTTTATGTTTATGTCTGAAGTTACAAAAATGGGCAAGTTTAGGTTTGAGGCTTGGAGTTAAGGTTATGATTAGGAATGTATTAGTCTTCATGATTAATAACACATTTTTACATCCACCATAGAAATGAACTGGGACAGAAATGCGTGAAAATAGAAACGGCGTTCATATGACACACTGTTTAAAATTGAGTGGTATTGACACGCTTATCTGTGACAACAGGCTGAACAAAGCTCATATGCATTTCCCGGTCATGTGACATTTGGGTCCTAGTGCTCACCCAATTCCACCCTCTGTTGGTGAATCTGTGAAACTGCACCATGTATTTGACTGTACACAAAGTCAGCACGTGCATCACAGAGCCCTGTATCGCAGCATATAATAAAAAGTCAAAGATGGAAATTAACGTCATTGGTACGGAAAGAGATAATATAGGGAGCTATATTATCTAATGACATGCTAATGTATTCTTTATTTGTCATTTCTTCTTATAAATCAAGGCCATTCCAATCATAGAAAACACAAAATTTTCTGGGTGACCCCAAACTTTTGATCAGCAGTTTATATTTTAGTTTTTCTCAACGAACTATTCCATTTAGGATAAGCTTTGTGCAAGGTTTAACGTTGCTTTCTCGCCTCTACCATCACAGTCATACTTTTCAAATGATTTACATGTCTTTTAAAAAACAAGTCATTTGAAGTAGAGATCAAGAATGTTTTGTCCAAAAGTTAGCCCAGGTCATGGGAAATACCTTACAGTCGACACAATAACTTTGGCAGAGGACTCTTGGCGGTCAGCGGAGAGTCTTTTGTGAACATATTACTCCGGTTGGATTTACGAAGTGTGACGAGCTCAAAGCGATGGATGTGTACATCACCTGTCTGTGAGCACACACTGTACTGTAGCCACTGGGCCTGTGCACGGCGGGTTTGATGTCTTCATACGCCGTGATGAATGGCTCCAAAGGCTTTTCCTGCTCACCACATGGATCTCTCACTGTGAAGGCACGCATCGGATTTGAAAGCATGCTTCCTGCTTTTAAGAAATGGACAGTCACAAATCATGCTGTATCATTTTTCTCTCTCCGAGTTAAGATAAACTGTACGACACTGAACAAACTACGTGGGCATTGGTTTTTGGAAATGCATTCAGACACTGTTCAACTACGACTGAAATGTTACTATAGCTATTTTTGCTACTAAATGAGTGTAACTACTGTATGTCTAAACATACATGTTTATTTCACCAGCATTTTTTTTATTATTTAATTATTTATGTATTTTACTAAAAAGTCACTCAAAATAGTTTCTCCTTAGCACAGACATCTTGTTATTGTATCTATTCATGTGAAAATTAGTCCACAATGTACTGCCTCTGTTTAATAATGTCGTGTTTGTTATTCAGCCATCCCTGCTAAATTTGTCTGTTGTTGTTAGCATTGTGGCTAACTGCTGTTAGCATACCAGCACGTCTCGCTCCTAACAGCTGTGATAAAAGCTTAAAACACACCGTAGAGAACAATTTGGGGGCTCAAAATGGATTAGGTAAGTGAACAAAACATAGTCTGATGAATGGAAGTTTAAAATTAAACATTTTGGTTTGTCTACATTTTTAGAGAAGCAAAAATTGGGTATAATAGTACCTATAATTGCCTAATAAATAACAAGCCACAACAACTAAAAAATATGATGCAAGTCTCACCATTGTAGTTTTACATTCTCTGCAAACTGTTGAAACGTCCATGATTACACAAAATTGACTTTAAGGAGCATTTAGCCATGTTTGATTGTTGTTTCCTCACCAAAAACAGACCCCGAATTGTGTTTTGCTCCATTCACAAATGTTTAAGTAATCTTGTTTTCTAGGAGGTCTGCATTTTTAAAGTTGAAAACACTCTGTTCCACTTAGTGATGTCATAAAGTGTAGTTTCACCATCAACAACTACTTTTGAGCCACAACTGAATAATTTTGCACTACAAACACCTTTGTAGTTGACCTTTTGTTATAATAAGAGAGAAACAAAGAAGCTCAATATTTTCTGTTACACCAAGCAGTATACATTTGAATAAGGCTGAAACAATAGCTGTAGCTCCAAAGTCAACACAATCCCTGGAGAGTTAAAACGAAATGTCAAAAACTTAAGAGAAGCACATTTTCACACTATTTTTATGTCAATATGTTACAAAAAGCCAGAACGTAAAATAACCATGAATCTTGGTCGAAGCCATGTGTCAACATTTTCTTTGGGTACTTTTCTTTATTAGGTAAATTTAGGCTTCAAGTTATTAAAACGGATAAGTTTAGAGCTGCTGCTTGGGTAGGTTTACATTTACCCGTTACAACCCAAAGAAAATGACATGTGGCTTCATCCTAAAATCGTGTTGTTTTTTTTTACTTTTTGGATTTTTGTAACATATTGGCGTAAAAAGGTGTGAAAACATGCTTATCATGTGTTTTGGACATTTCGTTGTATATCTACGTTTTCTCCAGAGACTGAGCTGCCAAAGTCTGACATTTCAAAAATGCTAGAAAAGGTGCATGGTTTTTTTTTGTTTGTTTGTTTTTTTACCTGCAATGGATTCCTTTCTGTATTAGCCTTTACAGTGCCATCACAAGATGAAACAAAGTGTTCTTAGTTTGACAAAAGGAACTGAGTGTAAAACAAGACTAAACTTCAGCTAGGTTTTTTGATGCAGAAACTCCACTACAATCTTAACAAAAATGCCTTTCAATTATTGTCAAGGTTTTATTAAAAAGTTTACCAGCTTTTTCAAACAACTTTACTCTGCTAGACTTAAAAAAATGTAATCCTCCAGTCAAGAATAGAAGACAAAAACTGTTGCAGAAAGGAACAATATTTGGACTTGCGGGCACAAAGTCCATTTCTACTTTCCTGTATAACAGTAAAGTGCCACAAAAGCTAATAAAGGAGCATGGCATCCACGGAGAGCAGTTCTGAGTTAGTTAGTGTTGGCAATCACAGCACATCGACCCTGGCTCAAGCGCCGCACTTTGGATCGATGGAAGTCATTCTCTAACGGTGCGGATGGAAGAATCGTGCTTTAGCGCCTCATTCGCTTTGCGCCCCCTCCGTCTCGCACAAATGTCAGGAGAACAATAAATGTATAGAAGGTCAGCGGCGTACTAACAGATCTGTGCGAGTTTTCATTACATTTGCTGCTGGCTATAGCAGAGGCGCTCGGGCAGTGCTGCTGACATTTGGTTTGTTTTTACACCGTGTTGAGTCTCACACTGGTGTAGCTCCTAATAATGTCAGAGGGAAAGATCTCGGGGCATGTGGCTCTACGGCTACTGTTCAGGAGACATGAGTAGTCCTCAGAATCTGGATCAATACACTAGAAAAATGGATGTCTATTGTAAGAAAACAGCATGAATTCAGGCTAATTCCAATAGGATTTTCAGGAGGAGCTGGTTTCAAGCTACACTTTATTCAGGCATGAGTAGCACTGATATTAAAATGTATTGATATAATGAGACTATGCATAAACATAAGACCAAAAATATGTCTCAGGGATAAAATGCAGCCTGCAGACTGGTTTTTGTTGTCCCTCGGCCTGCCTGGTGGTAAATTGGTCCAAATTACCCACATTAAAGCATTAGTGAATTGTCGAAAATGTATACAAAAGAACATTTCAATGGCAAGAACCACTACGAAGGAATACTGTGAAGTAAAGACGGTTGGTGGGTTGAGAGCTCAGAGTGAAACTGAGACAGATGCATAGGCTGGGTTAAGAAGAAGAATAGCAAAAGCGTGGTCCAGCTCATGAAACTCAGTTAATATATATAAGCTATTAAGGGATTATCGGTCCATGTCATTTTCCACTCTACTGCGCATGTCCAGCAGAAAAATACACTGTCCGGCGGAGTTCGCGCCAGTCTGCAGTGTCTTCTTGCAGGACTTGTAGTTCAAAATGTTTTGTGCTTTTATTGAGCTTTTTCTGACGAGCCACTATCAGTAATAATCAAAAATCATCCTGGGGGCCACATCCTCCTGGGCCCCAGTTTGACACCCCTGTTCTAGGTGACTGGGGAAACTTTATTGATAAAAACAACAAATCAGGACGAGAGATAGTTGTTTTAATCAGGTAAGAACCGGTATGACTGATGTCTCACTTCTGAAGCTCATCGTTTTTCTCTGCGTTTTTTCACTCACCTGAATGTAACGGGTAGTCAAAGCTAAGGTCATTTAGCAAGTCTTTAAACTAACATCCTCCCACAGCCACAACTGCAGTATGTAGCATTCAAGCTGTGTATCTTAAGGTCTTGCTTTGATCAAGTGTCATAGCATTATTAATGCACAATTTGATTCTCACGCTCACAACAGACTTTTATAATTTTTTGTTGCCTGGCAAAGAAGACGCAAGCTGCAGAATGTTTATGTCTTTTCACATGTTGAAAAACAATATTCACAATTTAATTATGAGAAATCAGGTCAAAATATGCCTCATTCACCTGGACCCAATCTCTTTTCATTTTCTGAGAAAATTGTGCCTCGTACAACTCTCAGAACCCCACAGGATAAATTAGTTCTAAAACAGGACTATTGGTCAAATGAGAGCTAAATATCGTGGTGAGGATTAAACCTAAAAGAAGGCTTAAGTTGAATAGCACAGGATTTAATCTCACTTTCTAAATAACTCACTCTCTTGGGTTAAGGTTTACTGTAAGAGTTAGTATTCTACCACTGTTTTACACTAGCGCTCTTTTGTTATTCTGTATCCGTGCTTGTTGATAGCCCTTAAGTACACCCTTGTCATGCTTGTTTGATCATAAGAAGCATCCCAAAACCCCTATTGTCCGTGAGCAGCAGTGGGCGTTGGGCTGTTAAAAGGAAGTGATCCACGGAGAGCTGCTGATAGCGCTGCTTAATAATGCAGGACTGCGAGATTAAACGTGGAATTTGCCGAGTGCGTTATTAAAAGGCGGAGTAATTACTTCAGAACTGGGTGTCACCGCTTCAATAAGAGCTGCCTAATGCGGTTACTGCCAGCTCACATGTAATTGCACAAGATGAACAACGGGCCGCTCACAAGGACGGCTCGCAACAGCAGATTCAATAAGAGCAAACTCCCCAAATGATAACTGCGATCTGATATGTGCAGTGACAAACACGCAGGGCTCTCGGGGCTGCTGCTGTGTCGCTTTGAATTGGCAAAGAAACTGTAATATTTCATGTTTTTCCCCGACAACACATTCAATTTACTGTAATTTCTTTTTAATTACAATCCAAGATGAATGGTGAGTGTTTTTGCTGTTGCACGCTTAGTGTACAAGTATCAAAGTTAATACAAGTTAAGTAGAACGTTGTACCTTGAATTATTTAGTATAATGTTGGCATTTTATAGAGTTAAAGCTGAGACTTGCTAACTGCGATATGGTTTAAGAGTGACGCACAACAGGAGTTAAGATCTATAGCCATCATCCTAGAATAATGGTAAATTCGATGAAACCAGTGTGCATGCATCAAAATGGGAGACCAAACTTCATAGCCAGCATGTAAGTAAGTAAGTAATCTTTATTTGTATAGCGCATTTTACAGAGTCACAAAGCGCTTCACAGTGAGATGAACCCCTCCCCTCCCCACTCAGTGACAGTAAGCTGCCCTGGGGCAACTCAGCAGAGGCGATTCACCTAACACCTGGCGCCTCAACCTCCGACTGTCACCAAGTGTTCCCTAACATGCATGTTATCTGTTGGTGGGGAAACCGGAGTGCCCGGAGGAAACCACCCAGACACGGGGAGAAACATGCAAACTCCACACAGAAAGGTCCGGGCCTGAGCGGGAATCGAACCCGCGACCTTCTTGCTGTGAGGCCAGAGCGCTATCTGCTCTGCCACCGTGCCGTATCAATATAATAGACAGTATCTGTAACCTGGCATATTGAGGAACACTGAGCTCTTTCTCTTGTTGTACCACTTAAAAAAATGTACAACAGGCTCTTCCCCTCACCCTATAGGATTCCGCCAAAAAAAAAAAATTCTCATCAAGTTTCCTAGATAAATAATGGTTTGTGTAGTATTTACACATGGCAAAGTGCATAAAAGAGATTCTGAATCTCAGTGGGACTTCCCTGGTTAAATAAAGGTCAATTAAAAAGACGCCAACAAAGTGCACAAGTCAGTGCTTTTGTCAGTGAACAAATTAATGTCAGAAAAAAATATTAAATCAATGCAGAATTTGTGTGGAAAACTAAGCCAACCTAAACCTGCAAACTAGCAGTGCAAATACAGATAAAGTGATTTAAGTGATAAAGAGAGATCCGAAGCACTCCGATGTATATGCAGATCAATTTATTTGCTTATTGCCAATACGTTTTGACAAACGTCTTCTTCAGGGCACCAGAAATCACTCTATGTCCTTGTAGTGGTGGACAGACTGATGTGTAGACTTATCTCTTTACCTTGGGGGGCATGACTAAAATTCAAACTGAAACTGTTTTTAACTCTTTGAAGCAAAAAATAAATCAATCAATCAGTAGCTGGACTTTTGAGGCTTAATAATTTTGGCCTCTGAGTGACAGAGAAGAAGCTCTGGGCAAAAGAACATCAGATTTTAAAGTCTGCCTAAATTTTCTGTTGGAAATATGCTGAGTAGTAAAGCTGCTGTCACTATTTTGAAGATGTAATAACTTAAAAATGTTTAGGCGGAGCTCATTAACCTGGCCATACCTGATTGTCACAGTCTGATCTCGTCACCTCTCAAAAGCTAAGCAAGATAGGTCCTGGTTAGTACTTGAAAGACCGCTGTAACACCAGGTGCCACAGTGGGACAACAAGAGTGGACTGTCATTGTATCCTTGGATAAGATACTTAACTCACACTGCCTTAGTGTTTGTGTACACTGGGTAAGTGGATCCTTGATTGTAAAGGGCTTTGGGTGCTTTGAAAGGTGCTATATAAATAGAGACATTTATTATTTTACCATTAAAAGTTCTGTTTAATTATGGATTTGTGGGTTGCTGTTTTTTTCTAGGCTATAGGAGCACAAACTGATTCTGATTCATTCGATTGAGTTGACTGACTTTTCTTTTTATCTGTAATAGTAGCTGACAGTAGATGTTGTACAAAATAAATGAATTAGATAAGAGGAAGACCCGTTGATGGGCCCTCTACCTCATGACAACAAATCTTCCTTTTGTGAGGTTCAGCTGCAAACCCACAAGTCATTGTGCTGTTCTCTTTGGATACTACTACTATTCTACTATGTTGTAAACCCATCTAAAGGGTTAAGTTGTGAGTACAATCCCAATAGCGACAGGTAAAAAATAAATTAGAATTACAGAAAATATTGTTGACCTGGGTCAAGCTTGGAGCTATTTAAAAATGAGGTAAAACATATTAATTTTTCAACAGGTTCCAAAAATTCTTGGAAAAAATGAAGTGGAAAGATTACACAACGTACTGACTCTTACCAAGATAAATGCATTAAGATCAGTTGTGCAAAGAACCCATTTACAAGTCCACTCAGCTGACTCCATGAAGGTGCATCGCAGTTTCCCCTTGCACCAAGCTGCCCTTATCAGCCCTTGAGGGTGCTTTGCGTACACCCATATACGGACTGGACTGCTTCCCTCCGCAGGCACTCCATCACGAAACAGAGGGAGTCGCTACCAGATGGTTAAACAAACACATCGACCAACTGCCCATAACTCAAATCCACTTAGCACCCTGTTGTCAACATGTCTCCCACCGGTTCCCGCGCACCAAAAGGTAAATGAGACAGAAAACGTTACGAAAATGCCAGCGTAAAGAGAATCAGCTTGAAATTCCTGTGATGTGTGCTTCATTTTAATCATCGAGACTGTCCATCGTCAACTTTTAGATCCCTCCCTCGCTGCTAGCTCGTCTACTTGGAATAAGGAAGAGTAATACGCACGAGAGAAGGGTCCCAAATGAGGTTCGGTTTCTGGGGAGGCACCTAGCACTGGGGCCAGGGGGTTGAAGAGTTTGGAGGTCATAAGGTCGCGTAATTTTCTCGTTTTTGGCTCTTGCCCGGGCCTCGAGCTAGCACGTAAACCCTCAGTGGTGTAGTTAAGAGGGTAATTTATTAGCAAAGAGATGTCCAGTAAAGGAGCTCAAAGCCTACACTCCTAATTTCACTTTTGGCAGAAGTAAATTATAAGTGCTTGATGTAAGTCTTATCTGCTGTTCCTCACCGCAAACTTAAGGCTAATGTCTTTCCGAACTGGGGACCCATGGGTTATCTTACAAGAATGAATTGCTTCCTAAGTATATGTTTGGATTGTGTGTTTGGAGTTATGTGGAATTCTTACATGTCACATATGACGTAATAGGTAAACGTGACAGAGTCTAGCAAAAGACTACACAGAGGTTCAAGTAAATTGGCTTTTAGGAGATTATTGACTCAACATTGTAAGCTCTTTATACATGTTGTAAAAGGAGCATAACTTTATTAGTGCATTTACTCTAAAACCTGAAGATTAAATCCTGCAATATGTCGTAAGGTGGTGGAATTCTGTCTAATGTAACAACATTTCCATGGAAACAAGCAAGCCATAGAAGAGAGGGGAGATACAAGGCTACTCAGAGAGAAGACAGACAAAAATTTAACATTGAAAAAAGAGCTTTTATTCAAACCTGATTAAGGAAAGCTATATGTTACTGGTCTTCTATGCTATCAGTAGACAACTCAACTTGTGTAGGAAATGCTTCAAGATTGCATGCTTTACATACAAACCAGAACTGCAGAAGCAGAGGTAGTCGAGAAGTAAATAACTGTTGCAATGTGAAGTTAGTTACATGCTTTGTTAACCCCATCACACCACATATGGTGATTTGGTCCAGTGTTAGCACCAGATGCTTTTCTCATCAAAACCAGCCGCTTGACTGTGATGGAGTGACCAGTGGGTAAGTGTCTTGCCCTGGAGCACAACATCGTGACCTAGATACACTCTTGTAGGTTGATGAGTAAACACTTAAGTTTATCTTGAGAGTGTGTGTAAATAAAAACCCTACAATAGAATCTATACTTTGCTGCACTGTTGTTTTTCTGTAATAGACATATGTAAATTTGTTTGCACTTGATGTGGTTTCTTCCACATTTAAGAGCATTTAGTGGTTCTTGTTTTTCTCAAACTTATCTCATAGAAGTATTTGGACAAGTGGCATGACTAAGTGAGCTGAGGGTAGCTGTCTGTGTATTTTCTTTTGTCATGCTGATGGTTAAGCGTTACAGCTCAGGTGAAAAGGTGAGCCGATAAGCGTTATCACAGACACATTATTGTTAAAGGCATGGATAATTGACATGCATGCCACTAGTGTCCAGGGCTGGTTCGTGCTGATGACAGCCAAACTGCATTTGGCCGCTGGAATGCATTTGCCGACATCGGAACATCAAAAGGTGCTCAGCTCTGTCAATCTAATAGCTCTGGATACGGATTTATTGGCCTGCGCTGGTCCAAAGAGAGATGAGGGGAAAGCAAAACCAGATTTGCTCTGCCATATCGGTTTCTCCTCTGTCAGTCAGACTCTCACAAGAGCTCTCGGGAGCACAGGGTGTGAGCTTTGCACTTTAGATTAACTCTCTTCAACACTGTTTTTTTTAAAGCACATTTTTACAAATACTGTATAATCTGGCTATCCAGGAAAAGTTCCAGAATAACTTTAAACATGTAAATGTAATGCCCGTGTTTTATATTTTTAATTACTTGTGTTCACGTCACACATAACAATTAGCAAGGATGACGCCATCCAGTGCTCATATTCATTTCAATGAAGCTAGTAGGTCAAGTAACTGCACACAGTTCCGGAAAAAGTGGCCGATCAGCGAGTAGAGATGAAGTGGTGTTGTCCAGAACCAACTCAAAATGAAATAGCAGACTGTATTCTCTTCCTTTGACCTTGTGTCAGATAATAACTTAGAATTTGATGTTATATCTTTACTCCTGCCGTACACTGAGTGCGAGTTCAGCAAGACCTAGAAAAGTTCTTAAAACCAATGTGCCCTTGTACACAGACCTCAGAGCAATGCGAGCTTGAGTGTTTGGAAAGAATCCGTAGAGTCCACTTTTCCCAGAAGTAGTAGATGCGACTTTCAAGTCATAATACAAGCATTCTCGCGGGAATCCACATGAATCTGCGCAGCTTTGGGCAAATATGGATCGCAGGGGACTGGATCTGGTGTACACGGCACTTCGCAAGAAACTTGCACGAGAACTAAGCTCCTCTCGCAATCAGTGTATGGGAGGCGTCAATTCATAAGTTTATAGCATAGAAATAGTAACGATCACTAAAAACACATTACTTTCTGGACTGCTCTTACAGCATGTGTTCAGGCACAAAGAAGCAAAATAGTACCATCTACCAAGTGAACAGACTCCAGTGGTTTGTATTTCCACTAAGTGAAATGATCTGGCTCATGCATCAAGCTAAAAACAAAACCAAATATTGCATTCACAATTGGCACAGTTTCAATATAAAAACCAAAACAGATCACTCAATTTTAGACAAAAAGAAAAAAAAAATCACAGTGACTGATAACAACCTTGCATTTGCAGTTGTAGGAAGTCTAAAATGAAAGAGTCTGTGCTCTTCTTTGATGACATCCTCTATCAGACTAAACATATTTCAGCTTCTGTGTTTATTGCCACAGATCCGGACTGGCAGCCAAACAATGCTAACATTTCGACCTGTCAGCGCCAAGATGTCCTCAGGTTTGTTTTCTGCTTTCTGCATCTGTCTTCTTGGTCTTTTGCCATCGTCTCCACTGAACCACCAGCTTTATGTTTTATTCCACTCTAAATCAAGTGTTCTAACGTTAGCTTAAAAGTGCTTTCCCCTATTAGCTTTCTTTCACTATGTAGCTCTTATTGAACTTCGTTGTAGGTCTAGATGAGTCACTTGCTGTAAATGTTTCAGAAGTCTTTGCTGAGTAAAATTTGTGAAACCGGAGGAATTTGAGGTTAACACGTTAGCCTTCAATGACACGATACAAATGTCTTTTTTCTCACAGGGTTTGATGCATCCTTTTGTGTTCCTATTTATCTCTTGGCCTCTCGAAAAGCCTCCCTGTCCCTGCTTAGATAGTGCTGCCAATACTCGCTGATGTCATCCCCCTTGGCGTGCTGTGATTGATGCGCCCTGGCTGCCCGCTCTGTACTACACTGGAAGGAGGGGGTCGGAGGTTGAGGGGATAACACTACATTTTTCACAAAGATAGAGACATACAAACGTTAGCAAAAGTCAGCGTGTGGTTGTGTAGAGCTCTTGCAAATGTCGTCACGGAATCAAGCACCATCAAGAGGTGGTAGAGGATAAACAGAAACTAATTAAGTTTAGTGGAGTTTCACAGATGTACAAATTTTCAAGAGCTGAAGAAAAAAGAGTTTGGAAGGAAACTAGCCTATGTTTTCTTACTGCAACAAAAATAAAAATCAGATTTATTTAAACTAAGGATTTTTGGGTTCCATTGACATGAGTTTGCCCATGACTCAACAGCTTTATATTGTAAGAGCGCAACCAGCTTTCACATTTTACTAAGGTTACATCTTTTGTTACAGTTACAGAGCTTAATGTTGAAATATAGTTCTTACAAACATCCCAGCAACAAATAAGACTTAGCTGAGATTATGCTACTACGGTATTTTCGTAACAGAATCAAGGGGAGATTCAACTTCTTTAGCCTCCGAAGAAAGTGAAAATGTGTGCCTTTTTTCCTTGGTTGTCAATTTGTATGGCAGATGTACTGTATGCCCATGCTCTGGACCTTCTCAGCTTTAACATTGTTGATAATAAATGGGAGATGTTGATGTTTTCCAGACGTTCTAAGACGTTATCATCTCCTTTGCTTAGGTGGTGTTGAGGATCACATTATGTGTGGTCAACAGGTTGTGAGTTCATCCAACACATTGATGTGATAAGGCCTAAAGTGTGACACAGTGGTGTCATCCACAAACTTAACCCTAGCAGTTGTACATGCAGAGCAGGTCAAAAGAGCACTCGGTAAACATAACATCAACGCAGTCCCAGCTCATTTCTATGGTGGTTGTTAAGACGTGTTTTTATTTATGAAAATTAATGAAATCTTTAACCTAATCTTAACCTGCCCCAAGCCTCAGACCTACACTTACCCATTTTAGTAATTTGATGCCTAAACTTATCCGTTTTACCTAAAGAAAATCTCCCCATGTGGCTTCAACCAAAACTCGTGTATTTTTCTGCTTTTTCATATTGTGCTAAATGTATGGCGTAACATAAGTACTCAAAAAAGGCCTGAAATCGTGGTCATAATATGCTGTTGGTGTGTTGGTACACCTCATCGTAGTCGAGATTGCTCCTCGCCAAGCTATCTATCCATGTTTGGTGCTGTCAATCAATGTTTGATGACACAGGGCATGTCTAAAAAGGCCTCCACATCTCCCAATTTTGCGAGTTTGTTTGCAGTGCAGTTGTGGCCTTGTGTAGCCTCAGTTTAACAAAATTATCATATCCAAAGCGTAAACGCCAACCGGCTTGTCAAAGTACTTGGGAGACCGCTGGAACAGGTGCCAGAGAAAGACTGGTGATGAAATTATTGTTGTGTCAGACACATTGACACACTGTGTACGTCCTACAGGGCACTACAGTCATGAATTGATAAGGGACAGAGAGCAGACTAAAAATAGCCCAGGTACAGTCACACAGTGGAGATGATGCACCACTATCTAATCCACATATCTGATGACCTTCCAAATGACTCTTTTTTATTTGGGTATGTTATGTAAAACTTGTATTCATAGGTTTTAGAATGACAATTTAACAATTCAAAACAAAATCAGTTCATGTCGAGATACTTTGCATTTTAACAATCTGGCTAGTTGTAGACACATTGTTACTTCTTGAAGCAAGGTCTCATGCTTACTAGTGCTGCGGTCGAACATAGAAATTCTTGATTGACTTAAGACATGTCTGATTGACTGAATCAATCAAAAAGGGGATGCGGCTATTGAGTTGCAATTTATCTAACCATAAAAAAATATAGTGTTTGAATAGTTTGTTTAAAAATGGTTTATACTGTATAGCACATTTACCCTCAGAAATGGCAAGCTGGGGGCAACTTAGCAGAAGCGATTCGCCTAAACACCTGGCACCTCAAACACCAGCATGCAGGTTAGTGTTCCCTAACCTGCATGTTATTGGTTGGTGGGAAAACCGGAGTTCCTGGAGGAAACCACCCCATCAGTAGGAACAGGCAAACTCCACATAGAAGAAGCGGAAGTCAAACCTGATATCTGTGTGTAGATGGCTGTGAAGTCAGGGCGAGTAATGTAAACATCAAAGGACTCAAGACACATCCTTGTGGTGTATCTGTGCTGGCTGTATTT
Organism: Mugilogobius chulae; assembly: GCA_038363315.1. Lineage (NCBI taxonomy): Eukaryota > Metazoa > Chordata > Actinopteri > Gobiiformes > Gobiidae > Mugilogobius > Mugilogobius chulae. The sequence continues at coordinate 7,917,313 of CM076400.1, forward strand.
TGTTGTTGTTGTTATTGTTGTTTTGTTTGTTTGTTTGTTTGTTTGTCCATTTGCTAACTTTAAATGTGTGTCCATCCAGATGTTGAGTTTTTCAGACATGCTTCCCAAAGATTTGCTCTTGTCTACTGGTTCATTTAATGCCAAAGAATGATTTGAAATAATAACTTCAGGTTTCTGCTATATCCATTTACCAATATGACACCTTCAACAGATTAGGTCATGTGGGGGCAGGATTTCTGTAGACCCGCTGCTGCTCAGTGTGCTTCTCCTAACATCACGGCACCCTGCAGGTGTTCAGTTTTTGATGTTTCAGAGGCGTTCACGAGCGACCAGGGTTGGCTCTGTGTTCTGTTCCACATCAGGGCTGAAGGGGGAGAGTGGGGGATGTCAGCCCAAAAGACAGACGAGGTTATTGCGAGCACAAGAGTAAGTGTTTTGCAGATAGTTGTGGAGGCGTGCTGAGGTGGACACGGCAGGGAGCCTTGTCAGCAGGCCAGCTCTGTCCTGGATGCTAACGGCTCTATCAGGCCACTTCTCTCAAGTTTTACAGCCGCTCACACCTTGAAGGAGATGTTACGCTTTGCATTGCATTGCTCTGTTTAAGTTATTATGGTCAGTTGTGATTTATGACAGCAATGTGATCCATATGGAGTGTTGGTTTATCCCCTTCTCAGCTGCTAGCATCTGACTCCTTCTATATTCATACTCATACACTTGAATTAGTAATCCCCCTACTGCAGCATGTTACAACACTATCAAGTTTGCCTTTCATCTAGAATCAATAAGTTATGTTTACTAAGCACAGTGTCCCTTAGAAAAATTAGTTTGCCAGTTCAGATTATAAAGATTTTAACAAAAAATAATGCATTTGCCTAAAAACAGTGTAGGCTATAGTGGTGGGAGCCAGCCCAATTCCGATGTTGATGAACGCTGAAATTAGCTGGATGCAAGATACATAAATTATTGGATAGTGTAGAAAATTCCAGAAAGTATCAATTTGCATACAATGGATGGAAATTATATGTATATTGCACATAACACATATTACTGTCAAACTGTATGTGTACCATTAATAGGTACACTAATTCTACTTTTACAAGTAACACCTCATTCTGCTGCAAAGTACATCCTATTACACTGTGAGCTGTATTCCATATACTTAATGCAGGCGAAAAGTCCTCATCAATGTGACTTTTAAATGGCCTGGCTCTCAGAGGAGGTGATTATTAGCTCCAGATCAATATCATTTAAAAATAAACATCCACACTGACACAAAGTCAATGTTCTTTCTCTGAATGTGTAAATGAGTAAACTCAGCCCTGTGCTTTGGGCACATTATTGACATGCTCACAATTAATTAGAGCTGCTTTGGTTCAGTTCATTAAAGGTGCACTGTGTAACTTTTGGGGATCTGTCGCCATGAAGTACAGCAATACATCTTCTGTATGTATACTGCAGTAATTTCACATGTTGATTTAGCACCTTTCCATAAATCTGTCCTGCAGGGTTAAAGAAGACCTCACTTACCACCTATCCCCTCCCACTTGTCTGGATTTAATTGTGATTATTAGAAATATTCAGATTCATAGTAAAGCATACATGGTTAAAAATAGTCACATAGATCCTTCACAACAATAAAAATTGCACATTTTAAATCTGCTCCTTGTTGCATTGAGGGCAGGGCTTATCAGTTCTGCACAGTACCTCTTTCTATTTCTGAGCTGCTTTGCAACAACTTTGTGTTTAAAAAAAGAAAATGTAAATTACTGATCTATAGTATAGTTTATTTCTAAATACATAGAAAAAATGCAATAGGTGCCCTTTAATACTCCTAACCATTCCATGCAACAACATCTAAAAACCCTGGAGATAGACCAGCACAGATAACCATCAAAAAAGTGGATCTTTAAAATCTTTTTGTGCAAGTCTAGCAACCAGTACATAAACATCTTCTTACAAACCACACAATTATTTTTATTTTATTTTTTATTAATATTATTTTTTTTTTTTGGAAAGTCTGTGACGTGAAGTGTTGCATTTGTCAACCAATTTTCATATTGAAATGGGAATGAATTTTTAAAAATGTTTGTGCTATTGCTATATTGCATAGTATTTATTCCTAACAAACAGTTGCCTTTTTTCAACACATAAAGGAGTTGACCCATGATGTTGCTTTCCAATTCCCAACGTTGTGTAGTTAAGAAATTTTCCACTTTTACAACAGCATTCTCTCCAACATGGCTTCAAACCACCACCTGGTTAGTGGGCAAATGCATACGCCACTGCATTAACCTAAAGATAAAAACGCTTTTCCTTTCCTTTAAACTAGCAGTGTGAATGAGACATGTTTGTGTTCCTTTGCACCTGCATGTTGACATGCGGAGTGCTGTCAGAAAAAGCAGAGAGTCCAGCGCGACACAATCAGGGGCGGCCTCTGTTCCTTTTCACTGTGGTCCGGCGACTGAGACGGAACATGAGGCTGGGATTGAGCTGCATTGATCTGTCCTCCTCTGCGTCTCCCTGGACCGCTGAAACCATTAACCTCGCTGCCACTGACACGGGAAGCAACAACACACTATCTTTGAGAGGTTAATTAAAAATAAAAGCACAAGGGGGAAGGCCAGGGGCTGTATTCACCAGGGAAAATGCACTGACTTCCAAATGAGCTCACTCCAATAGCCAGGCGCATTGTAAGTGTGTGCGGTGGTTGTATAGAGGGTTCCATTCTAACATGAGAAGACAAACAAGATAAAAGAATGTGAATAATTTCAGTGGCTGAGCCAAATAAGATGTTCTGTTTACATACAATTACATACTTCTTTCTTGGGCAGTAAAATGTCTAGTGAATGTCTACAACAAGATATGAAACAAGCAAACAATTTTCAGTTCTGCAATACTTGTATGAGAACTGTTAACATTAGGATTATTTCTGTTGTTCACTTTAGAGCAGATCGGTACCAGCCCATTGGACTGAAGTGAACCAAGGGGTAGGGTAAGTCTTGCTTGGGTTAGCAATTTTAAGGAGCTTATCAGAAGATTGTACAAGAGACAACACAGACTCAAGTTTAAAAAAAAAAATATGGCAAAAAGCGGATGTAAACAGAAAATAATCAAATCTAATATGATTTCTGATTCTTCTGTAATAGACCATCATAATTCCAGTGACTGTAACTAAATAAAGTACGTTGAGCCAAAATGCATGTTTATTGACGCACACAGCAAACAGGAAAAAAGCTATCAATGCATTACATGAAACTGTGAAGTAAATGAAACAAAACTCATGATGAACTGGGAGTAGTTCCTTGTTTAGCCATCTCACAGCTCCAAAAACTTTGGCCTTGCGTTTAAAAAGGATAACACAGGTTTGTTTGGAAAACATCAGCTGTTTACTGTAGATATCAGAACCCTATTTGAGCCATTGGGAATGCATTATGTTGTCTCTTGGAGTATAAACCACCGAGATGTGGCTAATGTTATTGTTACTTGACAAAGCAATTGAGGGTTTGAATTCTGGTTAAAATCCATTCTTTGGGTGAATTTTGCATGTTCTCCCTGATACTCCAGCTTCTTCCCATCTTCAACAACATGTATAGGTCATCTGGCATTACAATTCTCCTAGTGAATAAATGAGCAATGAATGATCGTCTCTGTGTTTGTCTCTATGTGAGTTGGCCACTGTTCAAGGCGTTCCCTTGCCTAAGGCCCAAAGTCACTGGGATTGGCTCCAGTTACCCGCGATCTCAACAGAACAAGCTGCAGAAAATGAAAGTATAATGGCACCCTTCCATGACGATCACAGAAGAATAGGTTTCCAATCCTAAGCTTCGAGCGCAAATAAACAGATTACATATTCTTCATCGACTTTGATTTTTCAAGAAATGCTTCAGTTTTTCCAATATCAATATAAACCTTCGGTACACACTCAATCCATTAGTGTCAGCGCATTTAAACTATCCCAGCACCTCCAGTAGAGTACACAATAACATTGGCAGGTATTATCCAATGAACAGCCCACATCCCTTCAGCTCACGTCAGTCAGCGGTGCCTTTGACAGCTTCAGGACAAACAAACCCCTGCGTTTAAATGTCAATAAAATGTCAGAGGAGCTTGGCGTTACGAGGCGGACCGGTCTATTTCAATCAGACTGTTTCGGAGGACTCTCGGCCCGTGGACAGTGAAGCAAAGTGAAACTAACATTCTGGCTTCTACTCCGCCATTTCTCCCTCAATTCATACATTCTTTATGAATCTGTTATTGCAAACTCTCATAATGTTCATATTGAAGTCGGTGTTCTTTGGTTTCGATATTGCACACTGTTACAAAAGATATCATTTAAGAGAGCGCTTGATTGAATTACAGCCTCGCAAAGCAATGAGTTGTGTTATTAGCTCGGTGCGGTTGTTTACAGCATAAATAGGTTAGCGGTTGGCTGCGGCGGAGGATTGTGATGCGGATCAGCTTGATAGGCCTGTTGAGCTGCGTTATTGCACTGTGCAGTCCGGGGAACACAGGGGAAATGATGCTCCTCCTGTCAGCAGCCCCGGCCTCTTCTGAAGCCGGAGCTCGGGGTAATTACGGGCATGCTGCTGACTCAGGACACATACGGTACACGGAGGGACTGGGGTACCACACACACAGAACAATGGGGATTTGCAGAAAGAGCCATATCCAAGCATTGGTGGATGGTTGTATTGATATGGCAGTGGTCAATGTAAAGGTCCAGGGGTCTCATTTACTCCAAACTGCGGCCCAGGGGCAAAATGCGGCCCTCAACCAGGCCTCCAGCAGTGGTCCGACCGACTAATCTGGATTTGAATATAACCCTCGAGGAAAAACATTGCCCACCTCTGGTATAAAGGATGCATACATACAAAAATGTTACGTACGCCAATTTCCATGCTACGTTTGTGAGTTAAAAAAACACAACTTGACTAAGAACTGAGCAATTCAATCAAAAAATTCTGACTTTTGTGCATCTGAGGTTTCAGAAATGGTTTAAGATTTGTGCTGACAGATTAGGGTTAGGGTATGGACCCAAATTTACACTAGTTTGTATCCTTAGACAAGACGCTTGAATTTGTATCTGAATGTCTTGTCCATTTCTGATCCCAACCTGGTTAAGTTATTGACATTGTGTTTTGGGGCAATACACTGGTGTCAATAAGAATTTGTGAAAAAATTGGGAGGCATTGAAAAGTTTTAAAGGCTATATGAGTAGAAACCATTTACCATAGGATGAGTGTTGGTTTATGGCCTTCGAAATGATTTTTAAGTACTGTACAAAGTGGTGAGTTCTTGAATTGCCCTGTATCTATGATTCAGGATGAGCAGAATTACAAGGGTCATGGTCGATTTGTGTCAAAACAAATATGGTTTAAGAGTTAAAACAAGTCCAAAACTTTGTAATTCTGTTATGTGTTGGTTTCTGTGAACTGACCTCTGATGTATTCATACCTTGACAGTTTCGGCTGCACACTAAAGCCTACTGCTGTCCCAAGTAAGAAAATGGTGCCAAAACCTGTAAAAACCAGCTGACCAGACACGTCACAGGAACACCATGTGACACTTCTGACGAAGGCTACAGTGTGCAGCCAAAACTGCCAAGGTATGAATACAACAGAGGTCTGTTCAGAAAAACCAACACGTATCACTGTAACAGAAGACCTAATGGACTTAGTTGGATTTTGTAATGCTATGTTTAAGAAATAGTAATATATTTTAGTCTGAAAGCTGAGAACAAACCAAACCAGAGAACAGTGGCATCAAGAAATCTCATTCCAAAACTGCACAGTTTTCTGACACACTCTGTTATTTGTTGCACTTGAAGACAAAAAAGGCACATCGGCAATTAAAATGTGAATTTTAAGCTTGAATACTTTTGTGTAAAAAATAAAAATAAAAAAAAACTGTATAGGCAAGAAACCTGACCAATTTGTGAATGAGATTTAGGTAAGGAAGTGATCCCCAATGTACACAATGCCGTTCTCTCTTGCCCAAAGCACTTGGTGAGAACTACTGTATGGTGGTGGTTTGTTCAAAAATTTGAAATCCAATAACAATGCATTATCTTTTTGTTTTTGTTCAATCTTGGCCTACCAATCCAATTACCCTTTATCTTTGTTTGCAGATAAATGAGTAAGTTCCATGCAATATACTTCCTAATATACATTTGTGACTGAATATGTACTAAATATTCTCTTTTCACTAAGATGAACTGCCTCAGGAACACAGCCAAATGATGATGTAAAAGTCAAACTAAAGCTACGTATAATAAGTGAAGAGTCACATACAAATTGTGACAGATAAATGAAAGAAAATAAAAATGGTCAAACATCACATCTCTAAAATTAGAACAAAACCCATCTGGAGAAGTTCATAACAAAGTATGTGCTTGACAGTGCCAGAATTTCAATTAGTGTGTGCCAGAAAGTTTCATTTATCTCTCTAAAAAGATGAGGAGGAGTGCCATCTGCTAGACTCCCAGCTCATTCATCCACGGTAAACTAGATCTGACAAAAAAGTGACAAATGATCAAGGAAAAGATGACTGTCTGAGGCTATCACTTAATGAGACACTACACATTTTCTACTCTGTCTGTGGTTTTACAGACAAGTGTTGACATTGGAAGCTGCATTAATGCATTAACTCAAAAAGAAAGTATATTTAGTATCAAACAAGGACTTTTGTTGTTTCGTCAATAATAACAGTAAAGTTGATGAGCTTTTGATGAACTGTAGAACGTGCAAAAATGGCAACAAGCTCCTTCTACGTGAGATCAAAAGTTCAACTATTTGGCTAATTTAAAGTCAATTTCTGATATGTGATGTCATAGATAGATTTCTGAGATCGTCTGCACAGTTTTTTAGTTACAAATTCACAAAGCATTTCTGCAGCAGTAGCATAACAGGCCAGATCAACTTTTGTCTGTATAACCCCAGGCTCACACTGCATACAGTACAACTCACGTTCTGTTTTGATCCAGTCCTCATGCAGAGCTCATACTGAGTCCGCTGCTCCTCCAGTGCCACTGCAGTTACTTTTGATTCTGGCACATTTTCGCAGGAATTGATTATTTGTGAAGGGAAAGGCTGTGTTGAGCTCTGAAGCCAACAAAACGGACATGGGACGGACTTTTCAAGCTACATTAAGGCTCCGGTGGCTGCACTGGAGTTGCACTGTTCTTTGCTCCACTTTTTTTTTTGGCTCTTGTGCATGGAGTTCCAAAGTAGGGGTGCTCAAACGCATGTTTGAAGAATAGGATCAATGCAATAATTGCATTTATTAAAATGTTCAACAAATGACAATGAAATATACTTTTTTTAAGTGCTGAAACAGTGCAGATGAGTGCTTCAAAGGTAATGTAGACCAGGTGCTCTTCAAGATCAATGGGAAAAAAGACATAGAATAAGAAAGGAAGCGACTGGCACTATATACTGTAAATTGCAAGGACATGTTTAGGCTTTACATGCTCTAAAGACGACACTAAGCTTTCTGTCCAGATTAGAATAAAGGACTAATAAAGATAACCGAATGCCTCAGACGTCTTGATTGCATCTTTGCAGAGTTTTTTCTACCAAGTTTTTATGCATGGGACCAGTCGCTTCCACTCTTTTTCTATGTACTTTCTTATCTAAGATCAGGATGTGTAGGATTTGCACATAAATCTAAATTTCTGAAAATACCTATTGGAATCCTTGGTTTTATTTCCATTTTAGGAGTATATACTATAACAACTATCTTTGAACAAACACATAGAAATGTATCACTTTTGGTATTCTTGGTTGATTTTATGTGCAGTATTGTACCATGCAATCAGTGCCACCCGTGGGGCCTCTGAATCTCCAGTCAGTCAGAGAGAAGGCCTGTCCCCTCTCTCTCAGATGAAATCATTCCCAGGTTTATTAGCCTGTGGAAATTGGCTTCAGTGGGAGGCACAGATGATTTGAATACATGGCCGGGTGTCCTAGTGTTCATTTGGATGTTGTCACTTAGAGGCGGGAGGAGCTCTTGCATTGTGGCTGTGACAGGATTGGCTTTGTGTGTGATGAATGGGCCTGTCACGGACGCTGACAGCTTTGTGTTCAATACATGTGGATGTACAATACGCTCTGCATCCCCCTGACAAGCTGGAGGCTTTTTGTCCCGATAATCTCCATATCGTTTCATCTGCGGCTGCTTACGGCTCCTGTGGTCACTGAGGCCTGTGCCACGGTGACTGCACGCGGAATGTACAAAAAATATATATACATGGAGCACACTCGGAGTTTGTAATCTTTCAAAGTGACATTATTGTTAAGTTCACGGTGGAGTTTAAAGATCTATTGTTGACATAAAGACTTGACATATTCAACGCATTGTTTAAGTGTCAAATAAAAACACACCACCATTTGACAACTCTATAAGGAGGTTAGTCATTCACTAAAGGGATAATTGTTTGTTTAATTAAAAAAGGATTTTGTTTAATTCTGTTTTCATTTTTCTAACTTTACTGTATGTAAAGCTTTTTTGATGCATTATCTTTTTTATTATTATTCTTTTTTCTTTCTCTCTCTCTCATTTGAAAAGCGGCACTACTTCTGCCTGACGTCTCACTGCTCAAGGGTAACAAAAACCTTATGTTTCTCCTCTGTTTTATAAAGCCAGGCTGATCTGCTAATTTTAAACCCTCCACACATTAGACTGTAGCTGATGACAGCTACAACATGGAAAATTGTAAGTCCATAATAAATTCACCTGACATGGAGGAAATCGAGGCATTTATTCAAGTGGTCTGTTTCAGGAAATCAGCTCATGGAGGAAGTCCGTGGGTATCTTTATAAAACAGGGTTGACCGCTGCTAGCTCACCTATAGTCCCACTAAATCCCTAAAACACTGCAGGCTAAAGCGCTTTGGCAGACGTGTCCAGGCTAAAGCACGTCTTAAGCATGATTTTAGCCCAGGAAGGGACAAATAAAACATAGTTAAGGGCTTTGACAGGCTGAGCAGGCGGGAGGATTTCTCCATGGATTCATCGCTCATGAGTGTGAGTCTTAATATGAACTACTGAAGCTTCGTAAGTTATGGGCCCTGCGCAGGCCAAGACCTTGCATAGTGTTTTCACTCCCTTTATATTTATGCCTGCCTGACATATTTTTGTTCTCACAATTTTATGCTTTTGTGAGCATGAAATAAGTGAAAGTGAGTGTATTCAAGGAAACATAATTTCTGGAATTTTCCCATTGTCAGACAAATATAACTTCTCTTTAAAAGTACCAACAAGTCTTTTGGTTTGATGATGATGATGATTATGTTATATTGTTCACTGGTTGCAACTGTCTTTTCTTTGTTTTCTTTTTGGCAACAAAAATTCACAAAGAAATGTATTTTTTATTTTCATTTTTTCTTCAAAACAAGTTCTTTATTTGACAGTAGCATAGGTAATGTTCTTTTTAGACGTTTTAGAACGCCTATAGTTTAAGGCTGAATTGAAAGCTAGTTCAGATAGGTTGTGCTCACATTCTAGAGTGTGATCTTGTCACAAGGCCACATGGTGGTCTAGAGCCATTTTTTTTAATATTTACATTATCCATAAGGTCAATTCAAATGTTTTCTAATCTGATCTTTTTTTTTATTAATGATTTAATAGATTCACTTTTTTTATTACAGCAATAAAAAAATAAACATTTTAGCTGCTGTATAGCTGAGTTAAATATTATTAGCATGATCATCTCCCTCCACAGACCTCTTGCCACAGATTGGAATCACCTCTTCATCCACACAGGAAGCCCATCTATGGTCACCTATCGCTCATGACTATGCTGGCTAATGTGTATAGATTTCAACATTTACACCCCAAAAACGGGCAAGGTTAGGGTTAGGATTAGGCTAGGGTTAGTTCAGGTAATCTAAAGAAGTTTACAGCTTTATGAAAAGTCAACAGTTGCCTTATATGGGCGTTCAGTCAGCTTTCTCTGGAGTGCAGAGGTGGGCAGGACAAAGGAGGTCTGCAGCCAGACCTCTCTCGAATTCTGTGGATTCTCTGAAGATTTTCACTTTTTAACTCTAAACTTAAAATAGCTGAATGGATTTGTGACAGTTTTGCTCTTAATGGTGAAAAAGAACCATAAACTGTGGAAAGGTTTAGAGTCTTAACTATTGGCCAGTTAACCAATTAAATTTGTGTAAACAATAAACAGTAGTAGTGGCAGTACTGGATCATTTGAAAAAATGCAAGAACTGCATTTGTCCTTCTTTAAGTATACTGGTCTGCTAACTGCAAACCAACTGCAAACAAACAATGATACGTATCAATAAAAATGAATTTCTACATAACAGTGAATAGGCCTTAGTCCACCATCTGAGACACAACACAACCTATCGGTGGTTTTGAAATTATAGAATGTAATGTCACATCTCTGGGAAGAAACAAAGCTTATTTGATTGCATTGTCTTTTCATAGAAATAACAAAATGGTAAATGGTAAATTAATAAATATCAAACCTGAAGAGTTGTATATATGTGTGGCTAGACCCAAAAACCCACTTTATTTCATCAAAAACCTTTTTGAATGATGATAAATTCATCAGTTTGTATTGAATATTATTGACCTTTTATTATGAAGTCATCTTAAACCCAACAACACCACCCAGGTTCAACTTTATCAGTGGAAAAGCTTTAAAAGTAGAAATATCTCTTAAAACCCTCCCTACAAACAGAAGGCCTTGATAAGAATTTACTAGCTGGATTGAAGCACACAACATGTTCCAGAAGTCACTGCAGCGGGCCTCAGATTTAACACACACAATTAGTGGCTTGTATTTCACTAATGTGGGGGCATTAATAATTTCACAAAGTGTGTAACAATGAAGTCATGATGTATGTGCTAATAAACCCTGTGGTGTTTGTCTTCTCCCGCTGAGTTAATAGGCCCTTCAGACTCACCTTAATTTGCAGCATATTTCAGCCGTTAATCACAAAGAAGGTGAAGTGTCTTTATGCGCAGTAATATGTCGTTTCAAACGGTCATCCAAGCAGGGAACATAACAGCGGGAGTTACGACATATCATTTCTCCTTTCTCCTCTGGGGGTCTAATCACACGTCAGTTGATTACAATCTAGAAAATGAAAACAGGACACTTAATGGTGTGAAAGATGGGAGTGAACATAGGCCAACATACCAAAACAATGCTAGGCTCTATACAAAATGGATTTAAACACTTTTTTGATGTGGTCTTTGTGGTCAAACATGCACTTGGTCATGGGTTTCCACAGGAATCAACCTTGGCACCAGTACTCTTTATGTACATTTTAACCTTTTGATGAGGCCACATTTTAAGTAACTGTAAAAATGAATAATATCTGCATGTGTATGATGCTGCCTTATTTTGATTTTATATTTGAATATTTTTTATTTGATATGTTTTTTTACATTTTATCTTTATTTGTTTTCTGTGTTATATGTTGCACATTAGCACCGCAGCAAGTTCCTAGTCTGTGAATTCTGTTTGTTCACTGACAATGGCAATAAAAATCCTCGGTCATCATAAAATTGTGATGACCGAGGAGTGAGAAGAATGTACAAAATGCATTAATAAAAACATTATTCACTTAATATGCTGAAAATTTAAATTTAACTTCCCCTTGTTAGTTTGATAATTTTTTGTGATGTAAATTCCTGGTTCCATAACAATTGTTGTTGTTGTTTTGTTGTTTTTGTCTTATTTATTTGTTTGTTTGTTTGCTTGCTTATTTTATTATTTATTTGTGTTGTTAACACTTTAGAATAACTACATACATACTAATTAGGCTTAATAAATCATATATAACACTTGAATAAAGATTTATTTATCATGAGCAAATGATTAATTATTGGATGAAAAGGTTTATTAGGGATTAGTAAGTACTTAATTACTCGTAATCTTAAATCCTAATCTTAGCTCCTTAATTAAGTAAGCATTCATTCATTATTTCACCATTTGTTCATGAATAAATAAGGCTTTTTATAAGCTTTATACGCCAATTACGGCGTAGTTATTATAAAGTGGTACCTTTGTGTTTGTTTATTTATTTTTTTATTATTATTGATGACTAAAACAGTGTACTAATATTACAATTTTCTTTATATGTACCCCTTTACTAAAATATTAACAAATATTTACAATATTACGGCACCAAATTGAATGATCATCAAAACTGTAATAGGTTAATATTTCAGCCCCGTCTCTGAAGAAAACACAACGAAATGTTAAAAATGTAATATAAGCATGTTTTCATGCCTTTTTTACATCAATATGTTATGAAAAGCCAAAATGTAAAATAACATGATTTTGATTGAAGCCATGTAGCAACATTTTCTTTGGATTTAACGGGAGAATCTCAACCCAAGCCCCAGTCCTAAACTTACCCATTTTAGTAAATTGAAGCCTAAACTTACCCATTAAACCCAAAGAAAATGTTGTGACGTGGCTTCAACCAGAATTTGTCTTTGTAAAAAGGTGTGAAAATGTGCTTATTGTATGTTTTTGACATTTTGTTTTATATCTGCATTTTCTTCATAGACTGTGTTTTACCACACACATTTTTAAATAATATTTAAACAACTATGTTTTCTAAAACCACTCAAAGAATTATCATTATCCATTTTGGATATTAAGCCAAACTTTTTTGAGAGGTGAATATTTTTAAGTCAATGAATCATTGCTTTTACGCCAGGTTATAACGATTAATACATTAAAGAAAATGATCTGGAGGGGCTTGGCAGATTTTGGCCATTTCTTAAATCTGTATTCTAGTATAAGAACAGCTCTCATCAGGATATGAGGTCATTTCCAAGAGCAGTATAGATGCGCATGTTGCTTCATTATTCTGGCCTTGATGATTACTGAGAGCTCCCACGGGGAACAAGGTAATTGAGCCTGTGTTATCTTATATATAAAGCACAGGTCATAGGTCAAAGTGCTCTGTATAATTCAGCTCGCTCCATGAGGTCGCACTCGCGGTGGGAAACCTGCAGCTCCATCCATCTTGGATAAAGTTGATTGGCCGTGGTCAGCAGTCCAAGAATTAGAAAAGCTTGGAGAGTAATATAATCACGGAACAAGAAATACATTGTGTTCTAATGTGAGAGGCAGAAAGGACGTATGAACTTATTTGGGGTGGTTAGAGGTCAGGCTATATTAATACTCAAATCTCTGCTCTGGGCATGTGATGAGAGAAAGATAAAACGTGAAAATGCATTATAATTGAGAGAATAATGTATCAAGCTTTCCAGAGTTTTTTGCACCATCGCCATCGTACGCAATGCTTAATCCCCTTATTTGGCTTTATTTTCTGAGTTCTTGTGTCCTTTGTATTCATAATAAACAATATACTTTTGGTTTAGCTGACAATGCCGACAGTTGTGCAACATTCTGTGTACCTGAATCTGTGAGAATGCTGCTACATTCTGCTGAACACACAGGTCAGGCAACAGCTAAGTCACTGTTCTAGGGTTACTGCAGTCATCATAATTACCAAAATGTAAAAACATGCACGTAACCTTTTATGGTTCATTAAAGCAGTGTTTCCCAACCTTTTTGAGTCGTGGCACACTTTTGTGCTCAAAGTTTTTCCGCGGCACACCACCTATTAAAATATGGCCAAATCAAGCTGATTTTCTAAGGCTCACCTGGCAGTATCTCAAGGCACACTAATGTTCCTTGGCACACTGGTTGAAAACACTGTAATAAAGGATGGGACCTATTATGTAAAATCTACTTTCATTCACTATGACAGCTTTTTCTCATCATTAGTTTACCCAAAGTTGTATTTGAAATGATTCCTGCATGTTTTAGATGCTGATGATTGAGTGCTCTGAAAATCCCTGTTTTCACCTACCACCTATGTCCGCCCACTTGTCTGTATTACTTTGCCATTATTCAAAAATTAGGATTCGAAGTAAAACATGAAGGGTTCAAAGTTGTCATGTAGATACTTTCCAACATCTATAGGCTGTTTTAGACCATTTTTGTGTTTTGCAATGAACAAAATGTGAATTTTGATCTACTTATGTCACAGCTTCTTCCTAAATATCAGAAAAACAATAGGTCAGTATGACAATTGAAACATGACAATATGAAAAAAGAAATTAGGATAATAAATCCGAAGGCCGACATTGTGCAGGTGGAGCAAATAAAATGCAGTAATAGAACACATTGCCACAAGATTGTGCACTCTTTATTTAATTTGTAATGTGAATGTATTGCCTTGTTCTTTGATGTGGTCAGTGTAAGCTGATATTGTCACTTTGCTGTGGTTGCAGTTCTATCTGAACTTCAGCTCTGGGTGACATCACAATATTAATGTGTCTTTAACCAAAAACACTGTTGGGTGTTTGAACTAGACCTGGGGAAATACCGGCCAGACTAGCATCACATAGTGCCTCCGCTCCATTTCATTTCACTTAAGCTATTAGATCAGGAATTTCAGTGTTTGTTTGATGCTGCCTAAATCAAGCTTGATAGACAATCAACCAATCAGTGAACAGAAATTTAGTAGCAAATTCTAGTGTCTTTTTGTAGTTCCATTTATAGTGCTGTTAAAGTAGTAGTTGCTAGAAATTTAGTTTCAAATATCACCTTTTTTATGATGTGATGGTGCCGCTCTAGCCTGATGTTTTAGACGGTTTCATTTCACTTTGTGACAATGACAACGATCACTAAACATCCATGTTTCTGCTGGACTACAACTAATGTGTTGATCGCAGTACATACGCAACAACCGGTAACGAACACACAGCAGTGATTGGTCAATGTGAAAAAGGACCCGCCCACGACACAACAGGCTAGGAAGTTACTAAAATAAAATGTGAAATTGAGTCATATCAAATCATCCTTTTGGGGGTTGTGCATTTTTATTTTTTAATTAAGAGTCTGGAAGAGGAACTGTGACAGTTTGTCAGTCCTTACGCAACTAAAATTGGGGTGTGGCTAAAACTCACCAAATAAAAAGTCGCCCTTTGATCCAATCTATATGTAGGCTTCGCTGAGTCTTAAAAAGTCTAAAAAAGTCTTAATAGAAAAGTTTGAATTTAAGGCCTTAAATAATAAGTCTTACAAATCCTTGCACAGGTCTTGAATTTGTTAACAAAGCATTTTCTGCTAGATTTCTTGATCTACTTCACTCTTCTGCAGCTGGGTCAGAAAATGTTCAATAATATTCTCAATATTATAACAGAATTGGTGTGTTTCTTCTACTGTTTTTTTGGTTGATCGAATAGACGTAGCTCTTGGTTGCCGTATACATAGCGTTCTTTTTGTGAATTCAATCATTTTTGGCCAAATATAAAGTTATATCTTAAAAATGCTTGAGAAAAGAAGTAGCACTGTGAAATATACAAGTCAGGACCCGTGAATAGGTCTTAATTTGTAGGTTTTGTGGTCTTAAAAAGGTCTTAAAGTGTACTTCTCTATCTTGGCAAAAAAAAAAAAAAAACTAATTTGACTCAACAGTGCTTGAAAAGAAAGCTCAGAAACTTGTGCAAAAGCATTAGAGGCCTCTCTCCTTTTTGTTTCTGAATAATACACATTTAATTCACAGATGTTTTAAACCGCTACAGCCTTAGTTTTCTGTGGTGAAAAGTTATAGATTAGAAGTTTGTTATATTTATAAAAATCATTCTCAAAAGCTATAAGAGATCTATCATTATGCACTATATTGAACGTATCATTCTCACACAATCTCACACACCGTCTCCATGGCTGCTTGTACTTATCCTAAATAGTCTTTGACCCTCTCAGTACCAGATTATTACTCTCCTGTGAGCGCCCATCAACTTTTTTTTTTTTACACTTTTCCCTTTGGATGGATTTCCGTTGCATTAATCCCACAGATCAGGTGGGTTTTGTCAACGTGTTAAACTTTAATACTTTAGGTCATTTATCTTTACGGAAAAGCACGTTTCTGTCAGCGACCAGACGAGCCATTTCCTCATTTGGTTTTTGGGGAACAGAGAGAGGAGGGCAGAAACACACTGTAAACCTAAAGGCTTACGTTTGTCGAAATGAGACACATGAGCTCAAATGCTTAATTCCTTTAATATAAAAAAACAAGCAACATTTTTGATAAAAGTAAAAAAAAAAAAAAAAATTTAACAACCGTTTGAGAAAATAATATCCCAACTACAAAATGTTAGGTAATGACATTTTGCTAAAGTAGTCAGTTGGATTAAAGTTTTCTCAGTTACAGTATAAGAAATATAGTTGTTGTCAATCTTGGTCAGATGTGTATCTATGGTACACACAAAAAAAAATCAATTTCAGCTTTTTATTTGTTAAAAAAAAAATAGATCATGTATGACTGTCCTTCCACTTCACAATTGTGTGCAACTTAGTGTTGGTCTTTCACACAAAGTTTCAGTGAAATGTGTTTGATTTTTGTGGTCATAATAAGAGAAAATGTAAAAAAGTTCAAGGGGTGTGAATACTTTTGCAAGGCACTGTACATATACTTCGAGTACATTCCAGGCAACTGGGAACTGGTATATTTCCCACTTCCCACTAGTAAAAATGTGCTGGAACGCCACTTGAACTAATTTCACTTACAAAATAAACAATCACCACAATAAAAGAATCTGGAGGTTTAACTGCCACAAAAGCAATGTCTAACCTAGCCTAAAGGTTAGGATTAGCCATAATGCTTTCATACGACTCGATTACTCGGAACCATGGATCTATTAGGTTGGAATTCTCTGAACTGGGACTGGTATTTTTCTAGAGGTAAATATCCCTGTTCCCAGTTGCCTGGAATTTGAATGTGTGTATTTTAATTTTAATGCTTTATACTTACACCAAAAATATGAGTAAATGTAAACCCCAGTTCTGTAAGTGTCAGTGTTGCTTGTAAAAGCCTGATCTTGTCAGATCTCTGAAGCTAAGCATGTTGGGCCTAGGAAACACTTGGATGGGGGACCACTGGATGAACCTCCAGAGCCACAGCGGGGCAAACACAGCAGAAACTCATAAAGAAATGTCAGCATTTAGTTGGATATTTATAGATAAACATTACTAATCAATATAAATTGTTTAGACTGGAAGGAAACATTTGATTTGATTATACTTGATTATACAAAACTTTTTACCAGAATTTTGTTAAGTTTATTGTTTGCAAGATCGCGTCATGGAAAAATTGTATATAATCAAGTTATTTTTTCAGTGTACACACTGATATATTGCAAACAATACATTTAATTAAATTCAACTTAATTTTTGTCTGTAAAGTTTAATTAAATAAAATCTTTACTTCTCAGCTTAAAAAAATATTATATTATGATCATACTTTATAATTAGTAATCGATATTTATAAATATCGGTTCCATCCAATGAGTTTCTCCTCTGTTCGTCTCACTAAGTTCCTCCAGCGGTCTCCCATCCAGGTACTACCCAGTCTAGACATGCTTAGCTTCTAAGATCTGACAGAATCAGGCTTTGGCAGGATACACTGCCACTGACTGAACTGAGGTGTTTGGCACGGCTTTCTGGAGCATGTGCAAAAAGTAGAAGTAAGTTTTAATAACAATAAAAAAATGATTAAATATGATTTAAAAGTATGTATAGTAATAATTTTTTTCAGTGTACGTTGAACAAAGTGTACATTATTGATCAAATTATGTTCAAATTTCTCTGTAAATAACGTTAGTAAAACAAACAATGACATCTGCTTACCTAGAAAATGTTGCGTTTTGTAAGCACGCTCTGGTTTACAGTGTAAGGGGGGGAACATGGGACTGAGCATTTAATGAAATCCTGATGTGCAAAAGGGGAGAGTGAGTTTGGGGATCGGAGAGGTCACGACCCCATACCATCCCCACACAAAAAAAAGGCACGTCTCCAGAGAGGTCCCTTCACTTGGTCATTTATTTCTCTTGTTTTAAGCTTGTAAAGGATCACAGGGCCAGCGCCGGTGCCCAAGTGGACGAGGATAGAATTGCAGGTGATTAATTTGTGGAAAGCCCCCCATTCCCTCCCCCAGCGCCGGACGAGGTGCGCTCACACAAGCATTCGTCTTCATTTGCCAAAGATATGTACAGTGACATGAGAAAATAGGCCGCGAGGAGTCGGTGAGTCCAGTTTGGCTTCTTCAAATGTCGGAGAAAGGGTTGTAAATCGTGAAGAGAGTGGAGGAGTTTGTTCACTGCTGTTTGGGGAAATGCAGAATGAGTGTGAACGCTTGTCTTGCAAAACAACTGTAGCAAAGTAAAATGTTGGTGGAATTGTGTTGTTTCAAAGGGTTAAAGGTTCCCGGACCTTTTAAGTGGACCATTCACTACATTGTATTATTTTTTTTATTTTATTTTTTTGTATTTTGATTGATTCATTTATGTTTGATCCAATGCTTGAGTGCTCAGAAAATGTTTTCACCTACCACCTATCCCCACCCACTTGTCTGTTTTTACTTGTGATTACTTAAAGGAACACTGTGAAACTTTCTAAAGGTGGAGAGTTAATTATAATTCAGTAGAAATAGAAATATTTATGGGATGAAATGGTTTTATGCATAATGTGGAAAAATCTGTCTAAAGGAACATCTTTTACATTAAAGGCCCACTCTTCAGTACAAATAAGAGTTCATTTTGTGGACATGCAAGTCCATTCAAAGTAAAGACACAGATTTGTATTATTTATTTAGTACAACAAAGAAATCTAATAACAAAAACATGCTTTTATTCACATCTATTTTTCGTGAAAAATAAATAAATAAAAATTAGCAGTGCACTTTTTAAAATTCAGATTAATACATAGAGTCAAAATGTCCTTGTGGACTCTTTCCAACACTAAAGCAGTAAGTTAAAATGTGCTGTTTGATAGATTCTATTTTTTCATAAGGGTTCATCCGTTCAGCAGTTCAAACATGAAATCAGTGAACTTGCTTCTATTTCTGAGTTGTTTTTGATCAGTTTTGTGTTTTGCAATGAACCCACACTTATTTATATAGATATATCATGTTCATTAGTAAATACCTAAAAAACAAGACAGGTCTCAGATGCATCACTACATCGTTTTTTTCTTTGAAAACAAAGTTACTTAATCTAATAAGCAGCAAACACAAACCTTTAACAAATTGAAACTACTATAAAAGGCTTATATAACATTTCTACGTGAACACATACTTATGTCTGAGAATCAAATTAAATGTAAAGTCCAAAATCACAAAAACTGTCATCTTTGAGGAAGATTTTTATTTAAAAAAAAAAAAAGGATTTATGTCAAAACATATACAGAAATAAGCAGGTATTGGTTAAGCATGTCACATCAGATTAGTAAATAAGCCAATGAGTACTAATATTTTTTTATTCTAGAAAGGAATAAGGTGGATGAGAAGTTTTACTTCACCCCACTACTTTTCAAGCTAAAGAAAATGTTATTTGTTGACTTATGAGATATGTTTGCTCTTTGTAAATGTATAATAATTTGCTCGAAATAAACTAAAATAAAAAACAAAATTGTCCCAGAGCATCCCCATTCCTTAGTCCTCTTTCTTTGCAAGAAAATAAAAAAAAAAAAAAAAAAAACGTCAAAAGCAAAGCTCGAGGAGAACCACAGTGAAGGAGGATCCACTTCCCTGGACGAATCAGGCTGTAAATGGGACTAAAACTGGCATCTAATTTTATTTGCAGAGAGAAAAAGACCCCTCAAAAAGAGATGATACATCTCAAGGTGCTGTCCTATAATAAATTGGGAATTATGTTATTTTTAAAGTACGCGATAATAAGATGGAGTTGATTGTTTTTCATTGGGAATAGATTCCCAGGTTGGTCATTTAACAGCTTTATACAGAGTTTGCATTTGACTTTTTCTCCCAGTGAGCCCAGTGTTAACTAAACATGAAAACAATATTATTCTCCACTTAATAAAGATGTCACAGAACTGCAAAAATTACAAACATCACTTTTTTCCTGAAACCATGAGATTCTTTGGGTAAGATTATACTGATGGTATAACAGGGGTGATCAAACCAAATCAGACCTGTTGAATATAGGATTGGCCCAAATGTTATACTTTCATTGCAATTTGAAGTTCTAGTTCTATATATTTTACATCCATCAGCTGAAATACAGCAAATTTTGAGTTGTCCTGTCAAAAATCTGTGAAAATGACTAAGTGTACCAGCCTGTATCAAAAGACAAGGTCTATCTCAATTGAGGTGATCTCAGTTTGTGGTCATCATTTTATAACATGATCCTTTCTTCATTTTCAGACAATGCTGAAGAACATTTTCTTCTTAGTTTTTTTTTTTTTTTTTTTTTTTAAACAAAGATGAGTCCAATGCCAAAACAAATATGTAAACTTGTGATGAGAGAGTTTAGGATTCACTTGACACAAATAACAAAATTATTTAAAAAAATAATAACAATTGAGGTGAAGGTATGAATGGAAACATACAGACTGCAAAGTTTGTGCAAGTCTCTTACACAAATGTAGCTTATAAAGACAGAAACACTCCACATACAGCTGTCTATTTGTCATTATGTTGATGTTAATTTACTTAAGTTATTTCGTTAATGCTTTCCCACATTGGCCTAGCGCCATCCACAATAATAATTCCTGTTTCCGATCCCAGCAGAGCCTCTGACCACGGCACTAATTACACATTAATGAGACTAATCAGAAGAGGACAAAGGAGCTTTGATTCAGGAGCTGTGATCCTGCTTAAACCTGCAGATCATGTCAGGTCCCCGGGGAAACATTACAGCTATTCATGGCTTTTAGCTTTGGGTTTATGTATTAATGTAGCCCATTCAAGAGACATCATTATATTTACTTCCACTGGATTCATGTCTGGTTTGTGAAAGAAGGAGCCTGGGCTGCATGTTTTTTTTTTTCTGTTTTTGTTGCAAATTGGCCCACATTATTAACAAGAATAGTAATATAACATTTTATTGTTGACAAATTGTGTAAAATATGTTTCATAAGTAAAAAAGAACAATAATTGTCCGTTTACTCTGTTAACCAGCACAAACAACGTCTTTTGTCAGACTTGGCAGAATATTTGCTATAAGAAATACCACGTTCTTGGTGTAATTTGAGTTAATTTACGTTTTCATATTTAAATCACACCTATTGATGTTTTTTCATTAAAACAGTGAGCTGTAACTTGGAGGAAACAAAAAAAGTCTAGGTTAAACCAACTTGTGTAAATAATAATTCAAAACTGTTGTCCTTTGACAAATTAATGTCCACATTTAAAAATAAAACGAGAAAGACACTCTCAAACCAACGTTGGAAGGAAATTATATGTATAATTTTAGCTTTTGATTCAAATCAAATCACAGGCTGGTATTTATGATTTATTTAAAATGTGAAAATCAGGTAACTTTATTAAAATCGGTGGTGCCTAGTGGGGCCCAGGGGCAAACTCGGTCCTCTAAAAGGTTTAATTTGGCCCCTGAGGAGGTCCTGAGATGTCTGTCTGGTAACATTTTGTGTTGAAAAGATTATCAAATTGTTTATTCTGCTAAAACATGCTTATAAAATACCTTATCTTATTGTAAATAAATTCTTAAAGGCAACATAAAATTATGTTTGGACTGTGACGTGTTGCAAAATTATTCATTTTGGCAGTTTGAGAAAAAATAATAATAATTTTGTCCCGCTGAGAAACAAAGTTTGAGCACCCCTGATTTAAATGGACAAAATGTATTCAATAGAATATATATAGACTATCTATATATATTTCTCCATGTGTACAGTTTCCACTTTGACAGAAGGATTTCTAATTTGATGGAGGATAGCTGAGACGCTAACCATAGCATGACCTGACCAACTGCTGCTAATTCCAGCGGCAGTATACTCCTCATTTCCAAGTACTCATAACTAAATGAGCGTGCCACAGTGTGAGGGAATGCTCTGGATGGACACCAGGAACCAATCAGAAGCCATCACGTCACGACGCAGCAGCCGCAAACAGAGCGTGACGCCGAAGGATGAACACCTGCCTGCGCTGATGGAGCCACTTCACACCGCGCAGAGGACACCGCACTGCCTCCCTCCCGTGACCGCTGTGAGACGCGCAGGAAACGGGATCTGCACGTGCTCGTTATTGACGTGTGGAGCAGGTGGAAGGAGCTGGAAAACATGAGGAGAAAAGATGATCTAGGGCACATTTCTTTATCTTTTATTGCGTCTAAAATATTAGACTGCTTAGACCTTTTTGTCAAATCACACAATGTAGAAATAAATCGATGTTTTTATATCAAAAATAGACACTTCAAAACTATACGATGATAGGCCTAAATGTGTTATTATTAATATTTTCTTTCAAAGCACACTGGTTTAAGATATTTTGTCAGTCACTATCCATCTTTGCTTGAACAGGACGAGCCTTAATAAATGCGCTTTTACGCACGCACTTTTTGCCCCTGATCCTATAGGCCCCGTGCGCACGCGCCTAGGTCACAGACATCTCCTCCGGCTCCTGACGCTCACAGCTGTTTGGGCTCATTTAACAGAACAGGGCGACACGCTGCGCGCTGTCTGCACTGCAGGTCCATCCACATCGCTTCAGTGTTTTTATGGATCCTAAATAAATAAATAATGGAACGTACACGCCTGTAAACAGACGCAGTGTTTCATTGTATCCACAAATAAATTCAATGCACAAATATACATTCACACGGGTTATTATTGTTATTATTATTGTGGAGGTAAAAAAATATGTACTTATTTATTTTAAATTTTTTGATAAATGAGAGTATTTTTTTTTATAGAAATAGGATAGTTTGTTTATAGCTTTTTGTACTAGAAGTAACACATTTGACGAATACCCAATAGATAAATGTTAAATAGACAAAATATGTTGTTGTCGTTGTTGTTGTTTAGATGAGTGTATGCATATTTTCAATTGGGTCAGTATATCTTCTTTTTTGTTTACTATTTTGGGTCCAAAATGAATGCAACGACATAAACAAAATAATAAGCTACTTTTATGTAAATATATTTTGGACGTTTATAACAAACATTTATGGACTTGACATCTTATTAACGTCAACAAACCAAACCTAAAACCAACACACCTTAGATACAGCAGCAGCAGTCTTTGTAAGTGTCCGGAGAACATTAGCCAGTGCGCATTCAGAGCGCCAGTCTCTCTCTCTCTCCGGCCACGGTGCGTTAATATCGTGATTAATGACTGACCTTTGCGGGGCACTCTCGCTGTTTGCGGAGCCTCACACTATCGCTGTTGGCCTTTGTGATTTTCAGAAGGACCGAAGACTTTAATTGATTATAAATGCGGCTGAAAAATCAAGCTTTTTGCCGGTGTTAGTTGGGCCCTTCGCCTTTGAAGGGGAAGCAGGCCGCTGATAGGAGCTAACAGCGAGGCGTATCATCCAATTAAAAGCCGTCTGGAGCGCTGATGGATGATGTCAGCTGCTCTGGTTCTAATTAACGTTTAAATTAAGGCAAGAGGAAGGTAGAAAAAACAGTAAAGTGTCGACCTCAAAGGCAGCTTAGTGAAGGAGTCGAAGTATAGGATTAAATCAGTAGGAAAGAGAAAATAGCAGAAAAGGAGAAGGTTAAAAAAATGGAGAGTCATTTTAAAATATTTAACATTTTATGTGCGAGATAAATTGTAATGTATTGAAATATATGTGTATATGATTGCTTCAAATTTACAAAGTATGGATGAAAAAAACATATTATTTAGGCCTATTTCAATAGTGGAGAGTAGAGAAAAAATCATTTATACCAAATGTATTTATTTATTTACTTGTTTATTTATTTATTTTATTTTTAGACTGCTTCTGAATTGACTGAGATGTTATTTCATGATTAAGAAAATATATTTCGTAAGGGCTTTAAGTTCAAGTCCCAGTTAACATACTTAGTACACTCAGAATTGATTTCAAATAGAAATTCAGTCGCTTCTGTTGAGCAAAAACAGACGATTTTTTATTAACATCACAAACTGTTCCTAAATCTAAATTATTATATTCGTGCAACATAATATAAAACTAAATCAACCAATAAAGTTAATGTTATGTGTTTCTTTACGTTTTTGGCACCTGTATCTGCACCGGTAATTCTGTGCGTAAAATGTGCCAAAATCACCCGTCTGAAATCACCTCGTTTCCATCTTTACGCACACGTAACCTTGGTCTGCTGCTGTTCTCGCGTGGATCCAGCCCACTCCAGTCCCACTCCACTACAGGCCGGACCTCCAGGGCGCCTAATAGAATGTCCTGCTGTTTTAGAGCTCTGTCCCTAAACCAGTGTCACCATATGCTGCTGTTGGCACCGGCGCGCGCTGCTGCCTGCCGCAAGTCTCCAAAGTGCGCACGAGTAGGCTGATTTAACACAAACAATACGCAGGTCGTGTTTCATGGGTTATTTTATATCCACCTCTTGCAAAAACAGAATGTATCTAATCTGACTGACAACTGTGCTACTTTATTTTCACCTTTGGAGAAAACAATAGAAACGGAAGGTGTTAATTGAGGCACCTGCACGCGTGTTTTCTATTATTATTTTTACAGCACTGATGGAGTAATACTTGTATGTTTTAAATGCATTTTTCGACGCAAATTGGAGTCGTTCAGTTTGCAAAACGTGCGTGATTTCACCGGAAGAGGACTAATAGAAATAAAGAAAAGAAACAAAACAACAACAACAAAAACGCCTGTCTGGTTGACGACGTACCTGCACATCCTTTGTTTTCAGCGCCTTCTTTTATTGTACGCGCCTGGAGACGTGGCCTGGTGCTCAAAAGAAGCGTGTTACCTGAAGGATGGAAAACAATGCCATGAGAATGAAAGACAGATTGTGAAATGACAAATGAAAAGGCTACAAAAGTCACGTGATAACATTTTACACTAAGGCCTGGATATTTGGTAACTTAATTGACTCGTTCTATAAATAAAATGGCAAAGATGAAGTGATTCAAATTTATGTGCCGCCTTTTTGTGAACGAAATACCGTCGTATGTTTGAAATTGATTAAACTTGTTTTGTTAAATGTAGGCTACAATACCTAAAACAACAGAAGCAGAAAAAACTAACAACAATAAAAATAGAAATAAAATAAATAAATGTATAATAATAATAATAATAATATAATAATAATAATAATAATAATAATAATAATAATAATAATAAAAATAATAATAATAGATTCAAACCTAAAAATAATTGAATAGGCCCCTATAACTTTCTATTTAATGCCAATTGGAAGTGATTTTATACCTTTTACAAAAGCAATATCACCTAACACGCTTGAGCCAAACACAAATCATAAAAATATAAATCTCTCAACTGCAATAAGCCACGCGCATGAACACGTACTTATTCCAGCGTGCTCTGGAGCCAAATTCCCTCATACAGCGCGGTCGGTGCGTAATTACGCATTACCACGACCAGGACGGACATTAAAGTTTTTTTTTTCTCTCCCTCAGTCAGTCAAGCTCCTCGTCGCTCGTGGCTGTAGCATGTTTAACTGTTCCAGCAACAGCAGCACACAGGGACACGCGCGCGCACACAAACATCCAAAAGCGTGAGACTCCTCCTCTCCCTCACGTCCAATTAGTTCCTAGACTCCGGCCCTTTAAGACGCAGCAGCGGGTCAGCAACTAGTCTAGTGTTTCTCTAATTGAACTTCGCCCAATCAACAGGAACTCGTTAGCGGTGGCTCCTCTCGCTCCGCGCTGTTCGGGACACCCTTTTACCCCCATTGGAAGCGGCGCACGCTCTCTCTTTTTTCCACAGTGGGACGTCTTCCTAAAACTAAACCCGTTACATGGTGGAGCTCCGCGCGGGACACTGAAGGAATATACAGCCGGTTTCCAAACTTCACTCGAAGCATGGTCGTCGCGAGTTGGGCTTAAACGTGTCTGAAGGGAGAGTTACGACACTTGTGGGGCTTTTTTTTGCGAGTGTTCGGGGACTGTGTGCCATGACCTCCAGCAAAGACATGAAGGCAGGGTCTGTGTTGCAATCCAGCGGCGAGGAGAGGAGAGCGAGGGCGCCTTTGGATCAGCTTCCCCGCCGGCGAACTCCAACAAGCCGCTGACGCCCTTTAGCATCGAGGACATTCTGAACAAACCCTCCGTGAAAAAGTCGGTCGGAGCGAGTATTTGTCCGCCGCGTGTTCTCGAGAAAGTGACAGCGCCCAACGCACAGAGGAACGGCATCAGCACGCCTTCGTCCCCGCTCTGCGCGCTCGAGGAGCTGGCCAGCAAGACGTTCAAAGGCCTGGAAGTCAGCGTGATCCAGGCAGCGGAAGGTAAACTTTCAGAATGTGTTAGTTTTGAGATCAAATAAGGTTTGGTTAAGGAAAAATGCGTTTTATCGCTGCGTAAAAGTATTATTTGGCACAACTTTAGTTTGCGGTTAAAATAAGTAGGCTTGTAAATGTGTACGTGATACTATTTACAGGGAAACGCCTCCTTAACACTTCATAAATGTAATATTAAAAAACGATCATTCATTTTAATGTTGCTATAGTGTAATTAATGCGATGTGGTTTTAAGTAAACAGAGAAAAGTTATGAAAAAAAAATAACTTCACTTTGACTGTAATTTACGCACGTGATATACTTATATGTTGTTTTTTTTTATTTCGTTTTGTGTTTTAATTGTAACTAAAAAGATGATGTCATGCTGTTAAATGGAGTTTGATAAATTGGAGTTTATCACATGAGTCATCAGACCATTCACATAAAAATGATCTATTATTTGACAGGCACAAAGAGCTCTTCAAACGAGATTGATGTATGTTGATACCTTTTAAAACGATACAATTAATGGTAGTTATTTTAATTGTTTATTAATAATATTATGATTATGATTGTTATTTTGTATGAGGCCGAATTAGACAAACAAAACTAAAACAATGTGAAATGTTAAAAGACAACACTGAATAAACAAGTCTATGAATTCCTGAATAAAAACGAAACAAAACAAATGTCATTAGGCCCGATTCTCACACAGTGTACACACGTTGTTTTGTAAAATAATATTAGAATTGATTAATAAAAACGTGATAAAAAAGTTGACTATTATTGTGTTTCCTGACGACATGTTTTGTGGTGATGTTTGAACAAACCTTTGGCTATGATCTAACAGTTTACTATAGGTTCAGTAAAGCAAAGTAAACAGAATAGACGTCATGTTCTTTGGGGCTGACTCTGTGTGTTCTGCAGGACGTGAGCACGTCAACTCCTTCGGCCAGCGACAGAACTCCAAGAAGCGAAGAAAATCGCGGACTGCTTTCACCAACCACCAAATCTACGAGCTCGAGAAGCGCTTCCTCTACCAGAAGTACCTCTCCCCAGCCGACCGGGACCAGATCGCGCAGCAGCTGGGCCTCTCCAACGCGCAGGTCATCACATGGTTCCAGAATCGACGCGCCAAGCTCAAGCGAGACCTGGAGGAGATGAAAGCGGACGTGGAGTCGCTTAAAAAACTCACGCCGCAGACTTTGCAGAAGCTGGTGACCATGGAGAGTCTGGACGAGCAGGCTCAGGGGGGCGCTGGGTCCCCGAGCGTGTCCCCAACGTCTCCCCAGGGACACGGCGCCTTCCCGCAGTCCCCCGCCTCCTCCAGAGACCACACCACGGATGAGTTCTCGGAGGATGATGAGGAAATAGAGGTGGACGATTAACTAAAGAACTGAAAAACAAACAAAACAAAAAAATTGGGGCATTTTTGTTCTCTCTTTTCCCAAACTTTTGCACGGATTTTGTCACAGAGGAGAATATTCTAGAGACTGCTGGATACCCTTTTCATTTATTCTAATTTATTATGTGGACACGTACGTAAGTCTCACCTGTGGAGTTACGTACAGCATTTTGAACTCACGCACTGACGGTTTTTTTTTTTGGTTTTACGCATTGTTCGTACGGATGAAGCAGAGTGCGGTTACGCGTCACTTTGGCACGCGCGCGCAGAGACCCTTTTGGTACAACTGCTGCACACGTGGTGTCGAAGCTTTGTACATAGCTCCCTATAATAATTTTATTGTAACATTCTATTTAATCAGCATCTATGTAAATAAAGCTTCTATCATATTTCAAGACGTTTGGGTCAATTTTACGCAATGCTTTTTTATGTTCTATTTCAAACTAAATCCAACAATATCAAATAAAAAGCTGAAATTATTAGTTAACGTAATCAGAAGCTCCTTCGTGACTAAAAAAAAGAAGATTGAGACTGACCAGTGGTGGAAAGAGTGTACCAAACTAACTGTAATACACGTCTAAACATTTGCATTATTCCAAAGACTGTTGCCTTTTACTATATAATTTGAGATCATTTTTATCAATACAAAACGTGATTAAATAAACAGATTAATGCTGAAATTATTGTTTTCACATGACAATCTGCACATTCTCTCAGCTTTGGCCAATCAGAGAAGGCGATGCAATTATGTTTTAGGATTAGCCAAGCTTTGGAACAATTGGGACTAAATGTGACTAAAATAGGCTACAGGGTACTGTTATCAATACGTTTTTTATTTAGGTTATAGGCCCAGGAATTGTTAAAAAAAAAACAAAAAAAAAAAACACTGCAGTAAGCTAGCCTTTTGCTCACGTTTTTCTATTTTATTTATTTATTTTTAATGTAAAAAAAAAAAAACTTTTCTTCTTTCATTGGCAAATTTCATTTTTGAACTGCCAAAAGGCCCACAATAAATAGCTACTTAATTCGTCCACTTTTTTTTTTTTTTTTTTTGCTTATCTGTTTTTAGTGCATTTACTACACTAAAATAATTACGCTGTTAGATTTTTGTTTGTCAATAAAATACAATTATCGGATCCTATCAACATGACACTGTCATGGATGATCCCAGATGTCATCTGCAAATTTTGAAAAATTATGTGAAACATTGCACCGCCTATTATAGCATCTGTTGTCTTCCCGAGTCAGTTTGAGGACCAGGCGAGAAACTTTTTCTCACCAGAAAAATACAGAAAGGTTAGACAGATACAATTTCTGTCAAATTTTCTGTCAAACAACCACTGCTGCTCTAATCTAAACTAGTTTGTTTCCCTTTATCAAATCATTTTAAAGAGATAATTTAAAAAGTTAAGGTGCCCCCCCCCTTCCCCCCATAAATTACCAAATTTTTTCAAAAAGATAAATATATGTGCACAAAAACGATTTATTATTATTATTTTTTTATTTCTTATTTGTTATTGTAACAGACCCACAAAGTTCTAGTCAAAATGAGCTGGAGAGTAGCAATTAGGCTCTACTGTTAGGCTACTTTCCACTACTGTTAACTAGCTGAAGGCCTAATATAAACCTTTACAATTTCAACACAAAAAACTGCACTTTAAACAGAAATATGTCTTTAAATAATACTCGCTTATTTATTGTGACGAGTGGAACAAAAGGCGCGACCTGTGCTTCGATGTGGACAAAGGGCGAAAACAATCGTGCCAAAAGACGCACGAGGATGCGCGTTGTAACGTGAGAGGGGCTCGTTTTAACTTAACCAGTCTGTCGTATTCATTGGAGAAGTGGAAAGAAAAAAAAAGGCCAAGTGATCCTGTGTAGTGGGAGGTGCGTGACCCCTGCTTTGAGGCGCGGAGTGGTGTGACTTCAATTAGCAGCTTTCTCTTCATTCTTATACGGGGGCTTTCAATGCGTCTTGTCTCGGCCAGGCTTGAGAAAAGCTTGTGTCCGACCCAGCGCCATATGTTTTTTTCCTCCTTGTGTCTTTAACAACACAACTAGTGGACGTGATTGATTAGCCGAGCCCGCCCTTCCTTCGCCTACTCCTCGCGTAAAAGACGAGGAGGATGAGGCTGCACAAGCGGAGGCTGCAGTCTCGAGGACAGCACGCACATGGCTCGTCATCACGCAGGTTCTCCTTTCTTGGATAATTGGATGGTTTTGCCTTTAGTTAAAAAAAAAGAGAAATTGGAAAATAATAATAAGTATACTTTTAACTTTCTATCTTTCTATTGCCTTGGAAGTGTGCACATGCTTTTTAACCTCCAGAAAGTTACGCAATGTCACTTTAATTGCAAATGTTCTATATTTGTTCTGTCATTCAACACACTTCAATTCATATTTAGTTCTTGTAAATAATCTATGTGGATACACAAGTTTACAGCTTTCCCAATAAAACCTGCAATATCCACGTTTTAATATTCCTAATCATCTACTTTTGAAAATCATACACTTTTTACGATAATCAAAAACATACCTATTATTGACTTTTTTTTAAAATTAGAATTATTTATTAAAAATTCTTCAAGATCCAGCTACATTTTTAATGAAAAGATGCATCAAAAATAGATTAATCAAAACTTTCACATTTTGTACCTACAATGGTGTATTTTAAGAACATATTTGGATGGATAAATATTGTTATATTTTAAGATGTAATTCTTAAAGAAGTTCTGCAGTTTTCCAAGGGATTTATCATTTTGGACAACAAATAAATGGACCGAGCAGGCAGATTGTGAGACAGGAGCTCCAGGAACAGGTGGAGACACTGTCAAAGTCCAACTTTGTCTGATGAGCTGATTCGCCGATGTAAAGTTTGGCTTCATTGCTTCATGAAGCAAACACTTGCAAATACTGTATGTGTCTCTGATACTAAAGCTATACAAGCAGAAGCTTTTACAAAAAGTCCCAACAGTGAGATGAAGTATCAGACAGTGCAGGAGGTTTAGGGAGCAGAGCCTTTGACACACCCCCTTTATCATCCATATACCCTCTCACACTGCAAACCAATGCACCTAAATGTGCAGATGCTTTGACTTGACTCTGGTGCCATCAGAATCAATAATTTAAATAATTAAGAGGCAGTGCTGTCTAAAAACAGAAAGAGGACCTGCCGAGGCTTCGCTCTGTTAAAACAATTATTAGCCCTAAAAATGCAGTTCTCAATTATCAACATGAGCTTTTACTAAAACACATTTAAGTTTGTGGGTGTAGGTTACTTTTATTTCTGATTGTTACAAATCTGGCCTAGATAAAGATAACTGCCTGAGCACATCTGAACACCCTGCTTCATTATTCTGGAAAAAAAAAAAAATCCAAGTAAACATTTGCTAAGAAAAGCAAAAGATTAAGAATATTGAAAATGAATATTCATTGCATAACAGAAGATTCCACCAACATCCCCATTGCAGTGCAAAGTAGAAGGTTGACATCATCTCAGTGTGTTACCAGTGTTCACACCACACACAGTCTACTAATGCCTATTATTGTAAAGAGATTAGGCTAATGTCCAAACAGTTAGCTAAGAACAGGACTTGTGAGTGAGGTGTGAGAGCAGGCCTTCAAACTGCAGCATCCGGCTCTGCACGTTCACCACTGGAGCAGGCTCGGGGCCATAATGGCACGCATCTGCCGCTCCGTGCGCGCTGCGTTTGGAGAGAAAGTGTCCCATGAATAGCAAATGGGGCTCGCTGAGGTGTTATGAATAAACCTCAATGGGAAGCGCCATTTGGGGCTGTTTTGTTGGGTTTAGCGCGTGTGTGTTTGGACTCACGTGTAGCTCACTCACTCAGCCGCGTACGGACTTTGTAAACACAGGCCACTGGGAACATGGTGTCAAGGAACAAAGCTGTCAGACTGAAACAAAACAAAAACACACGCAGTTTAACCAGAGATGGACAGAGTATCGACATTTAGATGAATACTGCAAAATTTAAACAGCCTGTTGATTGGTCCATATCTTCTCAATCTAAAACGAGTTATGCTAAAAGGCCTACATTTTTAAAGTGCTTTTTTTTAGATGTATTTTATGTTTTTCATTTGTCTAAACATCTTGTCTCATTAGACTTTATTTATAATCTAGTTTGATTATTATTATTATTATTGAGGTACAAGAGTTTTTTGTCAGAATTGCCCACAAATCATGAATAAACAGTTTCTTTTAGGTTGATTCGCAATGAAAATTACTTGGAAACAGTAGCTTTATATACAAAAGGCCAAAAAATATATAGTTTTTTGTCAATACAGATCAAAAGCAGGTCTTTTAAAAAATCTCCCAGTGCATTCATTTGTAAACATATGCATTTAATGAATTCCATTTGCTGCAAAAAAAAAACAAAAAAAAAAACTATAAAAATAAAATATCTTGCGCCTAAACAGGCCACAATAAAATGTCACCATCTTGGAGTCGGAAATAAATAAGGAAAGTTTACTTACTTTAATTTGAACTAACTCTAACTCTTGTTAATTGCATTTTAGCCTATGAAGGCTAACAGCAAAAGACCGATCTTTTCCATTCAAAAAAATATTTATTTAGCTTACTTTTAAAGGAAACCTATTTTGTTTTTTATAAGTATTTATTATAAAACTATAGTAGATCGGTATTAAAGGGGACCTCTGCTTTTTTGAACTTGTATTTGGATTGATTCATGCATGTTTGTAAGCTTGCATTGTCCTGCTGCTGACGCTCCTGTGCTCAGAAAATCCCTGTCTTCACCTACCACCTATTCCCGCCCACTTGTCTGTATCTACTTGCGATTACTCAAAAAGTAGGCTTCCGAAAACAAACATGAGGTTCAAAATTGCCATGCAGACACTTTCCAACACTTTTAGAGTTTTGAACAGGAAGTCAGTGAACCTGTTTCTATTTCTAAGCTGTTTTACATCATTTTTGTGTTTTGCAATGGACAAAATGTGAATTATTGATCAGCATATGCCATAATTGATTCCTAAATATACAGAAAAAAATCACAATAAGTTCATTTAACTTACATTTTGCTCGATGTAAAACACAAAATTGAATTGAAATATTAGGCTAATGTCTAATATCTGCACTTTTGAACAGGATCCATTGACTTCCTGTTCAAAACTGCCTGATCGCTAAATTTTATTGTAGCAAACAACAGATTTAAAAGTACTTGTTTTTACTGTTGATGCTTTAAAACCTATAGAAATTGCAATAAACAGGTGGACGGGGACAGGTGGTAGGTGAAAACAGGGATTTTGTGGCACACGAGCTTCAGCTGCAAAACAGTACAAGATTACTCAAACAAGCAAACATCCAAACAAACAACTTTGAGTAAACAAATCACGAGAAAACAAACTTTTTAAACAAAAACTTTACGAAACAGATCCTGACTCTAATTTCTCACCATTCCAACATTCCTGAATATTTATCGCGTTTGTTCATCTCGGAGACATAGTTAAAGTGTAAAAAGTGTGGTGAGGGGGCAGCTCAGGGGGCGGACCAGCGGCAGACTGAGACACAACAGAAGTAATGGAGTGGAATGGAGAGGGTTGAAAAGTCAAGTAGGCTTTTTATTGTGGCACTTTGGTTTGGAGCAACAGCAGCAGCAGCTTGGAGGACGCACAAGTTACAAACAAAAGAAATACGGTCTGGTCACCATCTGGTTACAGTAACGTTTTAACTGGGAGTGTTGTAAAAGTTTCTGAATGAGGCTTTTCCAATCGGACTATCGGTTTGAGAAAAAAAGGTAGTTTGCGATAAACCAAGGATGGGCAAATATTTTCACTCGAGGGCTATATTCAAACACAGAAAAGTGGTGGAGGGTCAGACTGCCAAAAATTCTCATTATTACAAGCATTTCTTCGACAGAGTAAGACCAAATAAGTCTCCAATAAATAAAGTTACAAGTTTAATCTATAAAAAAACTTCTTTATACGGCGTCAACTTTTTTTATCGTAATATTTTGTTTGTTTTTTTCTAGTAAAGTGATAACTTTCCTAAGCTTCAACTTTATTTTCATAAAGTTATTAACTTAATCTTGAAATGAAAAGTTATTTATGGTATCTTTTCTAATCTTTTTTCTTATAAAGTTTAATATTGAAAAATAGCCTCTTTTTATTCTCATAACATTGTGATTTTAATCTTGAAATGCTACACGTTTGTTAAAACTATGTCATGCTTTTCTATTTCTCAAAAACAGAGCCTGATTGAAAGAAGTCGCGGGCCGCATTTGGCCCCCAGGTCGAAATTTGCCCAGGTCTGCTATAAACAATATCTTTTTATTAAGCTGCTCATTATATTTGACCTTTATTTAACCAGGGAAGTCCCACTGAGATTCAGAATCTCTTTTGCAGGGGAGCCGTGGGGGAAGGCTCAGGGGAGGCATATAATATTGGTATAGTTGACCATCAAAATATGTGCATTTAGCAGAGAATGATTCATACAGTTAATAAAGTCTGTCATATCAAAAATGGTTGCTAAAGTTGTACAATGTTGGAGATTTTGCTAACATTGTAAAAAAAAAAAAAGATTGTTATTTGCCAATTCACCAGAAAAAAAAAAATGGTCTCATGGTCATATTTGGGTCCTGGGCCGTAGCTTTGACATACATATACGCTGAAGACTATAATAGTGTTTGTAGTGTTTTTTTTTTTTAAATGTCCATACTGAAGGTTCCCAACCATTTTTGCCCCAAGTACAACCTAAATTTTGTCCCACACGTCGAGTACAGTGCTTTTAGGTAAACAAATGGGTTTTCTATCGGAATACTGCCAGTTGTTGCTTTTGTATTTTATTATTTGTATGAAATGCTGGCTTAAAATGCCAGAAATTATTTAAAATCCTACATTTTTGTTAATTAAAACTACATTTCAACTTGTAAAGTCTGAAATCATTCCAAGTACTCCCTGGTTTGGGAAACACTGCCTTACAAGACACATCAGTGTAACGTGTTTACCTCATTGAACTGGCTTTCACTAACAGCAAGAATATTGTCTTATTTTCTCCCATTAGTACATAAATGTCACTATTTAAGGTTTCACTTTACCTAAAAAGATTTTTGATTCTATATAGATCAACAACTTAAGACAAGCTGCACACAAGGGAAACTAGACACAGAGCATTTCATTTTAAAGCTCCCAATAGGAACAACTTTTCCTGCTCAATTCGTTAAATTACTTCAATTTGTCAATTTAAAGATTGTGTTTTTCAACATTTACAATTAACATGTTCTTGTTTTTGAAAAAAAAAAAATACTATTATTATTATTACAATTATGACATTGTATGTGGGTGCCAATGTTTTGCGTTTTTTTTTTGTTGTTGCTGTTGTTTTTACAGTTCTTTGTTACTTGTATTTTCTTATACTG
Source organism: Mugilogobius chulae (assembly GCA_038363315.1). Taxonomy (NCBI): domain Eukaryota; kingdom Metazoa; phylum Chordata; class Actinopteri; order Gobiiformes; family Gobiidae; genus Mugilogobius; species Mugilogobius chulae. The sequence continues at coordinate 7,952,329 of CM076400.1, forward strand.
AGGACCTCCTCTCAAACGAGCTGTGCCATCTCAAGGGGCAATCCTTTATAAAGAAATAAATGAAACATACAAAAAAGCAGTAACAAAATACAGTCACAGCATATCTACAACTATAATACTAACAATAATGGTTGTGATACTCTCGGCCGCATCTCAGCCGCATCTCAGCCGCATCTGCCTCATCCAGGCTGCATCTCAGCCGCATCTCAGCCGCATCTCAGCCGCATCGCCCGCCAGCCGCATCTCAGCCGCATCTCATCTGCCGCATCTCAGCCGCATCAGCCGCATCTCAGCCGCATCTCAGCTGGATTCAGCCGATCTCAGGCCGGATCTCAGCCGCATCTCAGCCGCATTCAGCCGATCTCCAGCCACATCTCAGCCGCATCTCAGCCGCATCGGTCCACCGCATCTCAGCCGCATCTCAGCCGCATCTCAGCCGGATCTCAGCCGCATCTCAGCATCTCAGCCGCATCTCAGCCGATCTCAGCCGCATCTCAGCCGCAACTCAGCCGCATCTCCAGCCGCATCTCAGCCGCACTCAGCCGCATCTCAGCCGCATCTGTCTCAGCCGCATCTCCGATCAGCCGCATCTCAGCCGCATCTGGGATCTCAGCCGCATCTCAGCCCGAACCAGCCGCATCTCAGCCGCATCTCCAGCCGCGCATCTCAGCCGCATCTCCGAAGCCGCATCTCAGCCGCATCTCAGCCGCGCTCTCAGCCGCATCTCAGCGCATCAGCCGCATCTCAGCCGATCTCAGCCGCATCTAGCGATCTGCCGCATCTCAGCCGCATCTCAGCCCATCTCAGCCGATCTCAGCCGCATCAGCCGGATCTCAGCCGATCGCGATCTCAGCCGCATCTCAGCCGCATCTCAGCCGCCATCTCAGCCGCATCAGCCGATCTCAGCCGCATCTCAGCCGCATCTCAGATCTCAGCCGCATCTCAGCCGCATCTCAGCCGCATCTCAGCCGCATCTCAGCCGCATCAGATCTTAGCTCGCATCTCAGCCCAGCATCCGCATCTCAGCCGCAACTCAGGCATCTCACCGCCTCAGCCCGCATCTCAGCCGCATCAGCCGCCGCATCTCAGCTTCAGCCGCATCTCAGCCAGCATCAGCCGCAATTCAGCCCCAACAGCTGCGCGCATCAGCCGCATCTCGCCGCATCATGCATCTCAGCCATCTCAGCGCATCTCAGCCGATCTCAGCCGCATCTCAGCCGCATTAGCGCATCAGCGCTGCTCAGCCGCATCAGCCATCAGCCGCATCCGCATCAGCCGCATCTCAGCCGCATTCTCAGCCGCATCAGATCAGCGCGCCCAGCATCTCAGCCGCATCATCTCAGCCGCATCTCAGCCGCAACTCAGCCGCAGCAGCCGCATCATTCTCAGCCGCATCTCAGCCGCATCTCAGGCATCTCAGCGCATCTCAGCCGCATCTCAGCCGCATCATCAGCCGCATCTCAGCCGCACTCAGCCGCCGCATCTCAGCCGCATCTCAGCCGCATCTCAGCCGATCTCAGCCATCAGCCGATCTCAGCCGCATCTCAGCCGCATCTCAGCCCGCGATCTCGCCCATCTCACCGCATCTCAGCCCATCTCAGCCGATCTCAGCCGCACTCACATCTCAGCGCATCTCAGCCGCATCTCAGCCGATCTCAGCCGCATCTCAGCCGCATCTCAGCCGCATCTCAGCCGCATCTCAGCCGCATCAGCCGCATCTCAGCCGCATCTCAGCCGATCTCAGCCGCATCTCAGCCGCATCTTCCAGCCGCATCTCAGACCACGCATCTACATCAGCCGGATCTCAGCGGTCAGCATCTCGCCGCATCTCAGCCGGATCTCAGCCGGCATCTCGCCCATCTCAGCCGCATCTCAGCCGCATCTCACCCGCATCTCAGCCGCATCTCAGCCGCATCTCAGCCGCATTCTCACCGCATCCGCCGCATCTCAGCCGCATCTGCCGCATCTCAGCCGCACTCAGCCGCATCTTCCCGATCAGCGACTCAGCCGAACTCAGCCGCATCTCAGCCAACTCAGCCGCATCTCAGCCGGATCTCAGCCGGCATCTCAGCCGCATCTAGCCGGATCTCAGCCTCGCATCTCAGCGCAATAGCCGGATCTCAGCCGCATCTAGCCGCATCTCAGCCCGGATCTCAGCGCATCTCAGCCGCATCTCAGCCGCGCATCTGCCGCATTCGCCGCATCAGCCGATCTCAGCCGCATCTCAGCCGCATCTCAGCCGCAACTCAGCCGCATCTCAGCCGCATCTCAGCCGCATCTCAGCCGCATATCAGCCGCATCTAGCCGCATCGCTCAGCCGCACTCAGCGCATCAGGACTCAGCGCATCTCAGCCGCATCTCAGCCGCATCAGCCGGATCTCAGCCGCATCTCAGCCGATCTCAGCCGCATCTCAGCCGCATCTCAGCAGCATCAGCCGATTCAGCCGATCTCAGCCGCATCTGTGGCATCTCAGCCGATCTCAGCCCGCATCTCAGCCGCATCAGCATGCCGGATCTCACCGGATGTCACCGAACTCAGCCGAATCTCAGCCGCATCTCAGCCGCATCTCAGCCGCATCTCAGCCGCATCTCAGCCGATCTCAGCCGCATCTCAGCCGGCACTCAGCCGCATCTCAGCCGCCTCAGCCGGATTCAGCCGATCTCAGCCGCATCTCAGCCGCATCTTCAGCGCATCTCAGCCGCATCAGCCGCATCTCCCGCAGATCTCAGTCGCATGCAATCTCAGCCAATCTCAGCCGCATCTCAGCGCATTCAGCCGCATCTCCATCTAGCCATCAGCCGGCCGGCATCTCAGCCGCATCAGCTCAGATCACAGCCCGCGATCTCAGCCGCATCAGCCTATCTCAGCCGCATCTCAGCCGCTCGCGATCTCAGCCGCATCTCAGCCGCATCTTCAGCCGGATCTCAGCCGCATCATCAGCCGCATCTCAGCCGCATCTAGCCAGGATCTCAGCCGGCATCTCAGCCGCATCTCAGCGATCCACGGATCTCAGGCATCCAGCGCATCTCAGCCGATCTCAGCCGCATCTCAGCGGATCTCAGCCGCATCTTCAGCCGCATCTCAGCCCGCATCAGCCCGATCTAGCCCATCTCAGCCGCATCTCAGCCGCAAATCTCAGCCGCATCTCAGCCGCATCTCAGCCGCATCTCAGCCGCATCTCAGCGCATCTCAGCCGCATCTCAGCCGCATCTCAGCCGCATCTCAGCCGCATCTCAGCCGCATCTCAGCGCATCTCAGCCGCATCTCAGCCGCATCTCAGCCGCAATCTCAGCCGCATCTCAGCCGCATCCAGCCGCATCTCAGCCGCATCTCAGCCGCATCAGCCGGATCTCAGCCGATCTCAGCCGCATCTCAGCCGCATCTCAGCCGCATCTCAGCCGCATCTCAGCGCATCTCAGCCGGATCTCAGCCGCATCTCAGCCGCATCTCAGCCGCAACTCAGCCGCAATTCAGCCACATCTGCACTTTCTCAGCCGCATCTCACCGAATCTTTCTCAGCCGCATCTCAGCCGCATCTCAGCTCGCATCTCAGCCGCATCTAAGCCGCATCTCTCAGCCGCATCTCAGCCGGATCTCAGCATCTCAGCTCAATCTCAGCCGCATCTCAGCCGCATCTCAGCCGCATGCTCTAGCCGCATCTCATGACCGCATCAGCCGGATCTCAGCCGCATCTCAGCCCTGCATCTCAGCCGCATCTCAGCCCATTCTCCGCCATTCCAGCAAACTCAGCCGCATCTCAGCCGCAACTCAGCCGCATCTCAGCCGCATCAGCCGGATCTCAGCCGCATCTCAGCCGCATCAGCCGATCTGCCCATCTCAGCGATCTCAGCCGCAATCAGCATCTCAGCCGCAATCTGCGCCGCATCTCAGCCGCAAAACTCTCAGCCGCATCTCAATCAGCCGGATCTCAAGCCGCATCTCACCTTCAGCCGCATAGCCCAGTCAATCTCAGCCGCATCTCAGCCGCATCTCAGACGCCCGCATCCCGCATGCTTCAGCCGCACTCAGCCGCATCTAGCCGTCTCAGCCCAGCATCAGCCGATTCTCAGCCGCATCTCAGGTCGGCTCACCGCATCTCAGCTGCATCTCAGCCGCAACTCAACCGCATCTCAGCCGATCTTCAGCCGCAAACTCAGCTCGATCTCAGCGCGCATTAGCATCTCAACCGCATCTCAAGCCGCAACTCAGCCGCATTCTCAGCTGCAAACTGCTGCCTCTCTGCAGCATCTGCGCAACTCAGCACCGCATCTCTAGCCGCATCTCAGCCGCATCTCAGCCGCATCTCAGCCGCATCTCTCAAGCCGCATCTCAGCCGCACTCAGCGCATCTCAGCCGCATCTCAGCCGCATCAGCGGATCTCAGCCGCATCTCAGCCGCAACTCAGCCGCATCTCAGCCGCATCTCAGCCGCATCAGCCGGATCTGCAGCCGCATCTCAGCCGCAACTCAGACCGCATCTCAGCCGCATCTCAGCAGCATCAGCCAGATCTCAGCCGCATCTCAGCCGCAATCTGTTTGGATCTCAGCCGCATCTTCAGCCGCAACTGAGCCGGCAACTCAGCCGCAATTCAGCCCATCTGCCATTTCTCAAGCCGCATCTACGCGAATCTCAGGCCGCATCTCAGCCGCATCTGCAGCATCTCACCTGTAAAGAATTCACCTTAAAGTGCTTTACTATTTCCTGTAGTCTACAATCCCAGCGTGTTGGTTTTGCTGTAAGAGTGGAGCTTAAGGGTCACCCAAGCTAACAAACTAATAAACATACCCAACGAATGATGAGCAGGATTCAATGCGTTACGTCTTCAAAGTTTATTTTCCCTAATACAATGGTCATCTATCGGAGCTCCGGACGTCTGAGTCCTGAACAGGTGTGCGCTCTTCGCCGCCTAACCCCCAAAACGTAACACTGACCCAAGACGCCGGTACTTTTATTTCACATCACACAAGAAATACATGAATATGCAAATATTAGGCGGTGCTCTTCTCCTGTAATCTCGTTGTCCGGGGAGACAAGTGTTTTATCCCTTTTTTGGATAGTGACAGGCGCACTATCAATTGTTTATTGTTCAACATTCTTTCAAGGTCTGCACCTCTTGGTGCAAAGTAAGGCTGAGGATCTCTGTTAGCTCTGTAACTCAAGCAAAAAGAACATGTTGTGCAGACATAGAGGCTCCACCACTGATATCTATGCATGCTAGTAGCCTTTAACAATCTCATAACAAATAAGATAATATAACAGTGGAGCAATAATATGAAAGTGAGTATGTGTACATTAATAAAACTCTTCAATGTATAAGTGAGTTTATATAAGTCTATGAATTCTTTAATGTAGAAGTGAATATATATATATTATATAAATCAATAAACTCTTTAATGTAGAATTGTGTAAATAAAAATGCATAAACTCTTCAATTCCCCCTTTTGAGGTCTTCCTGGGACCTCACAATAAACATTTTCCCATCTTTACAAGCAAAATTACACAGGGTTCCTTCCGGGCTCCTTTTGGGAGTCTTCTAGCCAGCTTTCCAAGATCTTTCCAGATCTTCCATCCTACCATCGTGTATCCCACTCGAACCAAGTATAACTTTACCTGTGAACATTACCCATAATTGCTTTCCTCGGGCCATGGCTTGTCTCTCCTTTTGTAACAATATACACAGAATTTTTTCAGAATATACTGCCGCTTTTCACCCTCTCATTTATCACATGGTCCAACAACTCTTTATCAATCCGCAAATACCTGTAATCATAAGAAAAACATATCCAAAATACTTCATTCATTAAT